>JAOWBP010000001.1:88510107-88535935 GCA_028571105.1 Tragopan temminckii | reverse complement strand
GTAGGGAACCTGCTTTGGCAGGGGGGTTGGACTCGATGATCTCTGGAGGTCCCTTCCAACCCCTACGATTCTGTGATACTTGCATATAATAGATCAAATAAAGGAAGGAGGTCTACTTACCTGGAATTTATAAGACTTTGATTATTCTTCTCATATAACTGAAGCAGCAGCAGTATCTTCTGATCTAAAAAAAACAACAAAAATGAAAGCTAACGTCAGTCATCTATGAAGATGAGAAACAGATCTAGTAGGAGCTCCCTTTCCCAGGCTGACATACCTACAGTACTCAGCGTAGCTCCATAGGCTCCCAGCAGTACAGCAAGGTGACTGCTCTCACATACCGAAGGGTCAAGTTTCACAACTGTCAGCAAGATATCCACCAATGCCTCTGAAATGAATCCATGCAGGTTTAAATAGTTTCACGGCTACACCAAAGGACGATTAGGAGACATTTAATTCAAGGCAAAAAAGGAACATGTTCTGAAGAAGTTTAAAAAGCATTTCCAAGGTGAACAAGCAGATGTTATTGTGAAGTAAGCTTCACAACGTGGCATATCTCCTTGCTGAACTTTTCTATGGGCATACATTTGTTATCTTGGAAAAAAATGAAGTTCCACACTCTACTCTGCCCTGCCATAGTTCCATCCTCTCAGGAAAGATTAAGGTAACAGGAGTTGCAATGAGTAAAGACACACATCCCAACAACCTTCCCAACAACCTTACTAACAACCTTCCCAAGGCACTCCAGAACATGGAAGATCATGCTCTAGCTGCAGTAACTTATCAAAATGTTTCTATAGCATACATTAAAGAGCTGTCTTCACTGCAGAGTCATTTAGCAAGCTACAATAACTCTGTCCTGAGATGTACAAAAGTTATTCACCCTTGTTTTATGAGTAGCTGAGAAACAGATGAGTAAGTGATTAGGTTACTCAAAGTCAAATAGGTTATCTGTAGCAGACTCAAGATCTGAATCCAGATCTCTCTGCTCCCAGTACCTGAAAACACACAGGCTATTTCCCCCAGTATCTACAGGAATGTACCAAAACAATACAGATCATAAAGACATCAGTCTAAATGAATGCACTTTCGACACCATGCTTCTTAATTACTAAAGTTAGCTCCAAATAATCCATCTTGCTGCATGGCAGAAATACATTCAGATGGCAACATACATACAAGATCTATTACTTGTTAGGACCCAATTTGTATTATTCATGGAAGGACAGTGCAAACTTTCATGAGGAATATCAAATATACATGGAGGATAATAACATTCGAGATAGAGTTTGCGAACAACTTAAAATCTTCTGTACTAACCAGTTCTAAAATGAGGGCCTCTGTCACATACCTCTAAAAGAGCCTGCGTGCACTTCAATGATCTTACTAACAACTTCACAGAAACCAAGAGGATCAGTTCAAGACTTCAAGATTTAAAAAGGAAAACAAACAAAAAAAAAAAAAGGCGCAAACCTGCCTTAACAGAGTTTCAGAAAATGTGAGTGTTTAAAACTGGCAACCACAAAATGAATGTGAACACCTGAATCCAAACAGAGGTAGAATTTAAAACTAAATGTTAATATTCTGGAATTGTTTAATAGCTCTGCAAGTATATGTGGGTGGATAGGTTCCTGGATGGATAGAGTATAATGGGAGAAAGACAAGATTACTAAATATAGTTAAATGGAAGGAAAGAAGAAAATATACCTCTTGTCTGGATGTTCGTGCCATCTTCTTCTCTTGACCTCAGCATGGCTGACAAAAATAGAGAGTGGTGCGTGACCATCATGTGAAGTCTGGGGAGCTTGACTAATCTCTGACTAAGTGAGGATTCTTCCTTGTATAATAACTGAATAGCAGTGTTCAGGACCTTCAGAAATGCTTCATCTCTGTAGCGGTACCTTTGGAAGTAAAGATCACAAAACAGTCACGGAACATCTCTCCCTCAGCCATTCTGCTTTAATTCCTTTTATGCAATAACTGGTATCTTAATTATCAAAAGGAAATAGGATTGGACACAGTCACACTTGTAGCTGCAATTAACTTAACAAAGGATGAGAATTTCTCCTACTGATGCTTCAGACAGCAGTCCTTCATATTGATGCTTTTACCTCCACAGAAACTGAACTACCAACTTCCTTTGATTTCTTTTCTGTAAGTGATTCACATTAACAGTGAAAGATTTATTTTCATACTAATAGTATGTAAGAAATGCCTTAAGTGAAAAGGAGCATAAATAAGCATGAGGTTTCTTTATGCCAGTCAAGAAGCAGGTGGTCCAACTATCCAGTTAGCTGTGTTAGTTATTCAGTCTGGAGCACAAAATCCCAGTGTTCAGACTTCAATGAAAACAGCTCACCCTGAGAAGCAAAGAGCACCATCAAATCTAAGTAAGTTCAAGAGAAACGGGATGTATCCAGGATGCAGGACAAGGCCATATGAACTGAACAGCATCTTTGGTGCATCTCAGAGTTACTTACTTTAGGCCCATCTTCACAAGGCTGTACCAGTCATCTGGGTTCACTTCTCCAACTAAGCTCTGTGCATGTAGTAAGCAGAAAGAGATGTTTATGCTTAGTATATAACATTTCTACAGATCACGACCAGCAATTTCTGTTCCATAGACCCATTAAAAACACACAAGCCAAACATGTGAGACAATTAAAGGACAATTGGAAAGAAAACTCTTAGACACAATAATCCTATCTCCTGATTCAAATGAAACTGCAAGTATTGTTTTGTTGGGTCCGGGAATGAGGAAGCAAGTGGGCTGTATGCAATTATAAAGCCAGCTGGTCTCTAGATATCCAAAAAAAAAAAAACAAAAACAAAACAACCAACAACTATCTTTAAACTCATGAGGCTCCCCACGTCTGAAAAGATTACAATGCTGGCAAGTCAAAGTAAGAGGCTGTTACTCAGGTACTAGAAGATCTTCATGTTCTTACAGAGTGCTTAACTAACAACTGCACATGACAAACGGGTATGACAGCTGCATGAGCTGGGTGTACAGTATGTTCTTTAATAAAATTCATCTTCCCTAGAGTACAATAGACCACAACATAAACAATCAGTTTTCAGAAGGCTCAGAACTGCATATGCCAGCAGTCCTGGCAATGCTAAGTGTTAACTTCATCAGGCTTGCACAATCAAGATTAACGTTATGAGATGGCCCCTCAGGTCCTGCAAGACTCCAGTCTGCACAATCAGGTCCTAAGAGAGAATCTCACGAAAAGCCAGCAAGAGGTCAAAGGCAACCACTGCCTGAAGAGACTTCCAATTTTTCTGTGTCCTGTATGGATTTGCTTACCCTACACAAGTAAAACAAAGAAAAGCAAAAGAGAGAAGGAATGATCCATCAGGTGTATTTTGTGACCAAATTCAACTGGATTTCTGCCACCTACTTCTGAGGATGTGGCAGGTGAGTCTTGCCAGAAGTGTCTCTATGTTGTCACTTATGTTTTTTAAGTAAAAACATCCATCAGCAACTTTTGATTTTTAAATCTTAAACACCTTGAGCACCGGTTTTCAAAAAGCACTGTTGGTAGAAAGCTATCATCAACATCAACTCAAAAGTGGTCCTTATCAAGGAGAGGTAGGATAAAATTAACTTTGTAAAAAACTATTAAAAGCCCTCAGAAGCCTTAAGTTATTTTTTTGTTTTTTAAGTCTAACCTGCATTTACCCAAGACACAAATACAAAAGCACAATAACACATATCCATACAGTCACAATCTTGGATGCCAGCAACAGACATTAAAAAGAAGTCTCACCAGCAATTCTTCTAGCCTCAGTAGCAGTGGCCTCTCCACATCTTGCTTGCTTTCATCTTTACTGCTATTGTACATGACAACTAATCCTTTCATGCAGGCTGATAACAGGCTTCTCCTCCAGGAATGCAGCTCTTCAGAGTTTTCAAGCACTCCAGAGATGGCATCTGCTACTGTCCAACTGCAGAAGTATATATTAAAAATGTTACATCAAGCTTTGTATGTAGCCTAAAGCTGTGCGGCTGCCAAGCTTAAAGCAACAGATTCTCTGAAGATGGCATTACTGTTCATTATATTTCCATACATACGTATCCATCACAATGCTTTATGAATCAAACTTGGTCATAGAACAGAGAAACGGAACTGCCTACCTCTCATTATTTCCTGCTTTCTCAAGAGCAGCAGGGAGCTGGTCCATAAGCTTTCGCAGCCCTTTGCTTTGTGAAGACGGCAATAACTTTGAAAGGACTTGCAATTTCACAGTGACCTCATGCGATGCTTCTGTGTCTTGAAGTACACCAGAGATCTCTTTCCACAGAGCCTTTCTCAGGACGGGTAGAACAGCTGAGACAACTGCAGGGAGAAAGCAGGGGGCATCAGCTTCACCAAAAGTGTTAAGCAACAACTGATGTAATTAGAAAAATTCCAAACCACTTCTCTAACTAAGCCCCAGCTTACTTAGTTTCTAACCATTATGCTACAGTCACTGCTAAACTGCTATAGAGGAGTGCACTCTGTATTGCTCTTTTAACATCATTAGGAAGTATTTAGCAAATATACCAGAAAACCAATTGTCACGCAGCTGAAATAATTAGACATGGAAAAATAATGCAGAGATTCAAAAGAGGGACAACTATGTGATAAAAAAAAACTTGTCCTTGATTATGAAGAACAAGGATATCCTCACCAGTTCTCTGACCATGGACTCAAGGGAATTGTACTCTCACATCAGCAGACAGCTAGCATGTACCTTATAAATCAGGTCAGCTTGCCAGCAGTTTCCTCTTCTGGCGTTCAAGCACAAAATCATCAGTTGAACTAGGTGCCAGAAGAAGGCTTAGTTCTTTTATCATCCTGTACTGGTGAGGTCTTTTCATTACCTGAACTTCCCCTACGCAGAACTAGCTTTCCCGACCAACAGCTACATCAGCCAGATTCTGTTGTTATTCACATTTCTATACAATAAGAGAAATTAATCTAACACGATCCTACCGATCTGAATCCTAAGTCAGTTTTGCTGGTTGAAAAAAATCTTGCCAATTTAACACTACTGTTGGTTTGGAAAGTTTTGGATTGTATGCGAGTTCAGGAAGGCAGCAAATTAGAGATTTATTTTAGCAGAACGTTTTCAACTCTTACATCTGTCAAAGCAGAAGATCAGATTCCAGAAAACCATATGGCAATGGCATTCCATTCAGACAGTGTTCTATCGACATCCAAGAAAAAAGTTTAACCTCCTATACTAAGCCAAGTACATAAGCATGAGCATAGATTTTCAAATATGCTAAGTAGCAAGGGTTTCAGAAGAGAAAATCACCCACCACAAAAGTACTTCATAAAGGCTTCAGTCTAACATCCAAGCTTCACTATAGTCCTTTACCTTTTATATTGTAAAGATACTTAAAAAAAAAACTCATTAGAAGTTAATACGAGAACTTTTATGAGCTCTACTTATTGAACAGAGGATCCAAGATTTTTAGACCAGAGAATTTGGCCTTCTGAATCAAAACAGGGATCAGTTGTGGCTCTACCTGTGGATGGTCGGGTGAAATCATATTGGTCTCTGCATTGCAAATACACGTTAATGAGCGGAAGAAATCTCTCCATGTTTTTTCTGAGGCACTTTTCGATGGAACAGCTTAGACACCACAGCTCAAACTGCAGCAGGTGAGTCCTACAGTGCTTTATCAGCATGCTTACAATGGCAAGGGAGGTTTCTGACCACTGGTTAAGGCAGTAAACTTGCACCTCCACACTGACCGCGTGTGCAAATACTGGCTCACTTTGGAGAGCCTGAAGGAAAACTTTTTCCAAATCTTCACTAGCTGATGTTGACATCAATATCCCCAAAGCTTTAATGTGTTCTGTGGACAGCAGTAGTTCTCCTTGTTGGGGCTGTCTTTGGTAGCTGTCTTTGAGGAGCTGCACCAAAATTTGTCCATACAAGCTCAACTGTTTTCCTTTTTTAGGGGATTTTTCATATTTCTGAGTAGTCAAGCTCATCTCAGGAAGTCGCAGCATGGTTAAAGTGATCTCTTTCAGCTGAGCTGCAGACATGTATGCATGCAGTTCTTGAAGAGCCTCTAGCTGGTGAGACCTCTTGGGAGAGACCTGGCTTCCTCCTTTTCCAACAGCCCATAGCTCTTTCAAGACACTTTTTATGATAGCTTCAAAATACTTCAATAACACATGTATATGATTCATGTTCTGCAACATTGGGGCACTTGTCTTCAGCAGCTGGAGCACACCGGAATTGATATGAGCTGACAGAAGCTTCACAGTGACAGGATTTAAACTGTGCTGGGGAAGAGAACGTTGTTCTAAAGCCAGGAACCAACTCTCCAGCGTCGGATGTTTGAAAATCAGCATAAACATATCTTCTAGGGTCTGTAACAAATAGATGTAACAATATCACTGAATGGATAATTATAGATTGGAAAAAAAATAATATATCTATCTTCCAGAGCATGTTTATTACAATTAGTGAACATGAAATTGGCTACTAACCCATCAGAGGATAAAAAAAATTAACAGGTTACAAGCATATTACCACCATTCTTTCAACATCTATGATGTGGAAGACACCGGGCATTTTCCACAGTGAAGAACATTTTCAAGGGGAAACTATATATTCTTGGATTCTTCAATTTAATTCCATTCTAATCTCTAATAATCCACACAGCAAATCAAAGGAAGGAAAAAAATTCACTCCTCTGACTATCTAATTTTGATAACTAGCCTTAACACATGGCTTTGGAAAATAGAATTACCTCTGCAAAGCTGTGTGGTCCCTACCATGACCTCTCCTCACCACATTCCAGCTCAGGGGTGAGACTGGATGCTGCAGCTTGCTTGCATCTCCAGCCAGCGGTTTCAAAATTACTGAACTACATACTCAAAGTATGTACAAACAGCATCAATCTGCATCAACCTGCTGCCGCGTAGCACACTTTAATCCTAGGTGCAATCCTAGAAATTCTCATGACTTCCAAAATAACAGTGCTCACAAAGCTTGACGCTGGCTATTTTCCCTATGCTCTGTCATAATTAACCAATTCCATGCTTTGGTGAATTGCTGATAACATGTCAACAAAATCTGTGCTCAACATCATTCACTTCTCAGACAAATTCCTTTACTAAGAGTTTCAACAAAAGAACTTACAGATATTTCCTTATTCTTTAGAATAACTCAAAGTTCATTATCAGGTAAACTTCTAGCCTATGTATCAGGGGATTCTGTACCTTGTCGTTTAAAGACTCCTCTGTAATCAGAGACTCTTCATCCATAAAGAGATCCGATTCAGTCTGATGCTTTTCTTGTTTCTGCCGATTATCCAACTCTATCTGATTTCCCCGGCACAACAAGCTGTTCAGCAGGTCCACAAAAAGGTCAACAAGGCGAGGACCTGCAGTTTTACTAAGCTGTGAAAACACAGACACTTTGAAAGCTGAGAAAAGAGGAGAATGGGGACAGAAAGATAATTATCCAACAGTAACAGAGTAAGTTAGGAACTTCCTGGATTACAACCCTTCTAGAGGAAGGAATCACTCCTCACTGTAGAAATCTGGTTCAAAGAAAAGTCTCAGGGTGCCAAACAAATATTTTTAGATTTTCATCTATGGTGTGACTTCCAATATAACACGCACCAATGAATTTAACTCTCCAGAAAGGCTTCTTACAGAAACCCATGAGCCAGCTTAAAATCTGGAGTTTATCTGCTCTGCACACAGATCAGTAAGGCAATCCATGCGAAAAAAAATGAAAGCCTCCTGAACAATTAGAAGGTTAGGATTTGTTTACAAATTATCTGCAAGTTTGTCTGGCACTCTCACCCTCAGTGAGAGCTGAGCATGTGAAAAAGGTGCAGAACTGGATCCTAAAGGTTTAACAGCCAAGTCTTTTGTATTTTGAAAATAAAACAAACCCACAGTGTCAACACAACATTGCTCTTACACTGCCAAAGTTCTCCACTGTGGATTTCAGGTACAGCAATACATGCTTCACTCCTAACAAAAGTTGTTCAGATGGGAGCTGGCAAGCCAGGTCTCTCAGTTTTGTCTGGATATCATCTTCCAGTAAGGTACTGCTTCCTCTTGCGTAGGCATTCTTTAGCAAAGTTGTAAACACAGAATCCAGGGCCACAGCAGGTTCTTTCCATTTCTCTTTGCGTTTTTTAAACTGTTTAAAATAAAAAACAAAAAACACAATAACCACATAAGAGAAAATTAAAGATTAGTGTCACCAAAAGTTTCCTTAGCTACCTACATGTGGTATCCTGGACTGACATTCCAGGGACACACCTCTGCAGTCCTGCTGTCACAAACCCTGTTAAAGGATTTCCCATGGGGTACCTGCACATGCTGGGATAACAAAAATACAGCATCCCCCAGCATGGCTGGTCCATGCATTCCAAACCCATACCTGGGTGAATTCCAGACACTGTTATAATGGCTCCTCTGGCCTGCATTGCTAACATAATGCTACACTGCACCTGATGAGGAATTGTAGCCTTTGGTGACGGGGTAGGACTCGTGCTCTGGCTTCATTACTCAACCACAGCAGAAACTTCTATTGTTGTTAGAGAAATGTCCTTAAAAACATCTGTGTCCCTTGATGAGATCAAGAAGGAAGACACAAGCTGAACGTAAATCTACTTTCTGAAGGAAACCTAGCTTTCATACACTGTCAGCTTTTTAGCAACAATGATTCAAGCATTCAAGTGAATTCAGGTATAGCATACCACAGGTTCTTGAGCTTGCTGAGGTATCCAGAGATTATAATACTGGTTAAATTGGTAGAGCTGAGGATACTTAGAAACCTTCAGTGACTGCAGATCTTTATCATAGAGCTGGAACATCAAGCAGAGGGCAAGGGCATCTCTCTGAGAGTGTAGAAGATCAGTGAAAACACCAACAAGATACTCTATGATGTGTGCTCCTAGAAAACCAAAATAAAAAAATGTCACTTCTGTTGATAAAATTTGCGTAAGCACACACACTGAGGCAACCCCTCCAGGGTTAGGAGAGAAGGACAGAAGTATCTCACACAAACTTTAATCCCTCTCTTGAGTGAGGAATACCATGGATGTATCTCCTCCTGCTTGTAACGGTAATAACAAAATATCCTGTGGAGTTCACTAAGTAAGACTTCCGTTCTCCATATAAAAACAAAAAAAATTTGTACCTGTTTCATTTTCAGTTTGAAGCAGTAGTTTATTCCTGGCTTCTAATGCAGCAGGGACAACAGCACTGAATGGAAATGTTTGAATAACAGTGTCTTCATTTAAAGCGAACCCAATTTCTTCATCTAAGCCATCACTGCCCTCAACTAGGACATCTACCATATCAAGGACATCTGTTGAGAGCAGAAAAAGTATAAATAAGATTCAGACTAACTAGAAAGCAAAGGACGTAGGCAGTTTCTGAATTCCCAAAGCAGAAAAAGGGATGAAAACACATCTGTCCAGAAAAAAAATCACTCTTACAGTGTACTCAATTTCAGTTTGTCTTTCAACACAGCTGACAGAAGTAAGGAAAAAGGAGAGAAGAGATGCATCACCTGCTGCTACCATGATGGCATGACCATCACAGTGACAGGAAACATACACGAAAGCAGAAAGGAAGCAGCTACTGACTCATCAGAAGAACAGCGTGGGTAGCCCTTGAAGAGCTTTTCAGTTTTGCACAGATACAGTATCTTGGTCACAAAAGACTCAAAAGACAGCTTTAAAATTTGAAGAATAGCATTACAGTAAGGTACTCTGAGACTGGTATTAAGTCTCTGTAATGCAGCCAACTCAAGACATATATCAATCTGGTGCTGAGGGCTGAATGACCTCAATTACCTTATATTTATGTACTGCAAATGCCTACACACAGACTGTTACAGCAGAATAGCTAGCACATGGCATGTCATCTAGTGTCCATCTGCAGAATTTTCATTGTGCCAGCAATAGGGCTGTGACTGGTACCAGAAAGCAGGAGCAGCAAAATTCCAGGTGCGAGCTTGTTAGTAAGGTTCCCTGCACAGTCCAACCCCTTAACCCATGGATGAATGGAGATGAGCAGCCCCATGGGAAGAAATATTAATACACTCAGTTAGAAAATGCTGGTGCAAGATCCTGATGCGAGACCTTAAATACTGCTGAAACAGCTTAACTGCATCAGAAATTATTTCTTTGGGCAAAGAGGTAACTTTGTAATTCAACGTTCTGCTTTTGATACTAGCCACACCTGGAAAGCTGAATCCTGAAGATCACTATTTATGCAGGACTTCTACAGTTACCAGTCTTTAGTTTGCCTGATTAAGGCTAGCAGATCTAGACCAAAGTCTTGGAGTACTCTGTAGTTGAAAGAATTGCCACATACCATCAATGTGAGAGATGGGGATGCTGACATTATCAGAGTCCTGTTTAAACGAGTTAACTTGGAGCATACTCGCCTCCTGAACAAGGTCTGCTGCTTTATCTGTATATGGATAGGGATTTGTCACCAGTTTCAACAGGATCTGTTAATAAAGAGAGAGAAACATAAGCACACAGGCTAAGTCCATAGGAATGAAGTCTTGTTAAGAAAAACTACGGGTTAAAAGTGCTTGAAAGGTCAACTCCCACGTGTTTCTGCAGGAATCTGCCTGTGATTACCACTGTACGTGGGACACTGCCTGATGGAAAAAGAAATATCCACTGCAATTTTGCAATCAAAGTACCACAGTCTGAGTCCCTGGGGAAACTGTAATGAAAAGGAAGCTCTGGGCATTTAACATCCTGAAAAGTAAACAGGAAACATCAACTTTTCTTGTAAAAGATTACAATTTACTTAGGTCTAATAATTTTGGCAGATAGCATTACACAGAAAAGAACAGATAAGTTATTCCCCCCCCACAATCACTGTTGATACTCTATCAACAGTGCTGTAATAACAACTTATTTTTCTCAGTTTAACTTTCCTCTAAACCTTTTCAGCCTCCTCCCAGCTAAGACAACAAAGATGCCAGCTCTGTATAAAGAATCACAACCATTGCCTTTCTGAGAATTCATTCACCAATCTGAGAGATTTCTCAGCAACAGCAAGAGAATAATTAGTTTCCATTAATGCTATTCTCAGCATTGTTTATCCAGCTAATTTGAACAGTTGTTACCCTTTCCAAAAATTGAATCACTGCTTCCTTTTTGTCTTCTTTTGTATTATCTAAGTGTTCCAGCCAAACTGAAAGTTCCTTCCATGTGTACTCAAACACTCCACTGTCATGTAAAACCTGTCCAGAAAAACAGAGGGGAGTGAAAAAAATGAATAAGTACAGATCCTTTTATATAGCAACTTCATGTTTTCTTCACATACGAAACCAACTAAGGTCAAGGTTTTCTGGACACAGAGCATTCGTTGCCTCCATCTTAGTAAATTTTATTCTTGCTATTTCAGGAGAGTCAGCTTTAAGGGGGCTGTACTTGCCCAAGGCCACACAGTGGCATTACAGCAAGTTAAAAATAAAAATAAAAATAAATGGACTGACCCATAAAAACAGCCTGTTGAAGAGGGCTTCAAAACTACTGATGTAATTAAATGGAAATATGGAAATCACTGCTAAATTAAACCAAAAATCAGCCTACATGTGCTTCAACGAGTTGCACAGATAGGACAATAGAAGGAAAATGAACTGCAGGCCAGGCCCACTGTTTACACAGAAGAGTAAACATACTCATAGGTGGTATGGATGGGGAAGTAAACATAATTTTACCACAACATCAACAGAGTTAAAAAGTTTTCGCTCACTTTTATCATATCTAATTGAGGCCCTTATCTGAGACACTTAAACTAGGAACTCGGTGACCCTGCACTCCCTCTATGAGAGAAAGGAAAGAGGAGGAATGGCTGTCCAAAGAACAACACAGATGGCAGGCCATTTGAACGGTGCAATGGTGACACTGCCTGTCCCTCATCCTCAGCAACAGATGAAACCTTGGCCAGTTTCCTAACTCCGGCACCTACACTTGAATGCCTGAACATACGTGGGATGAATTCATGCCTTTGTTCCTCCCCTTACCCAAAACACAAAGAAAAGTACCAGAGTTCATTTGCTCAATATTTACTCTGTGTATGCCACCGGCAGCTATAAAAATAACGCTACTGCTACTTGAAACTGTCAGGATAATTCATTTAATGAAGAAAAAAAGGTCAATTTTTAAATAATTCACTATTTTTGGCAGTGTCTCAAAATAGAAATCCATTTGCAGCTTTCATGTAAACAGGCAGGAACAGAACGTGAAATCCAAAAATACGCCTTCTGATTGTAGGGCACAGTGTTGAAAAATAAGCAAAACACGCTCATTAGCATCTATTCTTAGCAGCCTTTCTGCTGATATAACTGCCCTAACTTCACTGCTTCTGTCTTTTCTTCAGAGAAAATGAAATGGACTGAAAGTAAAAGAGGAAACAAGAATGAGTCAGGCAACCCACGTCTTCACTTGGCAGAAGAACCCAAATACACTAAAAAAACTGCACTGAGTAGATTTTGATTGAGATATTCATTACTGTGAGACAAAGTTAACCATTCTTTAATCCTGTGCAGCGTTCAAGGGCAACTATAAACCTAATTCAATCAGCATAACTTTAGGTTAGTGGACTGGACATAACAATTGCACCTTCAGATTGAAGTTAAATGTCAAATTTAAATGCACAAAGTTGTCTACATAAACTTGTATGCCACCAGAGCTACGGGATACTGCACAAGGAGCCCTAGTCAGAGCCTAGAACACTTTATGCCTGTCCTTGGAGGTAAAGGAGGGTTGTCACATTAGATTTATTTTTAAAATAGGCTTCCATCTCTATTTGGATAACTAAAAGATGTTCAGTTAAAAAAAATATACTGAAAACAACAGCTGCTGCTGCCTTGTTGAGATTTGTAGTTGATGAGCATTTCTGAGAAGTCAGATCCTTCCCAAATGCACCAAAGCAGATTTTAATTCAAATTAAGACAAAAGTATTCCTTGAATCAGAGCTTCTGTCTAAATGCAACACAGATGATTTTCCAAGGGCAGGGTGAACTAGCTACGTATAAGGCTTTAGAAGAAGGACAAAGTACAGATTAAATAAATCAGGATAAGAAAGTAAGAACAAAACTGCTCTTTGTTTGATCAAATGACCACTGCAGACACAAACTATATCATTTCATCAAAGCAGAACGTTTAATTGAGCCTAGGCGGTGAGCAAACATTGAAGACATTTTTCCTACTATTTTATCAATTGTTGTGAATTCAGTTGATAGCATTTATTCCCACCAAGTACTTAGCTAACAGGTAGTTAGCTTAAGGCAATTTCCAAGAACAGTCACAGAAAGCAGAAAGAAATCTCTGTTAGCCAGACAAGTACGCAGTGAATGTTTAAGAAAGGGTTTTTGGAACCCTGAAATTTCAGACCAATGGAATACAGTAAACATCTTGATACTTCATATCAAACACTTACCTTGATGATCAGTTTTTTTGTTGAAATTTTCAGATAAGAATGGTTACTTGTAACAAACATTTTCATCAGTAAATAAAACACTGATTTTTCACCAGCTATCTTCTCTGTTTCAGAGACATCCTAAAAGGGAAAAAATTAAAACTCTTCAGCAACACTGTACCAAATTACATTCCACTAAAGGAGATATGTAAAAGAAGTATATTATTTTACAGACATGCCAAAAAATGCCAAGGCCAGAAATTAATGGGATGACTACATTCATTGAACAAAGAAGCTAAGTATGATGGGTTTTTTTGGTAAACCAAAAAAGAGAGAAGTAGCAGAAACACCAGCTAATACAAGGATCCCAGATAAAAATACTTCCATTCCTCTGCAATCATTCATTCTATTTGAGTTTCTGTTGTCCCCAGGAACTCAGATTTCCTACAAGTATCGTCTGAGTAAGAAACGTAATCATTTAAGAGACTGAATTAGATTCCCAAAGAAAGCAGAACTATGCAATTCAAAAGGATACTGAACATCAAATGACAATCCTCCAGCTATTTCCCCCACTTTTCTCATTGACTTGTATTTGATACATAAGAACTGTTACCCTCTGTAACACTATCACATTTGGTTTTTATCTATTCTGTGCAAAAATATGTAGAGTAGAATGCCAAAGCCAGAAGAAAATACTTCAGCTTTTTCACTGTTCCTAGAGTTTTCCACTGCTTGTTCTTCACTCTCCTTGCTTATCTTTTATGACCAATTGGATAAGGACAGAAAATCTCTAACAAGGCAGGATTGCAGTCACAATATTCAAAAGTTCCTCTGTTTCCTCTCAAAGCTAGGCTCACTCCTTTCTCCAGACATCTAAAGCAGGCTCTCTGAAGCTCTTCAATTTTACAGGTCTACAATAGAGAACAGAACAGGGGCCCTGAAATATTCTAGTAATTACAGAGAAGGGGGACAGCCTTATTAAATGGCAGAATCATCACTGGGAATAAGCAGAATGTCTCCCCACAGTGGTTCATTTCCTTGATCTGAATTCTCAGGCTTTCTGAACAAGTAGAAGCAAGAAAATTCTCTCTCTTGCCCTCAAGAAGAAACTCTGCCCAGCCCTCTTCATGGAGACAAAAATTACTGTAATTGCACAAAACCTTTTCAGCTCAGAAAAAAATCTTTACTAATGCTCAGACTGTAATCCCTACCTGTTTTATAAAAGCATCACCATCTAAAAGAACTGGACTGGGACTAATTTAAAAGCAAGCAGTGATAGAATTGATGACAGTGGCCTAAAGGTCCATAAATCTGCCTTAAAGTTTCTTACCTGTACTCTGAACCAGGCAAATTTATTTGCAGGAAGCTCCAAAGCAACTTTCAGTACATGATACTGCAGAACATGGGGGACCTCCTCTCGGAGGCCCTGCTCGGTGACGATACCTGAGGTTTGAAGGCAACATAATTAACTTTACTTCTGAGTACCTTACTGAGATCATCAGGAAGAGTCATCATCTAGGGCTTCAAAACATCACTCTACAATAAACAGGCAATTTATAAATTTCCAGATGATGAGACCTACATGCACACACACACACACATGCAAATACAAAATGTCCTGCCTATCTAAAGCTGAAACCCAGCAGGGACTGCCTGCCTCCTCCTACCTCCAGCACAATCCATTGCTGTTGCATGGGAATACATAATCTCTTCTACCAGTCTCAGCTACTCTGAAAATCTGTGTCCTATAGGACATCAAGACAACGGATGAATTACAGATCAAAATATAGAATTCAAGTCAATAACAAATCTTAATTATGTTGCTTATTACAGGTCACAGAACCCTACATTCATGTCTCTTCCTACACTTCTTTAGTCACTGCTTACAAAGACCGCAACGGCATAGCCTCAGAACTATTCACCTTAAAGGTCAGAAAGTCATGCACAGACCCTTGCAGCGTGCTCCAAAAGTTGACCTGCTCACACTTAAAACTGCACTGTGAGATCAATTGTACAAAGCTTTGGTGTCAGTGTGCTTTTCATCATCTGTACTGCATCTTCACGATTCACATTAGAAAGAGACAATACATTTTAAAAGCCGGCACCATGTCAGAGTCTAACCAACAGCAAGACAAACAGAATGGTATGAGCTCTTTAAATCACATTATACAAAGCAGAAAACCATGCTGCCTTTGGAATGTATGTTTCAACCAGGGTGAGGGGAAGAAACAATAGAACTCTTAGGCTGGAACCCAAGGGAGGAAAGTTTAATGATTAATTTACACCATTGCCTACCTTATCCTCTTTCATCAAAATGAATATCCAAGCTCCCTTCTGAGAATGATGGTTTATTTTCCAGCTTTATTATTTTATTATGTAATAAAGCATACCATCAAAGAGATATCTGCCTCATAAAAATGTGTCCTGCCCACTTCGAAGAAAAGCAGACCAGTACAAGAAATAATGGAAAAAAAAGGATACTTGATGTGGTATGACAGCTGATTTGAGGGGATGTTGTTTTGTTGCTTACTTAAATTCTTTTTCTTCTAACAGACTTTAATTACAGCTTTTAGGTAACTCCCATTCTTATACATTCCAGAACTTGAACAATTGCTCTAGCTTGGTGGCCTATTAGCATTGCTGACCCACAGACAGCAACAATGCCCAAACAACAATTTGCTCTTTTCACCAGTCTCAGTTTTAAACGGTTATATTTATTGTACTATAAAGCAGGATTGGAAGATTTTGCACACAGCCCTTGCGTGCAAATCCCTTAAATACACAAACACACACAAAGAAGACTGTAGTGAAATCTATCACTTAAAACAACTGAGAGTAGCAGAAACAGAAAAAATGAATGTCAATGCAATGAAGAAATTGAAATGAGTTTCTTATGGAAAACTTTCTCCTCCTGCCCACAAAGCAAATATTCCCTTCTTTTTACTTTACAAGTAGCCAGAGAAAGCAACAGGGTAAAAAGTACACATCACCTACCTTTCAGCAGCTTGCTAAAATCAAAGTTGCTCCGTGCTACCAAGTGGGGCACAACCTTCTGATAAAGACAAATGACCTGAAGCAATGCAGCTTTCAGAAACAGTGTCTCAGCATCATCTGAACCTAAACCAAGTGTTGTGACAGTAATTAGTTTCTCATTCCTTCACATCAAGAAAGCACAGTGTAGCACTTACATTATCCATTATGACAATTAGTAATTGTTTACTAATTGTAAATGTCATTACTGATAATGCTAATTATTACTTCCAATAGATGTGCCTACAAACTGATCAGTTACCTTCTTACTAACAAGAAACAGAAAAAAAAACCCAAAACTCAACACATTATGGAATGCCATTTCTCAGTATTCCTGTTTGAATATTTTTTAAATTAAATCAGCTTATTCAGTGCCCATTTTTAAGTAGATTCTGAAGAGCTCACACATTTGACAGCCTCACCATTTTAACAGCCTCTATAAGAATCCAGTCAGTGCCACCGCTGTTCAGTTTGAAAGTGAAAAACAGAAAAAAAAAAAAAAAAAGTGAGAGGAGGGATGGTCAGGCTGCTGATTTTGGGGGACACTATTTTTACATAATGTCTACATTTTACATAAATGTAGATTTAAGTGAGGTAGGGTACAAGCCATACACTAATTTATTAGTTCAATTAGAGGTTTCTTCCTTCTCTTTCCCTCTTTCAAAATAATGCCTTCTCAAAGTGTCCTCTCAACAAAAGGACAACAGCAAATGCTTGTATGAAAGAAAGACCAACCCCTACTAAGACAGCCATTTACATCTTGAGAGAAGTTATTTCAGTAGCTAAGTATTCTTTCAGTTCATAATGCAAGGATGCATAAAAGCTATTTGCTATCCAGTCACTAATGAAAGGAAGCAAAATAAATGAAGGGTAGCCACATTTTTTAAAACAATTATTTTTTCCTGCTAACTGGCTCTCCCTCAGGGAGTCATGAAGAACTGGACGGATGCCATGCATAAATGTTGCCACCGTTTGTCTAAGTCTCAACATTCAGAAAAAGTTGCCATAGTGCAAATAAAGCTGCAAATGGTAAGCTGAGGGTATTATCATTCTGGCAGAAAGAGAAACTAAAGCTACATTTCTTTAAAAAATGGTTGCTCCACAGTTTTAGCAGGCACTCTACCAGTAAGTAGCCTTCCAGAGTCAGCACTGAGGAATAATTTACTGCCAAAATCACAGACAGAAGGATAGACTCTGAAGAATTCTCCACTACAGAAAAGTCTCAGTGTGGAATATGCCCTGTCAAGAGCACAAAGCTGTCTGTAGATTTATTTTCAGTCTCAGTAAACCACTGCAGGCTGCTAGCCAAGCTACAGAAGAGCACTAAAAATTTCAGTTTCCTGGAATGGAATTATGAAGTCCTTTAGTAAGGACAACGTTTTCTGAGAATAAAACTGAAGCCTCCAACTCCAGCACTCTGTTCCTCTTCTGGCACTTAGGTATTTCCACTCCTCTGCTACAGCAACACAAGCACTTGTATAGCCACAGTAACCAACTGCTTCACAAAGGCATTCTCATGGCTAGATAACATGGCTAAACTGAAATCACTCAAAGTTATTTTTCCAAGCAGAACAGTTTTCATGCCTGTTTTATTGTGTCACAGCAAAGCACAGGAGGTTTAAGGAAAGGAAGATTCTGTTCAATATGGTAAGCTACAAAGTCCTGCATCTGGAGAAGAACAACCCGAAGTCCCAGGACAACACTGATAGCCACGCAGCTGGAAAGAAGCTTTACAGAAAAGGACCTGGGGTACTGCTGGTAGACAGTGGCTCAAAATGGGTCAGTACTATGTCTTTGCCACAGAGAAGGCATATGTTAGGCAGTGTTGCCAGCAGGTTGAAGAACTCCTTCAGCACTGGTGAGGCCACACCTGGAGTGCTTTGTCTACTTCCAGGCTCCCCTAGGCAAAACAGATACGGAGCTACTCGAAACAGCCCAAGAAAGAGCCACAGATTCAACACCTCTCTCATAAGGAAAGGCTGAGAGAGCTGGGACTGTTTAGACTAGTGAAGAGAAGTATTCTCTCAGGGTATTCTCATCAATGTACATAAATACCTGGAGAGAGGACGCAAAACAGATGAAGCCAGGCTCTTTTCAGTGGTGCTAAGTGACAGGGCAAGACACAGAGGATGCAAACTGAAACAGAGCAGGCTTTGTCTGAACCGCAGGAAACAATCTTTCCATGAGGGTGATAGAGCACAAGCACAGGATGCCCAGGGGCTGTCGAGTGTCCTCCTTGCAGATCTTCAAAAACTGCCTACACATGGGCCTGGGCACCCTGCTCTGGGTATTCCTGCTCAAGCAGGGGGATTAGACCAGATAATCTCCAGAGGTCCCTCTAAATCTCAGCCATTCTGTGATGCTGCAGCAGTAGGGAGACACACTGCTTAACTTCTTAGTGACAAAGCCAGCCTTAACATCAGACTGTGTTCTGGGCAACTCTGACAACAATCAGAATTAAACTGCCTGAAGAACTGGCCAAAGTAAAGCTGAGTAGTAAATGCACAAGACCCTGATGAAGTTAACTACCTTAAACTAGAGGAGAATTTCACAATATCCACACACACGTAAGATGTGATGACTTCACCTGCTTTGCCTACCATGTTGTTCAGCAACTTCTGCCGTCTCAGTCACTTCCTCTACAGTGGACACAGCAGTTTCATTCTTTTCCTCTTGTCCATCTTGGTTTTCCTTCCCTTGCTTCAGAAGAGACTGCCAAACAGCTACTATGTTGTTCATGTCTGGTAAAAGCTAGAAGCAAAAGGAGTAAATTGCATTAGCTTTCCTGTACGAGACAAAGCCACTCCAACGCAAATATTCCAAACCAACCAACGTGTCAATTTGCCACTCTTCGTAAGTCGCAAACTGACCGATCTACTACGCAATCCAAAAAAGATCTGAAACCAAGTAGTCCACTTTCAAATCTACAGAACATAAATATATGAGAGAATGTTTTATTGAAAAAGATTCCTGTAAAAAATTTAGGTTCGTTCTTTCTTCCTAATGGTCTATTATCAACCCTTGTCTAGTAACTTCTAACTCTGAATGAGCAACACTGGCTTCAGTTTACTCAAACCAGGGGAATGTGATTCCTGACTGAATCCAATTGCTCTTGGAATGTGTTTGTTGCACAATAACTGCCAATGTTGCATATGTTTGACAATAAAAGGTTATTCATATTTCCATCAGCCAGTTTTCTTAGAAAATGTAGTCTACTATGGCATCAGTTAAGACCTTTTAAAGCACAGCTTCCTCCCCTGTTGAAAGACACCATCTCGTCATTCCCAAGCCATAACCACTTAGAAAGGAATTGCACAGGAGTAGTTACTTGCCACATAATGACTCATATTAGACTTCAGTTGTCTTTCCACTTTGTACCTTGCTGATGGCTTCTCTGTACAGCTGTACAAATTCCTGCATCACTGATAGTGAGTAGATTTCTGACTTTTGCCAAGTCTCTTCATTCAAGCAGTACTCAATATTCTTCAAGGCTCTTTTCAGGACACTTGACACAAGTGATAGTATGCTGTGCTTCACTGCTTTGCTGGGTAACTAAAAGGGCAAAATTGCATTAATGACTGCATTAATGACATTTCAGTGCTTTCTCTTATTGCTTTGAACATGCTCTGCACTCTGAATATATGTAAACAGTTGCTAACAAATGAATTACTTTTTAAATTTTACATTGCAGAAGAGAACCCACAGGTTTTCAGATTCCCAACTTCAGAGGGTGATCACAAACTTTAACAAAATAGCATTAACTAGGACAGAAAAACGCACTAGAAATAAACTGTTCTTACATTTAGCCCTTGGGTGAACATCGTTTTATTGCACACTGCAGGGACTGTTGTTACCATCACCATAGAAAGCAACCTTGGAAGAGGAATAAACTCTGAAGTCTTAAAAGAATTGGAGATCTCTGGCTGAGCCTCGTAGATCTGAAATAAAAATAACAATTTAATCAGAATTGACAGTCAGGGAGCTAGCAGCTTCTTCTGAGGAACAATTTACATAAGAGTTTTAACTTTTCAAAAGCAATGACAGCACTAAATGTCAAATTTTACACAGGAACACTATGGAACATCCCCCAGACTCCTATTCAACTAAATGAAACATCTGCAGCCCTGCTAAAAGCCACTACTTTTCGAGACACTATATCTGCTTCTTGCTGATTTTAAGCTAAAGCACAGAGACCAAGGAAGACTTGAAAGGACAAAAGGTTTTTCTAGTTGAGCTTCTGAAATGCCATATCTTAAAAACTGTATCATCAACATGATGTTTCCTACAACATCTTACACCAATTCCTTCTTTCCTGGTTTAGCTAAATGTTTATACAGCTTCCTGCTCTGAGAATGGCTTTTTAGCAAGTGATCTTCCAACTCTGTCTATACTTGTTAAAACAACTGAGGCTCTGAGTCATTTCATTTTCCTCAGCACCAACAGAAAACAGAATGCCATTTCCCCCTCTCTATTTACTAACTTCAAAATTTAACAGCATCCTGTTGCTTCTTCCCTAACATACCTACAGTAACTGATGGTGTTATTTCAGAGCAATTAAGTCCTTCCTGCTTAAGTCACTTAAACCTTTGTCACCTAACTTCCTCACTGCTGGTTTAAAACCATTATTTATGAAATTCTGTCTGTCTGCCTTTTTAGTGATTTTAACAAACCCTCTTAAAATGCTGTCATTTACAGCTGTGAACAAAATTCATCTTCAGATATGCGAGTTCCTTCCAATACAGAACATCTGCCTGTATAACAAAGAACTCCACTCCCTGATCTCCAATTTATTTCCTGACTCATTTCAATGAAATCTTATTACTCCTCACTAGGAAGATTTTGTCTAAGTTCAAAAATTCAGTTTACATCTAACACGACCACACTAGCTGACTGAATCCTGTACTGCAGCAGCACCCAAACTGTAATAAAGTTTACACAACAATGGCAAAACATGTAAGGCATTATAATCTCCTTCTGTAACAGAAACAATGGCAAGTTTCCCAATCAAAGATCTTTTGCTATTCTCTAGTTTAGGAATATACCAGAACTACTTCAACTTTTGGAGAGGGGAAAAAAAAGAAAAAAAAAAAAAAAAGAATATTGGAATTGCATTTCTGTGTAGAAGCAGTGTGCACGATTCATACTTTTACCTTTTTGAGTAACTTCATATTGTCCGTCCAAGCTGACTTCACTCTGGGAACAAAGGAATACTGGGTTTCCTTGAAGTATCTATTCAATAGATCTGGACATACTTTAAGAATATTCACCACGAGATCAGCAACCATTTCATCCTCTGTTGCAGTTTTTAAACCAAGCAGAAAGCGCAGAAGCACTATATTTCCTCCCCTATTGAAGAAAAAAAAAAAAATATTTAAGAAAAAGAAATTCCTACTTCAATACTTCACATGTGATTCTAACTCTGAAGCTCCTAATTAATACTGCAATGCAAAAAGTTACACTTCCTCTGTCACTGGAGAAAATCCAAGGCAAGACACATGAAACTTAACGTAATTTCTGAGATTATATTGAGAAAATTAAGAACTGAATTTACCTCCAATTTTCTTTTTTTGCCTCATCAACAGTTATTACTTCTAATTAAAACCACAATGTTTCAGGATACTCTAATCAACTTCACAAAGCTGAGGATACAGAATTACTGCTTAATATTAAACCTGGAAGCATTACACAGTCTTTCAGTCCTACCTGCCTACACCCTAACAGCCCTTTTTTTTCTCCTCTTTAAGGTAAAGAAATGTTTCCAGATGTGTTGGTGTTGCAGACCAAATTCTGGTATTACTGAAATCAATAGTGACATTTTGCCAAAATTTGAGATAAATAACACCTGATTCTACCAGGAGTAAATTATTTTTTACCATCATCTGGTATACACCACAGCTTTGGTATTTTATTCTCACATCCAAAATCACATCTTACAGTAACAGACTAGGTATGCAGTTATTTATGGAAATGGCTCACAGTAACAGCAGCACTACCTCCAAGTCCCTATGAATACAGCAGAGCACTCTCTAGTAGGTAGAGGTATAAGGGAATCCAGCAGTTTGATCTTGGGAAGTTAAAAACAAAACAAAAAAAGCAGCAATGAATTTCTTTCTTCTGCCATAAGTTACTGAGACAGAAGCAGAATTCAGCAAAGTTAACTTGCAAAGGCCTGGAAAGGCAGACAAGATAACTAGCGAGACCTGTCTTGCTGTAGCACGAAGTACACACAGGGTTTTCAGCTCCCTGGTGACCTACCTGCCAGAAGTTCCAAGACTTGAATCATAGAAAGTAATGCCATGTTTCAGAGAGCAGCAGAGGTCCATTAAGAAATTATGAACAAGTTCTCGTACTATCGCCTTTCCCACCTCTTCAGAACCTTGAGTTACCTATAAAAATCAAAAGGGAGTTAAAAATAACATGATTTTTAGTAAAGAAGAAAATCCTACATCAATTTCTTTAAGTTTTACAGAGCTCCTTTCATATAGAAATATCAAAAAAAGTTTGGTTTGGGTTCACATTAAGAAGTTTCAGTTTCTGTATTAAACATATTAAATATTAAACTATTTTATTTTCAAGGAAAGAAGACACCCCAAACATACATGTATATGTGCAGAGCATTGCTCACTTAGGACTTTTTGTTCAGAAGCCAGACAAAATAGACAGAAAAGTGAAGCTAAAAAAAAGTAGCAATACATGATTTATATAAACTGGGGCTAGGCTATCCTGGGACTCTGGAGAATAGGAACTAACATTTAATCTGAAAGAACAAACTTTCAGGCTGATGGTGCAGCTTCTGTCTGAAGAAGTTCCAAAAGGCTAAAGACACCTAAGCCTTCAGCATAAAGCACGTGAAAAAAGCAAGCATATGTTCTTTGGGCCAATTTGGCACAAGATGGGACAGTTTTAATACGGGACAAGAAAGATGGGTAGCTAACACTGCACTGAACTTGTCAATATTATAGGGAAAGGAGGTGGGATACGAATGTACAATCATCATATAAAAAAATGGAAGAATTAATCAAATATCCATATCAACCAAAGAGATGGGGGAAAAAAAAGGTGAATCCCTATTCCATTCATCTTTTACATTCAAGACAATGCAATATTCCCATAAATGAACCTTTGACAATTGCAGATGGGAATTGTTGTTGATAATTGTAAATGATAATTATAATTACTCCAAAAAATTATAATTATTCCAAAAAGTTGTTAACAACATATCAGCATTGGAATGGCATAGGTATAAACATCCAGTAGAGGACGTACAAGAAAGTAGTTGTTCAGTGTTGTAAGATTTGATGAAGAAAGGTTTCTAAAGATCAAGTGATAACGAAGACACAGATGAAAAGACTGCAACCAAAACTCAGTGGAAGCATAGAAAGTCTTCCTATTGCTCTCCATCAGTCTTACAGCTACGCCTTAGACAGTCCCACAACAAAAAGGTAAGAAAACCACCAAAAATTACAACGTTAAGAAAAATAAAAATGTAACCCATTCAAGTTACTGGACCTTGAAATCCTTAGAGCTGACATCAGTAATGCCATTCCATCGGTAAAGTGAAGCCACATGATTCAACACTTCTGCAGTGAAAAAGCGCACCTTCTGGGTTTTGGTAATATTTTTATTTTGAACCACCTGAAAACAGTGAGGAAAAAAAATGAAAAAACAAGATACCATCTCTTCTATTTATTTTAACAAAAATAATGGCAACTTAGGATTTTGTGAAGTGTGTTGCTTTCTCTCCTGCAAATAAGATTGTACGTTGTAACCTAGCTCATAGCCAACAGATCTAGCACTTCCTTGTTTCAGCATGAGATGCACCCACTGAAAGACCAATCCCATTGCCATTGGAAGCATTAAGACTACAAGATTTTCGGCCTTCAGGCTTGGCATTGCTGCAATTGCAACCCAAAACAGTAGGAATCTGGTGGATACCACGCACTACAGATGAGCTGAAATTACCATCTAGTAGTAGTTATGCAAAAAGACAGAAAACGAGACAAAACAGTTTCAAGGGTACACCATACCTTAGTTTTCAGTGTGGAGAGAAGAAGACTGACAGTAGAAACTTTGTCTTCCTTTATTCCAGAACGAAAAATATCTGGAATGAAATCTAAGAAGACATTTCAAATGTTTAGTGAATAAGTGAAAGCTATTTTTATATTAAAATGCTTCAGGGAATTCATATCCATTTCTCTTCCATGTCATACTATCGACTTTTCTGTTATGTGAAGAATGACCCAAAAAACTGCAATAAGAGTTCAAAAGGATGATATGTCTGTAACCAGTGATAAGCAAGTAATGCTGCCAAACCCATCTCAGCATAACTAGCTAAACTGCCAACACAGTTATTAACAATTCCTGCAACAGCATCTGTCAACTTAAAATACATTTCAGATCCCAATGTGATACGCAGTGTTTAAACTTGAGTGAAAAATGGGGCACACAGGGTAGTGTAAACAATAGAAGTCAATAATTATGGCCTAGTTTCACGCCCTCACTGTGGGAACTGCTGCCAACTAATGAATATTTCTCAATCCTTTCTAAATTCTTTCATAATTGCACCAAAGGTCACAACCGAGGAATATCACAAGCCACTGAAGTCAACAGATGTTTTACAATCAATTTCAGCACACAAGTCTTCATTAAGCACCAATAGGATTTGTCTTTTAGGATCCTACTCTTTGTCAGGTGAGCTCGACCCTCTTCTCTGAGAGACATGGGCTGGACTCCCACATAATGCCTTCATAAAGAATGCAAAGAGCATTACACTGCTCTCCTGAAACACTGACAAAAAGCAGTCTAAGGGAGCACAAACAAGTTGTCCTGCACAACAACTGAAAGAAACTTGAAGTACATGCAGTCCTTACCATTAATGCTTTTCAAAAAACCTACTGCTGTGTTAGGAGCAAGCCCAGAGGCCACACAGCTTTTTTCTGCTTACCAATTCCATGGAATATGTACTACATTTTCTCTTCTTTAGATCTGTTCCATCAAATGCTTTCTATTTTTGTAAAGCTTTTGCAGATAGAAAACACTATTCTCAAATAGAAGAGGCATCCTCTAAAACACTGAAGAAGTTCACAATTTTTCAGGAAAAAAAAAATTTTAAATATGTTTTGTATCTTAATCTTTGTGCTTATCTTGTTCATATTTTGAATTAGCTCTTACTTATTGCCATCTTTGAAAGACTCTGTCTTAAAAAACAAGGACAGTGATAGGACAAGGGGGAATGGTTTTAAACTGAGACAGGGGAGCTTTAGGTTAGATATTAGGAGAAAGTTTTTCACACAAAGGGTGGTGACACACTGGAACAGGTTGCCCAAGGAGGCTGTGGATGCCCCATCCCTGGAGGCATTCAAGGCCAG
>JAOWBP010000001.1:88499559-88510007 GCA_028571105.1 Tragopan temminckii | reverse complement strand
TTCTATTTCTCAAGGTACCAGTATTAACTTCATTCCCACTGAATCCCCAGAGCTTCTCGAGGTTGTGGCAATACTTGTCTGCATGAAGAGCTGCAAGTGCTATTAGGAATCCAAACAGAAGTGCTTATCTACCTGTTTGCTTACTGCTACCCCTGCTGCAGCTGCTGCGCGTGGGCTCACTGAGTGTGCTGGGTCTGCAGAGAAGGGACTGACATCTACTTATCACTACTGCGTAGGACCTTGCATGACTTTGTATAACTTGCAGGCATGGCTCAGACACAAAAAGAGCCCAACACGCTGGAGAGCATGAAAGATTCCTGCAACAAAGAGCACCACTAACTGCAGGCACTAATCCAAAAGTAAAAAGCAACTTAAAACGCAGCAGCTTAAAAATAGCTAATTACTAAGGAGGTAGAACTTGATGGTAACTACGCAACAGTTGTCATTTTGTTCCCAGTACATTACAGCAGCTACATCTTCCTGAAAATCTCACTGAGGTTCATGAGCTAACATTCAGACTGAAGGGGAGAAGAGCATTACACTCATCAGAGACTGAGACATTCTCTCAGCCTTCATAAATTTCAAACTGGACAAAGGACAGTATGCAAACTTCTTTAAAAAGAAAAACAACGACAACAAAAAAAACTTACCGAATGAGTTTAACTAAAGTGATCAAAACATACAGAAATTCGTTTACAAGCTGAATAGGAAGAAGCTTCCTGTTCTCCTGTGGCTTTTTCTTGCTTTCTCTCTTGCTTCCTACATTTGTCAGCCACAGAGTATGGACTAAGGAAATGATTCTATTGAGCAGCTTGTTTTCCAGAAACCTGAAAAACCAACAAACAAAGGAATAAACAGCCATAGGGAAGACAGACTTTAACCAGAAACCAGCCCAGAGAGGGCTACATTCTGGTGCACGCTGGGAGCAGCAACTTCACCAGCCAGGACCTGTCAGGGCTGGAGGCCCATGAAGCCCCAGCAGTGGAGACCCAGGCTGCTGCCTGCCCTCAGACAAGGGAAAAACCCAGCACCTCCTCCTGCCACACTGCAGTTGGGGAACAGCAGTGCATTACAGCCCTCGCACAAGGTTAGTGTTTGCTGATTTGCATCTTTCATTACAAAGCTTTGCCAGGCAATCCATTCAGTTGCAACCACTCCCACAATTTTCTTAAAGCAATTGCTGTTCAAGACATCTTGGGTCCTCATATTCCTAAGGCTTTAAGCAACAACAGCAATGCTTACAGCACAGTATCAGAAGCCACATTTATTAAGGAGAAAAAATAAAAAGAAAGAAAAAAGCAATCATATTTTTGCACAGAGGATTCAAGAAGAACACTCATCAAAAGGACAACCACCAAGTAACCATTGGGTGCCAGAGGTCAAAACCACACTCTTCCAAATATACTAAATGATATCAAAGAGAGGTGGTTGTCCCTAGTACCAGCTCCTGAGAACTGTATGCACTCTGTTACTATCGTCAGGTGTTCACTGGGACCTGTTCAGGCTGATCACAGCACAGATGATCCTGACAACTGGCTTGAACCTGCCAGGAGAATCTATGCAAGAGAGGCTGTGCACGTACACATGCACGTGTGCACACATGTCTGGGAGAAGCAACTGGCGTGTTACAGTGAGTTCAAAATCAATGTCACACAAATACTTTGTCAGAGGTCCTACACCAGGGTGTGAGGTGTGGGTATTAGAGAGATTCGGGTACACAAAAATAACTTTTTTTTCTTTCTAAGGTTTTCAGAAAAATGAAACTCTCCTCCTACTACAATTTGAAAGTGCCTTGATTTTGCTTTTAAATGCACAAGGGAATACTTCAGAGTTCAGCAAGTTCTGCCATTATAGCCTTAAGTGCCAAATAGCAAAACCACTAAGAGTCATTTCTGTATCTGCCACCTTTGTTTTCATATTCAGTTGCATAATTATTTCCTGCATGTGGGACAGTAGAATTGTTCTCATCTCACCAGTATTTCCCTAGTTACCTTTTTTCTAAGATGTGCAGTATCCAGGTTAGGAGGCTGTGATCTTGTATCAGCTCATAAGCAGCTCTGGTGACACGGGCAGCATTCTGTAGCACCTCTAGAATGTGATTCTGAAACAGAAAATATAACTTGTTCTTTTACAAAATTAGAATATAGTCAACATTTATAGTCAACATTACTATCCATCTTTCAGAAGGATGTAATTAGCCATCTGACTGGTATCTGGAATCTAATCAACTTAAAATATATTCTCAAACACCATGTGTTCAGGGAACAAAAGACATTCTCTTTCCAATGCTTCATACACACAGACACTCATCTTCAAGGAAGCCCTGAGGAAGCAAGACAGCTTTCTCTCTGTCCAAGATTTTCATAGTTAAGCAAGATACTTTAAACAGAATGGATTTCTCGGGGTGAACAATTATAATCCTAAGAGCTGCTGGTCTCTGAACTTTCTTCTTCTTAATGCACTGTACAGATAACATGCTAGTTAGGGTATCAACAAAACTGAAGTCTGCATTATTTTCCACAAAGCAAAAGAAGTAAGACTGTGCAGCCAGACCATCAGCCGTGCAGCCAGACCACCAGCTGATGAAAGTGAGTGAAGGGCCCCATCCAACCTGGCCTTGAATACCTGCAGGGATGGGCACTCCCAGCTTCTTTGGGCAGCCTATGCCACGTGGGCAGGGACCTCTTCTAATTTCAGGGCCCACGTACGTGACTGGTTTAGACACAAGAATTTCCCTCTTCAACACATACAAAATAAATAATGAAAATATTTTCAAGAGGGAAAAGGAAGAGTCAACTGATCCGTTCTGCTTCGTATTTAAGATATTCAAATCACACCGTTTTATTTATTTATCTCTATTTATCTTTAAGTTCTTACCTGAGAGCCTTCATCACACAAAGGACTGTTGAAAAAGGAAAGAATGACATGGAAAATCCTCTGGTAGTCATAGAGCTGGTAGCAGTGTTTATCACGCAGCCCTTCCCCGAGAAGTCTGAGAACCCAGTCACGTTCTATTTTGTGCTACAAGTCACAAAAAACAGCACCATCAGACATTTCAGAATGATAGCTGCTCATTAAGCACAACAAACCAGTCGCCTGGGAATGCCAGCACAGTGCTCAGCAGCTTCTTCTAGACTTCTCCACTTTCATCCCCATTACATTTAATCAATAACAACATCCATCAAGAACAGTTACTCTACAGCCCAAATATGCACTGACAATGGGACTTGTAAGGTTGCTATTTCTAAAACATCTCAATCAAACTCCAGTTTAGATTATTAAACTCAAATGTGAATTGAATTAGCTGGGGCAGAACATTCTGCTTGTTGCACTATACAGTACACAGCACAGCTCATGATTTCATTATCTGCTCTTATTTAAAAAAAAAAAGGGGAAAAAAAGAAAACCATAAATAATACTTCCCATTCAAATACAACACAGAGCAATGATCTCTCTAATTAATTATCTCTGAAAGAATAAGATTTGATTGCATTTTTATGTCCTTTTTCTATTCTTTTTGGAAGAATAAGTGGCTGTCTATGAAGGGATTCTTACGTTACCTCGAAGTCAAAACTGTAGAAAAGCTGGAAAAACCCTGGTACTTTTCTTAGGTCCAAATACTGGTGTGACAGAAGGAACCTGTTGATCTTTGTATACATGTGCTCCTCTGTGAAGAGAGACAATGGCTGGTTATTGAGGAGGAGGACAACATACCCAGTATACAACCATGCAGAAAAATAAATGGAAACAATATTTTCCAATTTTTCAGCTAGCTGCCAAAACAGTGTGTTAACTACAGCAAGGAGAGTTTGTGCTCTAAGGCTGACTATATTGTTTGAGCTGAGCCAGACTACTTGGAGGGGAAATTCAAACTCAACTATTTTTTCCAGGGATGCTGAAGTTTGGTCAGGCATCATTCCACAGGGCAAACCAGGTATCCCAATAGAGACTGCCTTCCAGGCATGTTCAGTATAGTCCTATGCACATTCATAGTCACCTCACAACTCTACGGCATCAGCTGTGCTCGTGAAACATGGAAATAATGGAAGAAAAATGCTACTGAGCAAATGAAAAGTAGGAGCACACGTCACATCACTTCATAGACAAATAGTATTTAAAGGCCTCAATTTCAAGTGCTGTTACCCATGCAAACCTCCCAGAGAGCTTGTACTCGGCATATCAAACAAGGTGAGAGGACAAGAAACAATGCATGTAAGTTAAAACGTGACACTTTCAGACTAAATGTTAGAAACAACTTTTTCCCATTTAAGGACAGCAAGACAGTGGAACAGACTGCCCACAGGGGCTGTACAGCCTCTCATCCTTGGAGGTAGTCCATGATTCAGTCTAGAAGACTGGATGTTTCCTAGGGTAAAGCCCTGAGCAAAATGATCTGTCTTCAAGGTTGGCCCTGCCCTGGACAGAGCATCTAGCTAAAGATTTTGTGAGGTCCCTTGTAACCCTGATGCCGTTTCTCCTTTGCAAAGATGACATAATTCATTCAATGTCTAAGGACAAAGGGTTACTCAGGCCAACTGATTCTGATCTGCTGAACAGGACACACAGACTTTCACTCGTATAGTCCTTTAATGATCCCCACCCCAAAATTCCAAGGAGGTAGAGTTGTCATGGGTCAGATTGGTTCTGTACACAGCAAAAAGTCACTTCCCAGTCTTCCAGCAATAAGGCAGTCCAGGCAAACACTGAAAGCTTTTCTCAGAAATACAGGAAAGCATACTTCACAGCTGCTGCCACTCTCACAGTAACTCAGCCTCCAACGTCAACCAAGGACATTACTCCATGCACACCCACTCTCCTCTTTAACATGCCAGAAATTCAACATGTGCAATAGATTACAGTACCTGGCTTCAGCATCTGCTGTGCCACACGAGCAATGTAGAGGGTTAGGGAGAAGGTAAATCTGAGGTTCTGCTGCCTGATTCCATTTTGCACAGCATCCATGAGATACAGCAACTGCAGCACAAGAACCCAGGGGAAATAAAGCTTGAACTATCACCCAAACAAATACAACAGCAGAGTATGCACACAGAAGTAAGGTTTTACGATATTACAAAGGCCATAATAAAATAGCAACCCCACTGGGATTTCTGTTCCTACAAATAAAAACATTATGAATTTCTAAACGTGTTTTCCCCTCTTTTTCTTCCCAATGAATATAGAATCACAAACACAAAAGTGATAGAGGACCAGCAATGGGACAGAGGATAAAAAGCTGCTTTGGGCTCTTACCATGTGCAAGCAAGCAGATGAGTAAGGCAGCAACTCTCCCCTAAGTGTCCATGACCTAAGATGTCTAACCTGGCAAACTCTCAACAGAGCTCAGCCTTACCTGTTTCTGCTCTCGAAAGCGAGCTCCTTCCAGATGAGAACGAAAAGAAGCCAGGACAAAATATGCTGCTGCTCTCATGTTGGAATCATAGCTGCTAAGGGCAGCCACCGTTAGGCCCAAGGCATTGACTTCAACAAACTTGTGACACGCCACTAAACATTCTGTGTGAGCAGAGGAGAAAAAGAAAGAAAAACATCCAGTGCACCATACTCACATGTTGTAAAGTATATAACAGCACTACAATCCTAACTAGAACTTCCACACATAAACACCAATTTCTAGATCTACTTTCACAAGCTCTTGTTTCATCACAGAGCCATATGCTCCTTTAACTAACAAAAGCATCCTGCAAATCACTCAGCAAGAATTCTTTAATAGCACTGAAATTAAGGTGGTTACTCATTTCTTTGAGACAGATATGAGTCTGTCTGGCAGACCACACAAAGTTAGCGGTAAATTCTCTTAAGATATCTCATATCCCACTGTTTCAGGAAAGCTAAGTGCAAGAAAGAAGAGGAGGGAAAATTCTCTTCCTCATTATTGTCTGGGTGCTTGATAAGTCTGTGCATGAAAGCAAGATCAGCACAGACAATAGAAAACCTACCTGCAACTAAAGAGTTTTCATTATACAACGGATAAGAGAATAATATCTAAATAAGTCATTAGCCACAACAGAAAAACTACTGTGATCATGTAAGCATGGGTGATTCTGCTGGTAAGGCATGTTCCTACCAAAGTGCTAGGCTGTAACCCAGCAATGATCAGTAACCAGCCAAATAGAAAACACCCTTGAACCTATTATTTATCTTCCATAACATTTTGTCATCAAGATGCTGTTTCTTTTTTAGGGGCTGTGTGTTTTTGGCTTGTGCCATTTCTAGTCACTGGTGACTGGCAATGACTTAATGTAAAACCTCCAGACTACCTCCTGTGCTATCTGTATTTAACAGTCACAAAGAGATTGATTAGGAAAACCATCTCTCACTGAAAACATGCAATAATAATATTTTCCATCCAGCTGACCTCGGAGAGTCATTGAACAACTAACATCAAATAACAAGCTATTATTTAAAGAAAAAAGAAGTTCTGTCTCTGTCTGACATACAGTTTGTTTGAAGTACCTTGAGAATCATGATGGAGCAGCTTTCCACAAGATGCTTATCAGAGCTAAACTTAGACAGAACTTGCTATCTGCCCAGCTCCAGACTCACTTTTTACCCAGTTAGCATTAAACGCCATGCAGTAAGTCTGTGTTTATAAATCCAGCAGTTATATAACATCTGTGCACAGGGCACTGTGCAGCCGGTACAAAGAGCAAATAAATAAAGAATGAGGAATTCCAAAAGCAGCTGACATGGTTTAGGAGCACCACGGGACTCAAACGCGCAGATCACTTGTGCCCTTTAAAATGCTTCTTTGGGAACACTCACAAAATTAACCAGAGCAGTTTGCAACTATACCTAAACACAGGATGAGGACATACAAAACAGAAACTGCACTGTAAGAGTTTAAGCGAACAAAGAAAGACCAAGTGTGATTTCAATGACAGACAGTTATCAACCTGCTAATTGCTTGTGATGTTGTTGTTGTGGAAAACGAAACCCATTAACTACACAGTGGTTAACCACAATCAGCATCGGGAGGGAGCTGGTTAGGAAATTCCTTATGATCTATTTCCCACTTTGATTTTTAATAGCCCTTGAAATAGGCAGCGTGCAGGTGAGTAACAGCAGGGATGTGCATACGCAAAGCAGTCACATCAAAAAAATCTAAGCGAGGCTAAGCAAGTAGTTTTCAAGCACCACGTAGACCTCACTAAACTTTCCAAAGATACTGCACAGTCGCATCCATGGTGGCCCCACACATCTCTGTGTGATGGACTGCAGCTGGGGCACTGTGTGTAGCACAGAAGGTACCACGCCTCCACTGTCTGTTCTGTGGGATACAGTTCTCCGTATTCACCAGAAAATATACAACCTTCCAGTTGGGAATATTCTCTACTGATCTCTTTTATGCTTGTTTTGTAACTGCACTGTCCTGTTTTCTGTGCTACACAGAATAAAGTTCAAAAGGTAAGATAATATAAATCTGTATCTAATTTTTAACTCTCCTAAGCTGCTTTTAGTTCCAGTTTAAAAACCTCTCATCATTTTAAGCAGATCAGCCCCTCTACACAGGGTTAAGCAGCTACATTTGAAAACATTATGAGGGAATACTTAGTGTTCTGGAAAAGAACAGCTTGGTGTCTATGCTGCTACATAGTACTAAGTATCTAAATCCCACTAGAAACACTGCGCTATTTGGAAAAGTGCTTTAAAAAGACTTTAACAGCAATTATGCCTGGTTACCTTTTAAGCCACTCTAAAATTACACTGCAGTTCAGTAGGTGGTTAAACCATGTATATATTTCTCCTTTCCAAAGCAAGCCATGTGATTTCTTTGAAGTATTAACCCTCAGACTTTAAATAACAGCACTACAGATGGAGCCACGCAGCTCCCACAGCAGAGTAAAATGAGACAAAATGTCAAAGAGGGAACATTCAATTTACCTGGTCTGGTCAATTCACTGAAGAGCTGGAGCAGAAAACATGGATCATAGAAATCATCAAGATCCTTGACACTTTCATCTCTATACAGTGACTCTTGCACCTCCTGAAACCGAATCCAAACCAAGATGATGTAAGGAACAACACTGATTTCCAGCTTGGTTTCAAACTGTCCCAACCGTCTCATTCCACTATACAGCAGTAATCCTAAATCTTACCAAATCTAACACAACTTGGGCCAAGGCATGCTTCAGTTTATACTTAGCTTTCACTAACATGGTTTCAAAACTATCAGAAAAAGATAAAGAAGCATGTTAGCAAACTATCAAAGACAAAAAAAGCCCACTGACAGTGGATACTCGGACAGCCAAATTGAACAACTTTAAAAGTCAAATTCTGATGACAGTTACACATGGCAATATATAATCACACACCTACAGACAAGATGTGGTCTTACTGCAAATCATTTGAAAAATAATTCTTTCATTTCAGGAGAAAAAAAAAACAAATTCAGCAAAGTGCTCCTAGCTAATTAATTCCCCTTTATGAATGTAAACGTCTATGCTGATGTAAACAAATTGCAATATATTACATGAATGCAAAAAAAAAAAAAAAGGACTGAAATGAAAGGCTTTTTCTGTACCACAAGAAGGATAATTCAGCAGTCTAAATCACAGCACCTCTGATGGCAAAAGACGGCGATGCTGAGGGAAAGACAGAACTGTCTTCATCATCTTATCTCGATTGAGCAGACACAGAATCTCCTCCATACTTGGCTGCTGCCATAGTGACTTCCCTAGACTCTTGCAAGTCTTGTGATGCTCCACAGCAGCTGGACCCCACAGCAGGATTCTTAAACATTGTTAAAAGTAAAGGCACTAGTCAACAGGCTGATAGCACCAAGCAAAAAGTAATTACAGAGGCTATAAATTAGTATTTAAATTTTCCCTTCACTTCTACTTTTTATCCTCTGGGAACTTGAAACTAGAACTCGTTTCCCTGGCAACACCTTTTTCATCCATCCAAAAGCTTCTCAAATTCAGTCTGAGGGTGTCTCATTAACTATTTCCTAACCTGGTAATTCAAGTCAGAGCTTACATTCTCACAAAAGAGGCTTCTTCTTATAAGCTGTAAATACAGGTAAGAATGATAGAAACTGCACAAAGAGAGTGATCAAGATCTCGTCAGTGAAGGTTGTCTCAGCTGCAACTGATATTTCAAACCAGCATCACAGTGCTTCAGTGACACAACATTCTTACACTCCTCCCCTGAGTTGCCCCTCAAACCCCACTTTCTGTATGTACTTAAAGTGCTACTGATGTGGGTACTGCCACCAGCATGCCCCTCTGTCAGTGAAGCAACTGGTGGGATGGCATTGGGCTCCTTGTCACCCAGAACCTGAATGCCCTGTAGCACAAGCTGGGATCTGCTGGGTATTCACTTTTCCTGAATGTGCTCTATATTCACTCAAACTCCTTAGTGCTGAGTAGCCAGTTTCTGGTCACCAATTCACTTCAGGGTGCGGTATGAAATTGTTTCTCCTTTAAAAAGATGAAAAATGTTTGGGGTCCTAATTGACTCTGAGAACGGTCCCCTCCACTTAACACCCTCCCATTGGCAAACGCTTTCGGTATAGATTTATGCAGCATGCAGCTACTGCCAGAGCCCTTGCTTCTGGAAGCCACTTCAATTGCCTTCTAACAAGAACTTTAATTTACTGTCCCATATTATAGTCTGCAAAGATTATCTATAGTCTCAGGCAAAGCTCAGGAAGGAAATCAGGCTTCTAATTAAGAGTCCAGTCCCTCTTCAACTGCCTGAACTGGTACTTTAAGTATCATTTGAGGTGGAAGAGACCTTTAAAGGCCATCTGGTTCAACTCCCCCTGCCATGAACAAGGACACCCACAGCTAGATCATGCGCTCAGAGACCTGTCCAATCTGACCTCTAGCTATACGCACGTTAACACATCACTTCTTCACTGGCATCTTCCTCCCCTCTACAGCAAAGAGCTCTAACAGAACATCATGCATACAGGGGCAAGAGTACTAAAAAGGGCAAGGGTTATGCTGAGTAGCAAATGATGTATACCAAGAGAACAGGAAGGAATCCTACACTAGCAACTAGCGTACTGGCCTTCTAGTGACTGGGGCACTCATTAAACACTGATGATGCAGATACCCATACATGATCCCTTTGTCCAAAAACCTGGGCAATACGAATTTTACCTTTTATCCATTTTTCCATTTTCATATGAAGAATGTTTCGAAAAGCAACGTTCACCTCCAAGTTTGACCTTGCTCACTTATTCTCTCAGTTAAAAATAAGACCCTGGAAAAATTCCAGTTGTGAGACCGCTTACCAGATATTTGCTGGATAAGCAACATGGCCAGGCACGCGTGGTCCAGATGGTTCCTGCAATGTGTTGAAGACAACTTTCTGATGCAGGTGGTGGAGGAACCGACAAGGGGTGGGGTGTTGCTGGACCTTATTCTCACTAATAAGGAAGGGCTTGTCAAGGAAGTAAAGGTTGGGGGCAGCTTGGGTTGTAG
>JAOWBP010000001.1:88469265-88485855 GCA_028571105.1 Tragopan temminckii | reverse complement strand
GCCCCGTGGTCAAAAAAACCAAAGTTCTTACGCCTGCACCAACCTCTAAGCCATTTATTTAAGAGGAGGGTTTTTTTGATCTTCTCAGTGTCCTTCCCCACCACTGAAGGGATTGAAGAGAAGAATAGGATAACTGTGCGCTGACTGCTCAGCATTAACTGCAGCCCAGTTTTTGCCAGCAGTCGCAACAGAGCTTTTTCTGTCCTTTTTGTGACCAAAAACCTTTGTTTCACAATATTTTTTTTAATGATCATTTTTAAAAGGAGAGAAAATAGCCGTGCATTCTTGTGGGAAAGAAATATCTCAGTTTCAGATCCACATTAAGGAGAATTTATGAAGTGCAGCCTCTCCCTTCTTTTTCCCCCATGTATTTCAGAAGTTAGGCCAAGCTTGCATTTCAGCCTAATACTGGGAGAAATCTTTCTTCTTGTCTAGAATGTTCTAAAATTGTCCAGTCCTTGTTCTGCAGCATCTGGCAGGGGTCACCTCTTGCAGTCAGGCTATAAATGATGAACATCAACCTAAAGAAAAAAGAAAAAAAACTCTGCTTGTAAGAGGATATTAACATTGTTTCTATAAAACACAATCTCTACAGTACAATAAAAGTTACGTTTGATGGCCTGTAGGTGTTCAGCTTATACTGTATGCTCAAGAACACCACACGTGCTTTGGTTCATTCAGTCACACAGCAGCTCACTCATCAGAAGTGTGGGAGACTTATTATGTTTCCCTCTGGGAATAAATATATTTGTTGAGACTTAGAAGCATGGCATTAAAAAGTGGCACCAAATTCCATCATCCCTCACAAAGGTGCTGTGGTTTTAATATCACTAGTGTGAATACAACACAATTTGCCTATTTAGCCTTTTCCTTAATTACTTCCAATTGCATCATCTCCCAAATGCACTTTAACACAGTAGGTGCTTCATTTTTTTAAATTAAATGTCACCCAACAAAGTTTCAAAGGAAGCAGTGCATTTACACAAATCAGTGCCTTGTAAAAATAGAGTATTTTGTCATCAAGCACAGTGAAACTCTTATCTCTGAAGAAGAGCGACAGCTGTACATGGTTGCACTCAGGGTGCAGACATGCTGGGGATGTGTCCCCATGCCTGCATACAGTGCAGTAGGGCCTGCAGCCCTGGGGCCTTTGGAGGCCACGGCCCAGGTTCACCCCACTGCAGTAGGGCCATGATAGAGTAGGCCAAGCTGGCCAAGCACCACAGTAACAGAATGTGTCACACTGCCCATACTGCCCCAACCTGCTCCCCCTTGTGACTCCCAACAGTCAGTATTACATCTCACGTGAACACAGTCTCTGTAAGTGGTGGATAGAAGGGAAAGAAAAGCAGCTTGAGCCTTTTGTGAGTTCGTGCGCAAGGACTAAACATGGCTGTTATGCCAAGTACCATTGCAAAGACCCTCTGAAATAGCATTCAAAATGTATTTTTAGGGCCTCAAAGGTGCGCAAAACCTCTTTGGATGATGTTAGCTTCATGATCTCCGACTTTTCTGAAGAAAAACAGTGACTAGACACAGCCCGCAAAACACTATGGCACTGTTATTACAGTGGGACGTATGGTGCGGCTTGATGTATGTGTTCACTGATAGCAAAGGAAAAACTTTCATTCAATTAAATGGGCTTGAAGCCAGGTCCACAGTGAAGCCTTGTCTGTGGCTGTTACTGTGATGGTGGATTCTATAACAACTGTATCATAAAACACTTTTCGAAAGAGTCGTGAACTCTGGGAAAAAGTAGGGCTTACATAGTCTGTTTAAACAGAGGAAGTTGCTCAGTGACTTGGCAGCAAAGCATGACCCCCAGTTATGGGTAACTGAAGCCAGCATCAGAAAAATTATATAAGCAGATAGTTAATATCAAGGCCAGTCTGTTACTGATTCTGAGCTGGACCCAGGGACGGATGAGAGGAAAATAAAAGTGATGTGTAATGAGTGTGACAGCCCCTGCACACAGAGCCTGGGCATAGTTTTTTGCAGTCTGTCACGTCACTGTTTGAATTTGCAATTTCAGTGAAATCAATAGCTAAATTTCTCTTGACGTCAGCAGGGCCAGAGTTTCCCATTTTGAACTAATAAAATGTCAGAGAGTGAAGGGAAGGTACTATCACAGAAAGAGAGAATGCAAACATAAATAGAATGGGGATGAATTAATAGCTAACAAGTACTCTTTCCTAGTCATATAGAAGATCTGTAAGAAAAAACAGAGTGTAAGGAGTAAGTTAATCCCCAGATTTCTGTTTTGGGATGATAAATAAATGTCTGAATAAAAGGAGAAGGAGGAAATGAGAGGCAGGAGCACATAACTTTTCACTCAGAAGAGTCTGAATCTTGGCTAGGGAAAGGCTAGAGTGTAAAATCACTTTCTTTTATTCTCAGGCCAAAGTTTGAATAGAGGCTTTAGTGAGAAAGTGGCTTAAATAAATGCCTTTTCTGGCCTCTTATTTCCACTCCTGAGCACCAGAACAATGTCCCCATACTTCATCGATATTTAGCCATGCTCTAAACAGGCTCAAATAACTAAGCACTTAAAAAAGACAGTCTCTACGGGAATTTATTGGGAAGATGGTGATGCTGTCAGAGCTGGAATGGGCATGGACCTGGCGACACCAAGATGCTCGATCCGTGTTTGCATGTTCTCTGATTAGTTGCAGAGAGCAGCCCTCCTTACCACAGAGGAAGGTTTTGCTTGCATGGTATGATGAGGGCAACAGTTTTGATACATTGCCCTGCACAAGCTGTAACAAACTTGATGTGCAAGCCTGATCACATATCTCTGTTTTTCCTATGTATTAATCCACCTTTTTGCTGTGCTTTGCTTCTTCTTTCCCCCATCCCAGGCTTCCTCCAAATAAATGATCAACTCCTAATTAATTTTTTTTCTTCATTTGGCCCACTTTTGCTTCAGCTGTACCAATTTTAACATTTCTGATACCGGTATCTAGATAATACATGCTTATACACTGTTCTTGGCCTTGCAAGATCCTACTCCCTAAAGATGCCCTTCAGTTATCTGTGAGTTTTGGCCATTGCTCACTAACACCTCCTTAAATACATGCAAAATCCAGCCACCCTTTCTAGTCACTATCTGTACTTCTGTCAGCTTCCCACTTTGTTATCTCTCACATTCAGCATTTTCTCATGTCCTCTCCACTAGTTTCCCCACATCCTGTTCAGTTAATTTAACCAGGCCACAGCCAAGTCAGTGCCTTGACATCTGCCCATAGGCCTAAAAAAGAGGAAGGAAAGACAGTGAGATAATGTTTCTCAGTCATTCACTATCAACCTGGGAGACTGTATTTGGCTGTGTTCCCCAGGGATCTTTCCTGGAGCCCATGCCACTCAGTATTTTCGATAATGACTGATGAGATAGGATACTTAACAAATATGCAAATAGTACAAAGCTGTGCAAGACTGTAAGCCAACTCAAGGACTATAGCACAGAATATCGATTAATCTTTTCCATCTGGGGATCTAATTTGGAGAAACATTAGTCGCAGTCCACCAGGGAGAAGCATACTGCTCTGTGTGACAGTAGGGACCACCCGCACAACCACAAGAAAGATCAATCAGTTTTGCAGAAAAATAGTTTGGATGGTTTAGTGATAGGAGGATTAACTTGAATCTGTAAACAACAAACTGCTGAGAAGAAAGCACACAATGGTAAGAGGTGTGAATAGAAATGCCCTGCATAAGACAAGCAAAAAATAACCCTTCACTCTGTTGGGTCCAGTCATTAAGCTGTTGGTTGGACTGCTCTGCCTAGTTTTTGGGACAGTTCTCTAGGAAGGGTGAAAGGAGCAATGACAAAGAGAACCAGGTCTAAGAGAAAAGACTTGTGAAGAAGTGTTGGCAGAAATGAAAGTGTTCCAGACTAAAGAGAAGGAAGGGAAAGATGCCAACAGTCTTCAAATTCATAAAAGGTAGCTGCAAGGAAGAAAGCATAAACTGTCCTTCATGTCCTTCATGTGCTCAGGGCACAAATATAAAATTAATTGCCTCATGGGAAGATTTAGGTTAGTTGTGAGGAAAGATTTTTAGTGAGCTGTGAACACAGCTCTGTACCATTTTGTGTGAGAAAACTGGAGAAGCTCCAGTAGTGGCAGTTTTTGAAAACAAGCTAAAGTAGCATCTGTCAGGAGGGGTTAAGTACAACTGATGCTACATATAGCTGTGTGACTGACCTCGTGAAATCTCTGCCAGCCATCTCCTCAATCAGCCCATGAAAGTTCCCAGAGTGATATGAGAATTTGGTCAGTATGTCATTAGGCCTTCTGATCTGATCGGTCTGCTGCAGCCAGGGCTCCTTTATCTGTTTCTGCCAGGAGGAGAAACTGATGGTGGAACTGGGAATTTGTGACAGAAATCTGTTTACAATAGATGGACAAAACCTTGTTGCACTGAACCAGTAGGAATCCTACAGCAGAGACCAATTTCTTTGCTTATAGTTTTTAGATTCCTTTTAGCCAACTCTCAGATCGAAAACATTTCCAGAGGAGTTTTGAGCAAGTGTATTCCCAGTGCTGAGTCAAGATGCATCTGGTGTTTTTTTAATGCCTTCTCTTGGACTTCTTTCCATCTATTTCCCTTTTAAAAACACTGAAGTCTTTGCCCTTGTTTTTATTTCCCTCCATCCTATCATCCCTTTGTACATAAGATTTCATTCTGAGAGGGATATCTGGTTGCGTAGAGACGTTTCTTTCAATCTGTTCTTCCAATAACCAGAAGTGAAGGGGATTATTTAAGCATGCACATCCAGACAGATTTAATTCATATCAAAAGAATATTATGAATGACTAAAGACTCCCCACAAACTGCAAAATGGCAACATTTGCTGGCGACAAAAATGACTTAGTATTAGTCATGATCGTGAATGATGATTTGGGAGGAAAGTTTGTGAAGAGGAGCCTTAGAAAGCTGGGTGAATGAGAAGGAAGATATTTAGTTTCACACTGGCAAGTACTGGAGCACACAGTCTCATGAAATTACACAGGTGAACTCTACTTACTTCAGCTAGAAAAAAACAGTCAGCTGCAAAGGGGTTCATGCTAGTGACTGATGTGCTATTCCTGTTTAACAAGTACCTTTGGGCTTTTTTGCCTGAAGAGCAGTGTCTCCTCGCTCACGTTAATAGTGATGGTTCTTTTAAAAACACTATGTTAAGCAGCAAAGAATAAAAGATATTTATTCTAAATGGAAAGGCAATTACCTGACTGATGTTCCCCTGTGGATAAAAACCTACATGTGCTGCTCAGTGGAGCTACAGTAACCTGGTTTTGCAAGTCGTTTAGGACGTGGAATTGAGTTGTTTTTAATTGCTTGCTGAATTACCTGGGTTTTAGCTCTCAGCCTGTTGCAGCTGTAACTTAGCTACAAACTGAAACAGGGAAGGTATTAATCTGTGGGTTTCAAATGGAAGCTGCAAAGTTCTTTCTTTTACAGGTAAGGTATTTCCAATCTGAATTTAAATTGTTCTTCTATTAGAAGAAAAAAAAAAAAAAGTTGCTGGGGATTCACCCTTCAGATCTCGAAAGAGATTTCTTGATCAGGTTCTCCCAGATGGAGGGAGACCAGCTTTGGGCTGGCTTGGGCTTCGTTTTCTACCTATTAAAGACAGTGGATTATCTCAGTGTTGTCTCCAACCATATGAGGGAACGGGTTCACACCCATAATAACCAGGGTTGTTTGAAATCTGTTGATATTCAGTGGGATTTATAAAGAATGGCTGTTCTGAGTTGCTCCAGATGCGAGGAAAGCCATTCTGACCCCTGCTGTTAGTTTTGAAGAAAATAACATTTTTGGCAGCAACAGCAATGCAATCCTGGAAGCTGATCTGGAGAAGAAATGGTATCACTGCAAAATGCCATTGAGGCTGAACCAGACTTTACTGGTTGCTGCAGTGCAGCAGTTGGAAACTCCCACTGAAGCCCAGGGCAAAGAGGCCTGTATTAGCTCCAGCCACCTTGCCCCTGGCCCTGCAACTGGAATCTCTGCTGCACCTCCCACATTGTCTCTCGTTTGAGGGCTACAAAGTCCCTTCCCTTGCTCTGCTCTGGACATGTTCCGGTAGCAGCAAAGCAGATCAGCTCCTCCATGAGCAGAAATAATAACAGCTGGATTTTTTTTGCGTTAGTCTCTTAATCTTCCCGTGCTCTTTTATTTTTGCCTGAATCTCCAAGAGTTCAAAAATTTCAACCTGCTATGCCCCTGAAAATAATTTCCTCTGCCCTTTAGCAGTTCTCCTGCCCACAGTGCTGTCTCTGTGCATTTCCACTGACCCCACACTGTGACAGCAGCTAGGCTGTGGTGTCACCTCCACAAGCATGTGATGACAGGCTTTGGGGTAGTCTTGATGTGGAAAATGACCCTCTGCTAAGCAAGCTGAAAAGCCACGCAGCAGTGAAGAAGGAATGCATCACAGAGTGGAGGAAGAGGATCACTGCTTGTAGATGGAAGATTTTTAGTATTTCAAGCACCAGGGAAGCTGGATGCTCAAAAGCAACTCACACTCATGCTTTAGAGTCCTATAAAATAAAGCCGTGACGGCAACTAATAGCAAACCCAAGCCCTACACTGAAGATTAATTCTTTGCAAATGTGCACGTTTCCTTCTGTCATATTTGTTTGCCAGATTCCAGCCTGATGCAATTTGAAGCAGCTGGGACCTTTAAGTCCTGTGGTGACTGGCCTGCATAAAATCAGAGATTTCAGCACTATGCTGTTTCCAGTCACCACGGGACTCTGTCTTCTTTTCATCTGGCAGCAAAGGTTGTTTCTTGCTACCCACTGTGGGTGACTAAACCCCATTCTGGGGAAGGCGATGCCAACAGTTCCCACATGCCACAGCTAAGAGAACATGGTGTACGGTGCTTCTTGGTGCTTCATCCCAATGTTGTTAGGATTCTGCCACCTAGCAGGACATCATCCATATAATATCAGGTCTGATATTAGGAACAATTTCTACTCAGAAAGCGAAGACACGGACTGCTCAGGGAGTTGGTGAAGTCACTGTCCCCAGAGGTGTTCAAGAAAAGGGTAGATGTGGCACTGAGGGATGTGGTCTAGAGTGGTCTCAGGCATGGGCTGATGGTTGGACTAGATGATCTTAGTGGTCTTTCCAACCTTAGTGATTCTATGATTCTAAGCCAGCCAAGAAATTTGGGATTCCACCTTGTTTGTTGCTCACAGGCAGTAAAGCTTGAAAAGTGAGTCAGAGGAGGAAAGCACATGCTCTCTGCTGGAGGAGCACAGTTGCTACACATCCAGGTTCAGAATAGGCAGCGGCAGGGAGCACCGTGAACCAATAACATGCTAAAAGATAGAAGAACTACAGTGAAGAGGCAACCCAGGAAATAATTATTTCCATGTGCTACTGCTTTTGTCAAGCTAGTCTCTATAGAATATGCAGCAGGTAGGCTCTCCAGACTCTGCTAGGCTGTGTGCTGCACTGAGCTGCTGATGCCTGAGACGAAAACTAAAAGGCGAATAAGTCCAGTCAGCACATACATTATATTACACTTTTCATTTTCCTCTTTCTTTTTTTTTCTTCCCCAGTGTGATTCAAATACCAGTCTGAGGAGGTCATTTGGAGGAAGGATTTGTCCTAGCTGGCTGGAAACCAGTGGTAAGCTTCAGACACGGATGTGCTTTAAGAGCCAGCCAGCACACAAAATGCAATGTGTAGATGTCCTTTACAAAGCTTTGACCTCTTTCACAGCTCTGCAGTGAGTTACCCACTGGAATATAGCAGCAAGGTATGTTTTCCTGTGCTGACAAAGCCACCACAAGCAGAGACAATGGCACTCCTGCACGCTCAGGTCATGAGTTCTGCTTTTGACCCTGTGACGGATTAAAAGCTCACAGACATTGCTGGAAAGACTCCCATTGACTCCAACAGTCTCTGGAGCAAACCTGAGCACAGTGTAAATATCTCACAGTACAATGCAGCTGCATGTCAGGCAATGTTCAGAGCAGGGATTAAATCCAGCCTCGTGTCCTCAGTTCTGCATGTAGTCAGAGGAGAGGAAGAGTGCACGTAAAGTCAAGCAAGAATAAATTTCCCAACTAGGAGAGTAAGACAGTCCCATTCCATTATCCACAACTGCTGCTGCACTTATGCTCTCAGCTGTGTGATGTGGCCATGTAATTCCTGATCTCTCCTTGCTCTTCAGCCACACAACAGCTGTATCCAGCCCTATGCACACACAGAAATGCCACTGTGCAAGTTGTTCCAAACCCATTACAGCTATGACTTTGCAGAGCCCGGCTCAGCAAGCTGGCAGGGCCAGCAGCACTGTGAAGCTGCTTTTAATGCAGAAGAGGTCTTAGCAAAATCCCTATCTCCTTCCTAAAGTAAGTTTTTTGTCATGGCTTTCGTCTGGCTGGCTGAGGAAAGAGGAGTCTTTCCTCATATCTGTCTGAACTTCATGATGTTTTAAATGATATTGATAAACATGTCAGTTGCCAACTGGTATAATGAAAGAAGGGAGAGGAAAGAGGTAATCTTAGACATATGGGACCTTTTGTTCTTAAAAACAAAATGGGAACTTAAACCAGTCAATGCCTCATACAGGCCCAAATGATCTCTGCAGGCAATGGGAATGCGGATAAAGTGGGTTATTTTAAGAACTCAATAAGTAATCAAGTTCCCATTTAGTCTTGGCTGATCACAAGCAAATGAATAGTTCCTTCAAAAAAAAAAAGTAATTTCAGAGCATGTAGCCTTGAAAAGTCACTGTCTACAGTGGTTAGCCTTTAAAGTAGTTTGCTGCCTCTCTGTAGGAGTTAAATCAGGGACAAAGGGAATAAAATAGGAAGCATATCACTTTGTTGATGTGTGATGTGTGTCTTATCTGTTATAGAAAGCATTTTCCTACTGAGAGGAAAAAGGAGTGATCTTCACTGGCACAGTGAGGCCTTTCTGCTGACACTGTTACAAAGGGTCTGAAGCAGATAAAAACCTCCAAAATCTGTCTCAGTCATCCTCGCCTTTCACGAGAGAGGACTATTCAGATCTCTTTGAAAGTAGCTGACAGTGCCACTGTCTCCAAGAAAAAAAATAGCTCCTGAGGACACTTAGGGCCTTAGAAATACCCCTTTTGGCCTAATGCAATAAAAGAATATGGCTGTGACTGCAGCACATATACCTGTACTGACAGCAGAGTCAGAGACTTCTGACTGAACCAGACAGGGCAATTGCTCATGAATTCAACTGAATTTCCGTTGCAGATGTATTCCTAGAGTTAATACAATTGTTTAGATGTGCAACAGGAATACGGGATGAGCATAACATAGAAACTGGGTATGCTGAGCAATCGTCCAGCAAGACAGGCTGATGTTTTGTAGATGTACATGGATAGCAAAGATGTCTCATCTTGTGTCTGAGGACTTACGCCATTGCCTACCCAAGGTGACGGTTGACATAAGTTTTTCAGTCTGATCGTCTGCATAAAAAATAGGGACAAATGGACAAATATACACAACAAGCAGAGTGAAGGGAATTTTGGAAAAGCTAAATTGAAATAACTGTTGTTTTAGAGTTGTTCTGCTACTTTAATAGTCAGATGAATGAGTTGATAGCTGCTAGAAAGCCATTTTTTGTGTGTGTGTGTATGTATCAATATCTGTCTACATGTGCTAATGTATAAAATTTGCACAGAACTTGCATTTTCCTCAGAATTAGCAGTCCTTAAGGTTGAGGGCTAAGTGCAATTTCTATTGAACAAAGAAATAATTATGGTTCATTAGTAGACTAGGTGCTCTGTTCTCTTTCAATTTAGAGCATTGCCTTTTCTTTCTATTGAATCAATGAAATATCACTTTGAAATAAATACTGAAAAGTGCAGTACAAATCTAAATACTAGTAAGGAGAAGAAAAATCCTTTTAAGCCTAGAAAAATCTTTTTGTTCTTAAACTTTGTGGGTAAAATCTCAGACAGATTGAAGACAAAGTCAAAGTCACTAATTTTTGTGGGGCCAAGATCTCAGTGTGCTTTATGTATTCTCAGTGTGTATAACTTCATCCTTTCTAAAGAGATTTGTAGCAGACAGAAGAAACTACAATGCTATAAAATGCTGCTGTGTACATACAAAGTGAATTAATAGACGCCAAAGATTTGGCACTTAAAAGTCGGGTTTGAAAATGTAGTCCTTTATCAGCTTGAACAAATACATGTAGTAAATCCTGATAATGCCTGTGGAACAGTTTGCACATTTTTGAGACTGTGGTTTCTGGGTATTGCAGAATACCCAGCTTTGCTTGCCTAGCACTCGAGCCTGTAATCAGTGGCAGCTTCATTTGAGTCAAGACCAAAGAGCAAGTCCTGGTAATGCACTGCAGAATACTCTGCTCCCTGGTGTTATCTCTGCAGACATTAAGTATAGATCTGGAAACTTTCTGTGGGGAATTCAGTCCATTTCCCATACACAAAAATTCTGCCTATATCCTGAAGCAGATAAACTCTTGTTTGTAGGAAAAAAGTCAAAGACCTGGATACAATGCAGTTTTGAACTATTAAGCCATGCATTTTTCACGATGAGAAAAAATGATTGAAGAACTCTAAAAAGGCAAAACTGTGATCTTTTAAACAGATAGTCCAGCATGAAATGCATATTTCTGATATTCATACTGGCAGTAAGGGAGAGAAATCATGTCAATAGGCTGTATATTTGGGCTCAAAATTAGTTTTGAAAGAGACCTTTAAGCAGCAACATCCCCAGCAGTTATGAAAGTGAACTATCAATCTGAAATGAAAATTGATTTTAATCTCAGGATCTCCTGTGAAATGGGAGAGCTGGCTGACTGGCCAGGTTAGAGGATAGCTGACACTTGATCTGCCCTTGGAGTGGGTCAGGTACTTTTACCTGTAAATCCAGCTTCTGGGAAGCAGCTGTCATTCCAGGTATTGTCATATTCTGCCATTTCCTACCATGTGGGGAGGCTGGGCGAGTGGAAGGAGCTCCTGCTGGAGCTGGCTGAATTAGGCCCAGAGCCCTAGCAGGGCAGGCAGAAATACTTCATCAAAGAGCCAGCTAGATTATGGATTCAACTAGGCTTTCAAGAGAGCTGTATGATTGTCAGTTGCTGCTGTTAGGTTGGCTAAGGGCACAACACAGCATCTGATGACTCCACCAGCTCACCAGAGATACACCTTTGAGGTGACTGTGTGAACTGTGTACCTTGTCAGGAAGAAATGATCCTGTAATTACTGTGTGGGGACAGAACAGGGACACTGTGGAGCTACATGTCTGATGAAAGCAGGCCACTAACAACCCACACACCAACATACCATCACTTCCTCACAGCCTTGCCATCCTGGCCACCACAGGAGGGAGGGCTCTCGCATGACACTAATGGCACACCAGTGGGGAAAACACTGACTACATAGAATCATTGAATCATAGATTCATGAAGGTTGGAAAAGATCACTAAGATCATCTAGTCCAACCATCAGCCCACCCCACCATGCCCACTGCCCACATCCCTCAGTACCACATCCACACGGCTTTCAAACACTTCCAGGGACAATGACTCCACCATCTCCCTTTACAGCCTGTTCCTTTACCTCACTATTCTTTCTGAAAAGAAATTGTTCTAAATATTCAGGCTGAACCTCCCCTGGTGCAACTTGAGGCCATTCCCTCTTGTCCTATCACTGTTACCTAGGAGAAAATGCCAACCTGCATCTCATCGCAATCTCCTTTCATGTGTTTGTAGAGAGCAATGAGGTCTCCCCTGAATCTCTTCTCCAGACTGAACAATCCCAGTTCCCTGAGCTACTCCCCATCAAACTTGTGCTCCAGATCCCTCACAGCTTCATCACCCTTGTTTGGAAGGGCAGATGAGGTGTCATCAGACGAGATGTGATCTTAAACAAAACTGCACGCACCTCGAGACTTATTCCTGCTCCAGATTTCACAAAAACTGGGATTTACCAATCTCTGTACTGCAGCACTTCACAAAGCAGAAATAAGAAGTGTACAGAGTGGCACCTTTCTAGGTGGACAGGAAGGGACAGCCATTGTGTGCCTGGAAACACACAGAACCATGAACACTGGGGTCTGCCTTATTGAGGGAACAAATGCAAGTCAGAGGGATGAGGTTGTCTTCTCACTGAAAAAGACCAGCAACCAGACAGACCTCACTGAATGAGACTCTTTTGTCTCTTTCAGGCAGGTTACTTTTCAAACACAAAGTATTCAGGCTGATAATAAAGGCATTAATCTGACAGACTGCTTATGCATTTACCGAAATGTCCATAAACTGTCAGACTGTAAAAGGAAAACGTTTTATTTAATTCCAAAATAGACTTGCATAACCTTAACTCTCAAACTTGGTGAAAGGAAAACATCATGTGTATAAAATGTGTTATCCATGATCCAAAGGCAGTACAGTTTTAGCCTCAGGCGTTTCCACAACTGTTGTGCTTGGGGCTACTATTAAACTTTTCAACTTGGAAAAGAAATATTTTTAAAACGAGAATAATCCTCCAAATTATTCTGACACAAGTTGGAATGTTTACTTTACATAAATCAATGAGGAACATTTCTATATCCAGTGTGGAACTTTAAACAGGATTCAAGGTGCTGCAATAAACTTACCACCTACAATATTGAGGCCAAGACAGTATGGGGACCATTTTCAGTGAAAGCAGAGATATGTGATGGAGTTAGTCAGGAGAAAGATTGATTTTCTTCTCTTCATAGGAAATCAATTTCCTAACATCTTAAAGCTATTGAAACATGATTCCTACAGCTTCAACAATCTAGGGCATGCATTATGTACATGATACTCCCTTGCATATTTTGCAGAGGATTAAAATGATTAGTAGATATTATAAGAAGTTGCTGACATGAGCTGTATGTGCTACAGATGATTATAAATATGTCTGTAGAAGCTTGATTCAAAGGATTTCAATGACCAACAGTGTCTTTCTCTCATTTTTTTTTTTTCTTTTTTCTCTATGAATAGTGAAATATTTTAAGGTTATCCATTACATGGACATTCGGGGCAATGATGGCATTGAATAATTAGTCATCAGATAAACAACAGAAAAGCTGTCAAGGCAAATGTGTACACTTTTACTGTACTAAAGTAGTGTGATTGGAACTGTCCCTACACTCATGTTTCTGAAAGGGGTGAAGTATCCACTGTGAAGTTAGCCATGCTTTGAACACAGGCAATAGAAAGAGTTCCTCCACCCTCCCTCTGCCCTACCAGCATATGACCCCCAACACGGGTTAAGCTGCCAGTGAGATGGGCAGATAATCACTTCTGAAGGAGGGAGCTGAGGGCTCACTTGTTCAAAGCCCTGGCAAGGGAAATGGTGCAGCAGAACAGCCACATGTACACGCATATAGGCTCTCTGCTGCATGACTTTTCCAGGGGTGGCTCTTCATGGTGTTTTAGGGGACGTATACACTAAACAGGATGGGTAAAATGTGCTCCTTCCCAGCAAAACATATCTGCTTCCAGAAAGCAGAGGATTAGAGACAATAAGAGGCACTTAAAATCACAAATTTAAAGAAATCAAAGGTCCTTCTTTAAAGCTTGCTCTGACCACTTGCTACCCAGATAAATCCTTTACAGGATATCCTCCCAGGATACTTTACTAATTTTCGTTTGTTGAACTATTTCAGTTCAATCCAAGTTCAGAGCAGCAATTTCTCTTTTGCACTGAGCTCCCCACTTCTTGCCCTGCCCCATGATCAGAACAAAAGCGAGACTGACTATACAAGATGCTTTTATTTCTTGTTCATACAAAAATAAATGACAAACTTATGCTCAAAAATGAATGACAAACCTGTGCTCAATCATGACTGTCTGTACAAGTGGGACATCTACTCCCCCGTGACTGACTAATTCATATGCTGAGAAAGGTGAATTGTATAAACAGTTTAAACCATTTGGCCTTTTCAAAGTAGCACTTCTTTCTGCTCCTTTCACACAACAGAAGACTTTTTTCTCCCTTTATATGAAAATTTTAAAAGAGGTTGCTTCAAGACAACCAGCAAGATGAACTTAGAGGATTCCTAGCTCCATCACAAAATTATGTATGCAGTCTTCCAAAATATTTGCAATTTTTTAGAATCAGCGAGTTACCTGAAGGCTCATACTATCCAACAGGCAAATCACTTCTGGTTAACATGTTATTACAGTTTCTTGGACTCCTTTTGTCCTTTGCTGGCTTGTCTTACACATCTTTTTACTCCCTATTTGTGGAGTTCCCAGCACCACTAAGTCCCCCCTAAGGCTGGTGGATATTGTCATCACAGTAACGATTGCAAATATCAGATTTACAGTGAAGCCTCTTGAGCCCTTCTGAGGTTACACAGCTCCACTTCCTTTAACTTCACAGCCCAGTTTGCAAACTGCACTTATTCTAGGGAGTTCCTGACAGAAGCTTGGCTTTTAGCAAGGACTTAAAACCACAAAACGTTGCTATATTATACTGTAAGGAAAAGTCTCCTTGAACAGGGGTGGACTGGTGTCCGTACACATGTGCTTTGTGGTAGGTGGTTATCAAAGCCCTCTTCCATGGAAAAATGTGTTGCCTTACTCTTCTTCAGTCCCAAATTTCATGCACTTATGAGCCAGAGGGATTCTCTGACATAGGTCCTCTTCCAGAGTCTGCCACATCATTAGGGCCTTGGGGGAAGCATGGCCCCATGTAGAAGGAAGTAGGCTTCCTACCTGGACCTTGAGCTTCTGGAGCTTCGAATACAACACTCTGCATTATTCATGAAGAAAAGGCCTTCCCTCAAGATACCTTCTGCCAGCATCCATAGCCAATATGAAGCATCAACTGCACATGCTGCTATTCTTGCTTGGATTATTACTAATATGCATTATAATAAGGAAGCTGCTCCCTATTCCTAATGAACAGAGAGGATTTAAACATCTTCCTTCGAGAGAAAACAGGTGATTCATCTCTCTTACTGGGAGGAAAGACTGACATATGCTGAGCATATTGTACTCTCTCTTGTGAAGTTATAAAGCTTCCTCTGTAGGCAAGGATCACTGAGAAGAAAATGCCTTCCTTAGCTCTCCCTTCCCCCCAAAATGGAAACCATTTGATCCTTGTCTTTGCTATAAACAAAGCTGCCTGTGTGCAATTGAGAAGAGCTGTTCAAAGATGTGAGATATACAGCTGAAGTCAACCACAGAAAGAATGGCTGAAGCTTGGCTACAGCTAATTAAAGTCATTCCCTTACTTGTGCTGCAAACCCAGACGGTCTAAAAATACCTTGGCTCTCTTTTCTGCCTCTGATTTAGGCATGTGCTCTGTGTTTATTTCTTTTCAGTGGCAGAAAATTTTACCTAAGAAGTTACCTCTTTTTTTTCTGAAAGCCAGGGCATAGATATTGCAACGGCAGGGGAATGTCCTTTGCGTTGGTAAGGTATGTCGTCATCTATAACCATTTGTCTGTTGAATACACGCAGGTACCTGGTTGTGGTGGGATTGTTTTAGATTGCAGAATAGCAAAACAACTGAAGCAAAATTCTTACCCTTAAATTTTCTGCAAAATGTTCCTGAAGTTGCTCACACAACATGCTGACATCTGAGTATGTGCAACACTGTCATCTCAGAGAGAAAGTCTGATTTGGTCTTTCTGGCTAAATTTGAAATAAGTCAAGAGAATTTCTCCAGCTTCCTCTGGATGGCCTTGGCTCAGGGCCTGGATTATAAAAATATGTTGAAGATCATAGAATCCAAAGGATGAAGTTTTAAAAGCTTTCAATAAGATAGGTGTTTTGTCATTGTTACAAACGCAGAGGCGGTAAGCAACTCTTTCTAACTTTTAGGTTGTTGAGTACTCTTTTCAATTTTATTAACTACTGAGGAATAAAAAAAAGTCCTGCCAGTCTCACTGGCATACAAAAAAAAAAAAAAAAAAAAAAAAATTGATTGAAAAATGTATTTTTTCCCAAATATGGTGATGAAAATTATGTCTTTAACCAAAACTTCAAATGTCAACCAAAATGATGTCAGTTTCAATTTTTTAAAAGCTTCATAGCTGATTGGAAACAAAATTATATTTTCAACCTTTTCAGCTGAAAATGTTGATTGGAATTAAATATCTAAACCAAAATAGCAAATTTTGCATATTACATGAGCAACAGCTCATTTCTTGTGCATATAAAAGTAAGCATCTCATGATATTGCTGCAATACCTACACCACAATCCAAGGCATTATGAAAGAGTTGAAAATAAAATCAGTGAGTGAAAGGACTGTGGTATGACAAGAACAGGAGATAGCAGAGAACCCTTTCTTTCCTCTTAAGGAAAGAATTCTCTTTCTTGCAGAAACAGTTAGAAGCATTAGTCTGCAGGGATTCCAACAGGGCACTTAAACATAGTGCCATGTTGTTGTTTTTTTTTTGTGGGTGCTTTGCCTTCGCCTTTTGGGAGTGGGCTTCCCAATAGCTCTAGCAAAGAACAGAATCACAGAACCATAGAATTTCTAAGTTTGGAAAAGACCTCTAAGATCACCAAGTCCAACCATCAGCCCACCCCCACCATGCCCACTGCCCACGTCCCTCAGTGCCACATCCACACGGCTCTTGAACAC
>JAOWBP010000001.1:88453358-88469165 GCA_028571105.1 Tragopan temminckii | reverse complement strand
TCCAACCGCAACCTAACCATAATACCCTAACTCTAACAACCCTCCACTAAATCATGTCCCTGAACACCACATCCAAATGGTTTTTAAACACATCCAGGGATGGTGACTCAGCCAGCTCCCTGGGGAGCCTATTCCAGTGCTTAACAACCATTTCTGTAAAGAAGTTTTCCCTAAAGTTACCCTGGCGCAACTTGAGGCCTAAATCTAACTGTGACCCTACATAAGGTGTGACCTTTGAGTGGGCCATTCACACATAGCCCATGTAAAAGATAGCTCAGAGATGATCTCTCAGCAGCTTGCGCTTTCTCTGGGCAGCCCCTCACCATTGCAATGAACTGAAACTCCATGGTTTCTCATTCTTTCAAAGTGAACCCCAGCCCTAACCATAAAGATAATCAAGGACTGAGTTTCACACTAGGCACACATTAACCAGACAACATATACTGCACGGGCAAGCTGTTTTGGCAGCCTGTTTTTCCATTGAGCAGGACTTTATGGAACTCTAAAGACACTGATGAAGCACTGAGTGCACACCCTCCATATGCATATATCAGGTTGGACATGGGGAATAATTTCTTCTCAGCAAGAGAGGTGAGGCAGTGGCACAGGCTGCCCAGGGAGGTGGTGCAGTCACCGTCCCTGGAGGTGTTCAGGAACCGTGTGGATGTGGCACTGAGGAACGTGGGCAGTGGGCATGGTGGGGGTGGGCTGACGGTTGGACTAGGTTATCATAGAGGTCTATTCCAACCTCAATTATTCAATGATTCTATTATTTTGTTCTATGATCTATTGAGGATTTGGTACCCCTGACACTTTTCTTTAGGAAGATACCACAAGGTGTGGGAAAGAGTTAAAGAGCCTGAAATGAAAATACTGTTTGTTTAAATATTTGGAAGGAAACAAAGAGAATAGGTGTTTAAAGGAACCAACAATGGATGCCTGTCCTATCTAGAGCTCTGTGAGAGAGCTACTTGTTGCTTTAATATATTATGTGGGTAGCTGGAATGCCTGGAAGATTTAGTCAAAGACCAGTGAGGAATTTAGGCTAAGTGCTGTGCAAATAAATGTTGTAAAGATGTCTCTTCTTCAAAGGATACTGCAGTCTACAGCAAACAAACGGAGAGGGACAAGGCAACAAGGAGTTAATTTTTGTTAGCATGATAAATTCTCATCTCAGCATCCAGTGGCCAGAAGTTGTGTCTAGTTTCTACACACCCTGCAAAAGGGAACATTTACATCAGTGTTAGGAGGAAAAGATTGAATTAGTTTTACAGATGCTTATAGAGAATTTCCCCTCGAGTACCATGGGGAAATTAGGCAGGGCCTGTTTGCTGATGCAACGCATGTAGCTTTCCTCAAAGACTCCTCACAGGTGGGAGATGGTCCATCAGTACCAAAGGGAGGCAGAAGGCTCTGTGAGGGCTGCGAGTATGTCACAGTGTGACATGGGGAAGAGAGGCAGGTGGGGGTGGGCTGGCTCCTGTGTGCATCTCCCCCAGATTCCCACAGGGACCACGTCATATATCAGTCTGCTTTGCATCAAACAGCTGACAACAGCCTTCCTGAAAGCAGAAAAGAAAAGGAAAGGGTCCTTAAAATTCAGGCGCTGCCTCTTACTTTTGTCAATTGTCCTTGTCAGACCCATTTGTCAGAAGCTGTGCTCTGCAGGCTGTCACGTCACACGGCTGGGCACCCATGGCTCCTCTGCTGCCCCACAGTAACCTTCACAGTAGATGAAAGACGGAGCCATTCTTCCTCCCCATCTCCTCATTTTCTTCTTTACAAATCAACGCTAGCTTGTTAAGCCAGCATTTATACAGTAAAAATTCCTATGATCAGATGAATGTACTGGCTTCGTACATGATGATGCAGTGGATCCAGGTCTGTCCTACTACCAAAAAAGTTCATAGCAATAATTCAGCAACAAAGGACGTGCTAGAAAAACAATTCCAGGGACTGCAGGGGTTATAAATGCTGCCACTTGTTTCATTAACTTGTGTCAGCTTTGCATGGTCACACACATGCCAGCTTGCACTGAAAGAGAACTTAAGGACACTATGGTCTCAGCTTTCCCAGCAAGTGATGGCCCCTGGTAAATGTTTATGAATCCAAATGTATTCTGTCACCAAAACTTGAAAAATACCTCCGTGATACATCTGTGCCTATATCTGCCTCTGGCTCATTTCTGCTAGCTATTTATTACTTCTGTTACAGATCCTCATGTTTTCCTGAATTTGATAAGTACAACACAGGCATAAGGGCATTTTCTGTTAATTCTGCACTAAACAGAAGAATGAAACATTGCTCTGGGTAGTTTGTTTGTTTGTTATAATGGTAATTTCTTTTCTTGGAGGAGGTAGGAAAGAAATCCCAATGGCTTATTATAATTCACTGTTTTATTTTTATGTTTTCTCTAAGTCACAAATGAAAGCAGGAGATTCTGATACTACACAATCTTATTTTTAGCAGCTGAGTTCCTACTAGTCTACAAGTTAGTCTGTGGAGCTGCTCGGTGCTAATGGGATGACTTAAACTGGGTGGAACCTTTCCCATTTGGCAGCAGTGGATTGTGCAAAATCCCAGTGGAGAAACCTGCAGTGCCATCAAACCACATGCACTGACCTGGTGGAAATCACCAGAGCAGCACATCACCTCCCCTGCTGCCCCAGCAACAGGGATGGTAGCTACCCGAGACGGTAAGAACAGGAGCAGTAAACTTTTAGATTGCCCCTTGTGCAGGTGGCCAGGATCTAGCTGGAGGCAGCCTTGTTTATCAGTAATTAACAATGGTGTGGGTTTATTTCTCAAAGCCTTAATGTGGAAGGGCCTTTGTCTTGTGCTTTTGACAGCACGGTATGGCATCAAAAGGGACAGAAGCCTCTTTACTGCACAGTTTATGATGTTTCACCTCAAAACATCAGGCTTGGAAAAGCCATTCACTTTCTGCTCAGCATATGGGTATTTAAATAAAATGGATGCTCCATTGTATATATGTCATGATGACTGTAGGACGTATTGGTACTACAGATCCCACTTGACATGAGTATTTTCAGCTTGCATTTAAATAAGAGTGACTGTATCTTTCCTGCAAGCACAAGCCAGTTAAAAAATACCCCGTGGCTACTGTTTTGAATATGCCTTAAAAACAACTTAATCTGGTCACAAAAGATAGGGCAGTGGTGACAGCCACCTCAAAACACCCAGCTGCAGTACATCTCTGCACACAGCTCTGCCCTGCATGCCACTGGGAGAAGGACTTGCTGTGCAGAGGTGGCTGCCTTTCCAAAGCCACCACAGCTGCTCCACTGACCTTCAAGCTGACCTTACAGTACCTGGATGCCCACATACTCAGGAGTCATACCACTGAAGAACATTAAAACAACCAGCAGGTGGATTGGGCTGCCAGGATTGAAGAAGCTTAGATAGGTCTGGACTGGCAACATAAAGGTGAATTATTTCTTCTTCAGAGACACTTCAGGCCATCAAGGAAGAGATGCAACATATTGATGGCTTAGGATTGACCTAATGGTGGACTTGACCATGGATGCTATTGTACAGGCTATCCATGAATGTGAAACGTGCTGTAATTAAGCAAGGCAAGCAGATAAAGTCTCTTTGGTATGGAGGGTGATGGTTAAATACAAGTATAAACACAAGGCAGTCTGGCAGGTGAATTGCATCACACTTCCACAAACTCGCCGTGGCAAATGCCATGTGCTTACAATGGTGGAAGTAACCACTGGATGGGTGAAAACATTCCTAGGTATAGAAGTGGCTGCTGATGTCTTCATAGAGAGACATGCCTGATTCCACCAGTGTCCAAGCACAAGATCTCTGCCTTGGACTCCTAGCACATGCTTGGGCTGCAAGACGTGCTGTCCATCTCTGTCCCTAGGTCCATTTACAGAATAAAATCATAGAAAAATTTGAGTTGGAAGAAACCTTTAAAGATCATCTGGTCCATCTCTCTGCAATGAACAGAGACACTTAAGCTAGATCACATTGCTCAGAGCCCCAGTGCCTCTGCCTACCCTACTATGCAAACTACACTCTCAAGCCCAAATGTGGGCTTTTTCCTTTACAATTTACTACTTCCCAGGGCTTTGTGAAGATAGCTCAAGACACAAAGAGGCTTTGTGAGAGTTCTGAAGCAAACCGCTCTTTTTCCATTAAGAGAAAGCACAAAGGTCATAGATCTTTGGAGAAAGAGCAAATTCCCCGAGCACTGTGCTTCTCAGCTTCCCTCCAACTTCCCTCTGGAGGCTCAGGTTGCCTGCTGCTGCCTGAGCACCAAGTTCATGACCTGAAGTCTCAGACCTTACACATTTGACTTTCCGTGCTACAGAAGCCATAATGGAGGCCCTGGGGGCCCTGAGCAGCCCCACTTGGGATCCCCATTCACACCCTGGTCTGGAAAGCCCTGTTTCATTCCCCATGGTCTGCTCCATCCTGCTTGCTGGGCCTGCCCCTGCTGGCCCTGATGCACTCACCGACTTCAAGGGTGGATCAAAAGGGAATGGTTTCACCTGCTAGTGTGGCTGGTTTGATCTTGAAAAGTGTGCTGGGAGAGCAACTGGCTTTCAGATCTTTCAGTTTTCCTTCCCTCCTGCTCATTCGCTTGCAAACATGCTCCCAACTTTCCTTTCCTTTCACAAATTTGTCACTAACAAGGAGGGGAAAATTGCCCCCAGGTCAGGACATCTAATGTAGTGAAATATGTAGTGCTGTTTGTTGTCATCTCACTGAGAGTGTGTTACAAGGTTGGTAACACAGGGAAGCTAAAACCTGCTCAGTTTTCTGATGAAAGGTACAGCAACTTCCAGAGTTGCCACTGACCATCTTCCTGTTGTCTTACCCTTCTGGCAGGATACGGCTCGGGCTCAGAAAATGTCATGAGCATTGCAAATACAAGTATAGTCCCTCCAAGTCTTTTCTTACCTTGACCAGGAGCCCAGGTCTCTGACAAACACTGCAGAAACAAGAAACAAACACAGGCTGATGAGGAGGAGCAAAACCTTCCTCATTAAACAGCAGAAGCAGCATCCCAGTGCCCTTCCAGCCTGCTGCAACCCCGTCATTTAAGTCTTCCTAGAAATCATGAGGTGGGTTTAACCCTCGACCCTCTTGCTGCTGCCCCAGCTGGTGGCTGAGCTCCCTCCAGCCAAGGTCAACTTGACATTGTCCCTGCTTCCAAACAACCCTGGGCTGGCTTCAGGTCAGTGTATTTATACTCTTGCTGTGGGAGAATCCCTCCTGCCAAGTACTCCACGCACCAACATAGTTTATGTACTGCAGTGCTGGCTGGAAGCAAGTCAAGTCCTCCACTAGTCTTCCAAGAACAAGAAGCAACGCACTGTCCACCTGGCTGTGTTGTGGTTCATCTCATGGTATGGTGGTTTACAGGAAAGAGAGTTGCTGAGATCTCTGGAATACCTCTTGGTGGCACAAGGCACAGCCAAGGCTCTGTGTCTCCTCCTTTATCAACTTTAAAATTTTATACCAAGTTTCTGTCTATTGCTCTACGATCTCTGATGAAGAAAACCAGGCTGATTCTCAAGTACCTTGCTCTACCAAGGACTAGAGGAGATCTCCTGCTGACTCCAACAGCAGACTTGCTGCCCTCCAGTAGGTCCATGCTTACTGCAGGAACCGGTATAAAGCAGTCCTGGTGGGAAGCCACCAAGAGAAGTAGAAAGCTAGAAAGAAGTAAAAAGACGACATTAGTCCTAACTACTATTATTCTCCTTATTACACTCACAGACAAACTCTTTCACTGACCAGCTTAATTTTTAATGACTGACATTTGGGTTCTGTATAAAACTGGTCACTTGAGCCGACTTTCCACACATTGATGACTCTCTCTGAGGGTATCCTTTGTCTAATTAGTAAAATGTACTGTGCAGCGAGTGTTTACTGCTATCTGAAGTAGCTATTCACTCTTGAAATCTCATGATTCTGTTGATTTCAATTATTAAAATCATTTAAAAGCCTTAGGCTCATAAAAGAACAAGCATTCAACCAATACATGGTGTTTTCTCTCATGCAACTCTTGTGGTGTACAGCACATAGATCCATGAGTTCTACTTCTTGGAAAAAGTGGAGCATGCTTCTGCTATCATCATGATCACCTGAATCACAGAATGGGATTTGGTTACTCCACAGTTTTTATAAGTACAACCAGATGCAAGGTTCAGACCCAGAGCTGATCCATGGATTTCCCTTCATCTCACAGTAGGAAAGAGGGGCCAGCAAAAGGTCCAAACTCTGAATTTCCCTGTAGCCTGGGTGCATGTAACTAATGAAGTTCTCTCTCTATACGTACAGAAGAGCGAGATATGGTCCTTAACTGTACACCCAAGTTCTCCTCACACTCTCTCCTATTCTGGCCAAGGACGTAAACCCACTTCTGTGAAGAGGACACTTCAAACTCCACAAAGCAAATGTCAGAGAGATGTTAAGTTTCCTCCTGGTAAGGAGAACCTGGACAAAGTGGTAAGGCAGAGTAGTAAGGGATGATGCAGTGCCAAGCAATTGCTAGTGTTTGGCTGCATTGTCAAGTTAGTTGCACATAACTCCACTTAAACCAATTCCAGTGGGAAACAAAGATCATTAATTTGTCCTCCTGAACCTGGGGGGAAGAGCTAATGGAGCTGCTCCAAACCAAAGCTCAGGGGATCTCTTGTCATTGCTGTGCGTGAAGAGTGGATTAAGACCCTGCCAGGCTCTGAAACCTAGTTAAGACTCAGTTACAAGATGGCATTTTACAAAGAAATTTATTTTTACATACACAGATTTATTTGATTTATTTATACAGCTATGTATATATATGTATACATATACGTGCATATATATATACACGCCATAAATATGCCATGTCAGCTTCACACAAAAAGACACGTTAATTCACATGTGAAAGTCTCCTGGGTGCTTAAGTGAAGCCAGGATGCTAACTAGAAAACCCACCCCAAACAAAGAAATTCTAGCAGCTCTTGAAAAGTCACAGAGGTGGTCAAAGGCCCACATGTCTTATTATTTCCACACACACATTCGTAATTTCACTGGACCAATTGCTTTTGATTTATTTCACTTTTTTGAGACAACACACATCTGGAATGATTCAGGACATAACTGTATATAATACTATGCTAGAATAATTGTTCCATTTAGCTTTATCCCCTCTGCTTACAAAATCTTAGAGGAACTTAAAATACTCATAACATTTGTCTGCGCATGTTGGCCTGTTTGGTTTATGAATCTGAACGACAGTGTGAAAATGCCACGCATGTAATATTTAACCAAAGGCTTCATACACAGTATTCAGGAGAATTCAGATTTAATGCTCCCACAGCAGTGCCAATATTCTTTAGGCATACACCTTCTTACAGTCTATACTTCGATAGCCTCATTTGTGCAGCCTAAACTGAGTTAGGGATTTATTTTAAGTAGTATTATCACAGATTCACCCCATGATCATGTGTTATGTCCCACCCATTTTGTCTGTCAAAGTGGGCAAGGAACAAAGTGTTGGCTTTATTGACAATGATGCAAAACCCAGCTTATTTATAGAAGAACAGGAAAAGGAAAGTACAAAAATCTCAGAGCGTGTCTCCTATGGTGAGTAAGGATCAGTTTCTGTGTAGTTAAAGCTGAGCTGGCCGGAAGGAAAAGGGTGTTTGCGCTTGCTGTAGATTCTGTATGGTGAATGAGGTTGATGTCAGGGTATTTGTTTGGCATGTGCATTTAAGAGAAGATGGATTTCTCATACTTGCTGTGGGAATTGCTTGGATTTCCCAATTTGTTTGATGTTTTTTGAGTGGGTCTTTGGAAGATAAGTCCCTGCTCCATTTTCATCATGAGGAGAGGCGGACAGACACTTCAAAAAAGTGTCCTGAATTTATTAGCAAAGCCAGCAAACAAGATGGCAGAAAAGGCCATCGATTCACTGACTATGGTACTGTCACTACTGCATCTTATTCCTAAGGGACCACCAATTATCACACTTCTAAAAACAGTACGACTCAAAACTTAAGTTATTTATACATGCACAGTAAAGGAATGTCTATGATGTCTCTTAGGAGATGTAAATTGTTGTAATTCCTTCAGTGTTGCTGAACAGCCATGCTAAGTGAGGACATGCCAAAATGTTAAAGATCTGTCACTGCCAATTGCACTTTGGATTCTTTGCTCTTACAAATTTAGCCCAGTCATTCTGAAAGTTAACACATGTCTATGGTAAGGCCAAGGCTTAAGTGACAGTTCTAACATACTTCTTACTGGCATATTTTTGACAACATTGCTGTTTTGTACAATCACATAAAGAAAAAATTGCTCCTGCCATACACATGAGAATCTCTGCAAAGCTGAGGCTGTTCTAAGACGCGCTGCTCATCCTGTGTTATAGGCCCTTTTCTTTTTTTTTTTTTTTTTGCTGCTGCATTTTATAAGGTTTGTAATGTTTATCTTTTTGCAAAGCCCTGTCTGTTTAGCTAAAACCTGAGCTGGCTGAACGCTTCATTTGGGTGCCAGGGTACTCTCAGTATGACTGAAGTTACATTGGTGAAAAAATATCTTATGGCTACTAAATAATCATCATTAAGAACCCACGTACTGGTGGTAATGGATACCTTTATGCCAGTACAGCTACATCTGTGTTAGGGATGGTAGTAATGCAACTAATTTGGCAGAAAGTGCACTCCTCATCAAAACTATATAAGCAGAGCAGAAGGCAAGCACCCAGCAGCCATCAGGCTCTTTGCAGCTGGTGGGGTCTCCCCGTGCAAACTGATAAAGTACAGGAAGAGGAATTATCCCTTTTTTCTTGCATCTATTTGGAAAGGATTTGATTAACATTTAAATAAAAAGTTAAGCACTTGCCCTATGTCGTATATCATGCACATCTGCAACCTCCTCCTGTTTAAGTTAGTTGACTGTTCAACCTTTTGCCTTTCTTTTTATAGTTCTCTTGGTAGCTTCCTTACCTCATTAGGCTTTTGAGTTCTGAAATAAAAACTTGATGCTTGACTTCTCTGTCCCAGGTCTGTTTTTAAAGCCCCTTTTGAGAACATTAAATCAAGATCAGAGCCAATAACATTCTGCTTTAGGAGCACAGAGTGACTATTTAAGGTGTTTGGGACCTCCATATGTTCATTTATCATAACATTATTCCAGTTCAAATGCTTAATTATAGAATATTTTCAAATCCCTTTCCAGAAGCTCTATAAATACCTTAGCAACATCTAAAGACCAGTTTGGCTGCCAGTAACTAAAACTGTCTTTTCACACAGGCTGGCCTTTGCTTTCTCCTCTGCTAAAGCATGTTCTGATTCTGATTCTGTGTTTTGACTCTAGGAGCCCATGAATGTGCTTCCTTCAGTTGGCATTTGCTGGTTGCCATTGTATGTTGAATAACTCACTTTGAGGACTTGGCTGTGGTTCTAGCTTGTTCCTTTAAGGTAGCAGACGAAGGGCCTCCAAGACAGGCAAAGGTGGAGACTGAAGATATCCCCTGCCCAGTTCATGTTCCTCCACGTGTGCTCAACTCTATTGTCCTCATCAGGAGCAGAGTTTGGCTTCAGACCCTCCTTGCTTCCATCTGAGGGACACTCATGTACAAGAAATGAGGGCACAGCACACTGGAGGAAGATGACGGTGTTGCTCTTGGTCACGAGAAGAACAAGACATTGTTGGACAAGGTCCCCATAGATGTAAAGCTAACAAATGAAAATACTTTCCCATTCATACACATTTTTGCCAGAAGAATATGAGGCTACAATTATGGCTGAGGTAAAAGTTTTACTACAAGTCTAAAAACTCTCATGGAAAATAGCCATGATTATCCTGGGGAAAAAAAAAAGCTGGAAAAGGATTGCAAAACGTTTAGGATTTGCCACCTTACCAAGTGCTAGGCAGCACAGCCAAGAGGAGTGATCCTCTCTGGGCAGCTTATCCCCTGCTGTGGTTGCACGTTTTGTCCTAGTGCCTGTGGTACTGCTCACCCTCAGCACTACACAGCAGCTCTACCCCATCAACAGCCTCAAGATCATAGAATCATAGAATCATAGAATGGTTTGGGTTGGAAGGGACCATTAAGATCATCTAGTTACAACCCCCTGCTATAGGCAGGGACACCTCTCTCTAGACCAGGTTTCTCAAAGCCCCATCCAGCCTGCCCTTGAATGCCTCCAAGGAGAGGGAATTCAAGATGTTTATATCTGAAAACCAGTGCCACAGGAGGACATTCTGAAGTTAAAATCAGGGTGAGTCTTCTCTTTTGCTCTCTTTCTTATGCAAGTGAAATGGAAACCTCTGCACAGAAGGAAAACAGGAAGATTCCCTGTCCCAGAGCTCTGCAGCAATGGGACCTGTACACTGTGGTCTCTGGACATTTGGTCTCGTTTTCATCCCTTTCTGAGGTGCATGAGACCTCACACACACCCAGCAATTCCAACCCTCACTGAAGAAAGACATTTTAAACCCAACTTCACAGAGCCCAATTCTGTAGGATTTAGTTGCCTTCTGTCTGGAGCACTGGAAAGCAACTTAAAAGCAGACATTTAACACATGGATGAGTGATATTAATAAGACTCTGTGCAAGATTGAGGCAGAGCCATGTATATATATTGGCAAATAGTAAATTCATTGAAAAATGTGACCTCAGTGTTTCTGGAACCATCAGTGGCTTTAGAACTGTTTGGGCTGGAAATACATTTATTTGGGGAAGAGATCCATAAAACTGCCTGCAGACCAGAAGATGGGATTCAACTCTCCTCAAGCAAAGGAAGGAAAGGAACTAAATGTACCCACAGCCCAGTGTGTTCTTTCAGCCCTGAAATGGTGAGAAAAGGGGGATGTTTCTTCTTGCAGGTTTTAATACCCTGGCTTTCCATTTTGTTTGCTTTTCTTCCCCAAACTCAGAAATCAGCAGTTTGCTCAGGTTGAATGGGTTATTTTGTGCAGAAAAGAATGCTTTCTTTTGGTTTTGATTTTTTTTTTTCCCTCCCAGAAGAAGGGAATTTGAAATCTTTCATAACTTATTTCACTCCAGAGGGATTTTCAGCTGATTTGCTTTGTTTGGCTGATGTTCTGAAAAATCACTTTTATTTTCTTAGCCCTAAGCAGCATCCAGCAAGCTCTTCAGAAACGCTCTGTATCTAATCTCATCGTTTAATGATGAATAGGAAGAATTAAAAAGATAAAGGAACACTTTTATCTTGCAATTATACTTACAGTTTTCCTGTTTTTCTGTTGAAAATAATACAGAACCAAAATCACCCTTACAATTAACGTATGTGTCCACTCTGAAATTCTCATCTCCTGAAAGTAGTAAAGTAACAAGAAACCGGAGTGGCATTGGTTATGAAAACAAATCAAAATTTCCATCATGCTCGAGCACCAGTGAAATAGTGAGACTTTCAAGGTGAAATATGTTAAGCTTATGCCATTTGTGGAAAAAGTGTGAGGTTAGAGCCAACCACTTGCACCTTTGGTTAGTTAATCAGGGTCCCAGTAACAGGAAACTCTAATTTCCAAGTCAAGCAAGGCCTAGAAAGTGACCGTGCTTATGAGGACCAATGTGTTTCCTAGTGTGGCTTCATAGGTTAAATTCTTTAAAATGTTTTTGTAACCCAGGGCAAAGCTGATTGGAGGGAGGCACACCTGGAAATCCATGGCCTGGGAAGGGCCCTGCAGTGCCCTGCAGGGCACATCTCACCTCTGTTGAAAGCAGATCTTGTCAATAGCTGCAAAATATGCTGCAAAATCTATCTATCTATCTATAAGTAATACTGAAAAGAAGAAGATTAAATAAAAATTAATTAAAAAAAAAAAAAAAAGGGAACTCCTACTGCTAGGAAGATGTCAAGCTGCACTGCTTAAAAACTTGAATAGAATCAGAAACTCATAGAACGGCTTGGTTTGAAAGGAACCTCAAAGACCATTTAGTTCTAACCTGTTGCAGGCAGAGCTGCCAACTGCTAGATCAAGTAATAGACCAGGCTGCCCAGGGCCCCATCCAACCCGGCCTTGAACACCTCCAGGGATGGGGCATCCACAACCTCTCTGGGCAGCCTGTGCAAGCACCTCACCCCCCTCTCTGTGAAAAACTTTCCCCTGACATCTAATCTAAACTAAATCTCCATTCCTTTAGTTTAAAATTATTCCCTCTTTGCTCTCAGCTAAGAGAATATACTAAAATCTCACACTTCACTCCAGTCCCATGAACATTTTAAGATATGTTTCAAAGTTTGATGTGAGCAGGTCCTACTGCTGCTGTATTTTGTAATTTTCAAGATTCACTTACCTTTTGGAGAGTCCAACATCAACTTTTTACTAGTTGAATGACTTAGCAGGTGTTACTCTTTTCTCCTAGGCCTTTCATGGTCTTTTCTTTTTAGTAATTCGCTGCATTTTTTTCTGGTCAACCGTGTTGCACCTGGCGGGTGGAATACGTCATCCCACAGATTGTAGAAAATGAGAGAGATGTTTGTGCTGAGCTGCAGAATAAAGAGAAGAAATAACTCTTGCTAGAAAGCCAAAATATGAGTGTGCTTGAGTCAAGGATGACACCATCTCCTGGCCCTATTTCGACTGGCTCTTTTCCAAGACCACCCACTCTCAGTCCCTGGTCTACACCACTGGCCAGCACCCAGCAGACTCTCTTTAAAAAATCTTTTGCCCCTTTTGGTTCCCCAAACCTCTGCCTGACAAATAGCTTTAAAGTTCCCATCAATAACTCAGCACTTAACCATAACAGTGAATGCAGGTTCTATTTTTCATGTGAGTTAGAGGACCTGAAAAGAGAACAGGTAATAATTCAAGCGCTATCCATTTCGGAGGTCCCTCAAATGTCCAGAGGAGGCCCCTGGTTTTGCTGAGCACCAGAAATACCACCCAATTAACAACAATTTTCTGAAAGGCTCTGACTCTTTGCTCCCTGCAAAATCATTCTGTGCAGTGAATGAACTCCTACAAAAGATGGCAACACCTGTGAGAGGAGCTGGGGGCATTCTCTGTTGCTATAGCCCCTGACACAGTGCACATGGCGCAGAGCTGGGATCCATGGCAGTATACTGGGTGAGACTGGGAAGAAGCTGAACTTCTTCTGCCTTCAGTTGAGTTCAGCATTTCATCTTTTGTGTTTTACCTTCTGCTCAAAAAATTTGCCTTTGTCTTTCTCTTTTTCTTGCATCTCTCCACTGCTCATGCTGGGGAACATAAGCATACTCCTTAGCATATTGCAGTGACTGTAGGAATGTATAGTTGCCTATTTGTAATTAAGCAGTAATTTAAATGTCTGCTTAAGCACGATCAGTATGTAACTATGAATGTACAATCAAGTTACCAAATCCTAAAGTGACTTTCAAATAACTTCAGGTTATTCTCACATGTGAGAGTTTCAGAACTGAGACCTGTATAGATACAGAAACACTGAAAATACAAACACAGAAGTAAAATACTGTCTGTAAGTTTTATTGCTGTTTTTGCATTATTTTACTGTAACTCTGTATTCAGAACACATGTGACTTTGTTGGATGTAAACCTCTTAAAGTTGCCAAGTGAAGAATGGATTTCTTGTCCTCATCCTGTTGGCTATTTATTGAAGGCTTCAAATTGTAGACAGAAGAGATGTGGACCAAAGTTATTTAAAGTTTCACTAGATTAAAAAAAAAAAAAATCTACTGAATATTCATTTAATGAAGTAAACATACACAATTTCAAGATAGTGTCACTGCAGAAAACTCCCTGTCAGTCCAAACTCTCCTTCTTCAGCCTTCTTTCTTTTCAATACAGAGACTAGAAGAATTGGGTAAAGCCTCATATCTTTATCCAGCTGTGCATGAAGTCTGAAAGACAGCACATGTTGTCAACTCTTTAAATCAGGTTTGTGCAATTCCCATCTATGAACTGTGAATTTATTTTTCATTCAGCCTGGATAACAATTAATGGCATACTGCTAAGGAAATCTTTCTCGTTAGTAGCGTGAGGAAATCATAAAGACACAGCTGGGTTCCCAGTAACAGCTTTTATTGAGTAGGTATATAAACAAACACAGCTTAGCTCCATATGTGGATCTGAACTCCGGTGTCTTTCATTGTAGAAAAGTGGGAAATGCAGCAGTGTGTCCCACCGACCTCCATACACCACAGTCTGCAATGGAGGACCATGCGCAGGAGTTGCTGGGATCAGCTCCTTTGATTTGGTGTCCTTCCAGACTGTATGCACCAGGTTCTGAAATCTCCAAGGGCTTCAGGATGCATGGAACCAGCTTCAAGTTCCAGTAAAGCAATGCTTAAACCCCTTGAAGGCTCAAAGTAAGAGAAGGTTGATTTTGAAGGAGCTACAGGGCACAATTTAAGAACATGAACATTTTACTTCTGTATTCACATCGGTTCAAATGTTGCAAGTTTGACCTGAGTTAGGACAGAGCAGTCACCTCAGCAAAGCTTTCCCATGAAGGCTTTACTGGGTAGCTCAAATGCCTTTGGCACAAAGGCAGTGCCAGCATTTTTACCCACTACCACCACAACCACCACCCTGCCCAGAGGAAAATGGTAGCCCTAGCAGTCGCCTTCTGCTTCAGCTGTCCCAAATGGATATTTATGCATCATTTTAACTGAAACAGACCACTTTCTTACAACATTCCCTGCAGGTGGACACAGTCAAACATTAAAAGGTATTTTGGAGGAATGTAAAAATGAACTTTGCAGCTGTCTTTTGACATTAAGTTCTTGTTGTTTTGGTTTTGTTTTTTTAATTAAAATAAAGCAGGCTACCAGGTGCCCTTTGGAAACGCGCTATCTTTCTACATACTTGCTTAGAATTTGAGCAGAAAAAAAAAGTCATGCTGCTTGTATTTTAGCTGGGGTCAAGTTTCTACATAAAGGAGCAGAACAGTGTGAAAGATGTATGTATAAACAGCCGACACTCCCAATGTATGGACCTTCCAGTCCAGGAAATTAATGACAACTCAGAACCCTGTTCCTCTACAATTTCCTCCGCTAATGCACATGAACCAGTTGGAGCACACAATTAGGAGAAGGCTGCCTGTTTCCAATTATGCCTGAAGAGAGGACCTGCCTCCTTCCTAAATGAATTGCAGATAAAGCTTGCCAGAAGTGGGCCTCCTTCTGTCTGTGCTGGCTTAAATCAGGAGCAGCAGCTTGCAGCATCACACCAGGGCAAACGGTGTCCAGCCTGCCCCATGAGTGCTGCCTGCCTGCCTGCCCAAGACTCCCATCCTGCCCTGGAAGGGCAGCCACAGTTCAGTCAGGCCAGCTTTGTCCTCCCTTTTTCAACCATTTTCCAACATTCCTTGGTTTATAACGCTTAGAACATCTGTATTTAATTCCCTCCCTTCAGTCTGGAGGGTCGGTGGTCTTACTTTCAAAATCTTTGTCAAGAAAATGAAGATGATGGAGCAATTTGAAGGGGAATGGCGAGTTATTTTTTGCTGACAGGGTTTCAACAAATAACAGTTCTGACTAATTATGCTGTAATTGATTTGGCATGTTTGTATGGACTTCGAGGGACTCTTTCGTGTTTTTATCCCTTACAAAGGGATTTTGAAATACAGGCTGTTTGCCTTTGAAAAAGAGAAACAAAGTAAATAAAATTGAGCAATTCAATTAATTTACTCAACTCCCTCAGGGCCAGGCAAATAGCAGTTATGACTGAAAAAACAGATTCCCATATGAGGAGCACTCTGAGGAGCTGCAGGAAAGCAGGTGACCAGGATCACAGAATCACAGAATCACAGAATCACAGAATTGTAGGGGTTGGAAGGGACCTCAGAGATCATCGAGTCCAACC
>JAOWBP010000001.1:88443165-88453258 GCA_028571105.1 Tragopan temminckii | reverse complement strand
AAGGCCAGGCTGGATGTGGCTCTGGGCAGCCTGATCTGGTGGTTGGCGACCCTGCACATAGCAGGGGGGTTGAAACTGAATGGTCATTGTGGTCCTTTTCAACCCAGGCCATTCTGTGATTCTGTGATTCTATGATTCTATGATTGGTGCAGAACTCTTTTGGCTGAGGAAAGGAGTCCATATCACAGTGTGCCTTCTGAGCAGAGGAGTCAGCTATCCCACCAGAAAATGTCCTAAAGATGTGCTTAACTCTCCCATCCCTGCTGAGGCCAGCAATTTGTTATGGTTTATGGATTAAATAAGTTTCACTTTTAACCCCATAGGCATGGGTAACAACTTCAGGCTTTTTGCTGATGGGTTTAAGGCTTACCTTTGTAATAACCACACAGTGTAAACCACCCTATTTAATTAATTAAGCACACAGCAAAATTGCAAGTTAAAAAAGCAGCTTTTATTTATGAAAACATCAGCATGGTGAGTGTTGCAGCCAGCATTTGAATGCACACACCTGTTTTCTCACATACTCTTGAAGAGGAGAGAAGGGAAGAAGCAGCAGTCTCCTCCCTCATCACGCAGGTGGGAAAGGTAACCTCAGCCTTTACACAGCTATGTGTTGTTCATGAGTACGTGCTGCACAGACTTTATAGAGCCCATCTAACTAAAAGAGGGAAAATTTAGATGAGATAGAGGGGAAAAATTTTTTCCTCAGAGGGTACTGAGGAGCTGGCACAGGTTACCCAGAGAGGTGGTGGATGCCACGTCACTGGAGACACTCAAGGTCAGGCTGGATGGGGCTCTGAGCACCTGATGGAGCACTTCATTGCAGGGAGGTTGGACCGATCCCAGGGATGGACCAGGATCCCTTCTAATTAAAACAGTTCTATGATTCTATGAAATCTGCACATGCTTGTTTCAGCAAAGCTCTGCCTCAGCCCTCACAGCAGACCTTGCTCAGACTTTCATGTGCGGGCTCACAGAGGTAGCACGATCTCTTTTTCTTGTGTTTGGAGAATGAGGACACAGTAAATGTGTGCAAGGGTGTAAGGAATCACAGTTGGCAGCAGTGGGGCAAACCCCACATGAAAAAACAGGTGCATGGGCAGTGAGAGTGCTGAAGAACATAAAGCTGCCAAAACAATGTGTACTGGGTGATGCTATTATATATGTAGCCAAGAGAATTTTGTGTGCAGAAACATTGCTAAACGATTATAATTTCATGTATTTTTAATACAACTCAGAGAAAAATGGGGATATGTAACAGGGCCCCGTGATTTTCTGGGGATACTCTAACTCCAGTGACACACAGCCCAAATCTTAAGGCTCGGATTTAGATGAGAACATGTCTGATCCTTTCCCCAGAACTGAAACAAGTTCTGCCATTAGAAAACAAGTGGAACTGATACTTTCAGAACCATGCCTTACCTGTTCTAGCAGATGCATTACATGTTTCTTTTCTGAACCAGCACTCCTTGCTGAAATGGGAGGATTATTTGGGGTCTACATCTGCTGTCTTTACTGTACGCCCATAGTAATGGAACTGGGGCAAAGCAGAATCCCAGAGCAGGGCTGCTTGTCTCGTGCATTACAAGGATGATATATTCCCAAGCCCCAAGGGCCCCTTTCACAGCATTTCATTTCAATATTTCATCTATGGATGCTTCTGGATGTGACTTCCCTCCCCCACTTTGTCCTCTCTTGGATGCTGGGTGAGGAACTGAGCCTTTGGCTGCAATGGGCGTTCCACGTGGGGCTGTGCTGATGGATTTGCATCAGCAGCACCTGGTTAAAATTGCTTGCCTTGCTGTCCCCAGGTGCCTCTAGATGCAGTTATTCACCACCACTGCTGTGCACAGTGCCTGTCAGAGTGTAGATTCAGCTCCTGAAAGCCACCAAAGTAGTGCACAACATGATGCAGTCTTTACCCACGGCTATCACTGCTCTTCCCCACAGGCTGCGATGTCACGCAATGGCTGGTAGAGGGGGCAGGGACAGGGCAGGGAAATCTGTGCAAATTCAGCAAGGAGCTGACAGTGCTTTCCTAGCATTTGTCTCTAATCCGGCAAGTCCCATGGATGCCCACCGTTTGCTTTTTCTCACAGCTGCCACCCTCATTTCCAAATGGAAGAGATGACATATTTAGGTCTGCTCTCCAGAAGGATGCTTTAAAACCCCTCCAGCTGACTGCAGCCTCAGTCTGTGTGTGTGCAGGCACAAGGAAAGGAGCCATGGCTCTCAGGTATGTGCTGGTCTCAGCTTCAAAACAGGTCCCTGCAGAGTGGAATCCTGACTCCCTCACTGTTGTGCCAAGAGCAATGGGGAGACTGATGCAAGATGCTCTTGCTCCGGCCTCACAGTCTGAAGAGCCAGGCTAGAGATTGCCTGGTACTGCAGCTGGAGCATGTAGCGCTCTTACTGTGGACGGATGTGAATGCAGATCTTCTAAACCAGCACTGAATCCTGCTCCCTCCTTGTGCCACAAGGTCATATCCATATCACAAGGTTTCTTCCACTTCAGGAAATCCTCCCAGCCCTGCCATTATTTAGGAGTGGTGAGGCAGTGGCACAGGCTGCCCAGGGAGGTGGTGCAGTCACCGTCCCTGGAGGTGTTCAGGAGCCGTGTGGATGTGGCACTGAGGGACGTGGGCAGTGGACATGATGGGGGTGGGCTGATGGTTGGACTGGGTGACCTTAGAGGTCTTTTCCAACCTTCATTATCCTCTGATTCTCTGAGTATTTTTAGCTGCAAGGAAAACCTCACCTTCAGACAATGCACCTCAGTATGAATAAAGAGCTTTCCTCAAAGCCACGCAGCACCTGTTGCTTAGTGCTCAGCTGAAAGACCAATCCCAAACTGGTGACTTTGCAACAGTCTCCATAGTGATTAACTGCAATTTCAAGCAGAGCACTGTGACTTGATGAGGGAAATCAGATGCCAAGGCAGGAGGATTCCTTGCTGATAAAAAAACTGGGGAGGGACACCTTTCATAGAATCACAGAATGATTTGGGTTCAAGAGGACCTCAAAGCCCACCCAACCCCTGCCGTGGGCAGGGCTGTCCCCCACCAGCTCAGGCTGCCCAGGGCCCCATCCAACCTGGCCTTGAGCGCCTCCAGGGATGGGGCACCACAGCTTCTCTAGGCAGCTGTGCCAGCGTCTCACTGCCCCCTCAGGAAAGAATTTCCTCCTAACGTCTAACCTGTATTTCACATCTTTTAGTTTAAAGTCCTCCCCTCTCATCCCATCACTATCAGAGCATGTATAATGTTTTTCCCCCTCCTGCTTACAAGATCCTTTCAAGCACTGCGATGTCACAAAGAGGTCTGTTTGAAACCTCCTTTCTCTTCTCCAGGATGGTCAAACATTGCAGGGGGAAAGGATATCACAGAACAAATTTCCTCCAATTGTTTCATCTTTGCAGACGTCTTCTGGGGGAGTCCAACATCCGTATGTTCTAACAATGGCTCCTCCTTCCAGCTCATCCTTTTCTCTCGGTATTTTCCGCTTCTTGGATTGTGGTTGCCAGGAGAGCAGCTCGCATGGATAGTGTCATCTCAGGCAGTCCTACCTTACTGTTAGTCAGTTACCTGCAATCCTCTTTGAAGGAAGACACTAAATCCCCAGTTCACAGCCAGACTACAGAAGTGATTAGTTACTTGTGCTCCCATCAGAAGTATAAGATTACATGGCAGTTAGGAAGGATCAGACTCGGTCTATTTAAAGGGATGCTGATGTCTAATTTTTACAAGCATTTGACTCTGAACATCCTTCCCTCAAATCTTTTCAGCAATGTCAAATAAAACCTTGATGTTAGTTTCTTAAGATCACTGTGTTTCATGTTTTATGCACACGTGGTGAGGGACAAGAAAGGCAAACTGCTGTGGTTGCATTTGTCACCGAGGTCTCCAGTGGTGACAGCACTGTTGAGGCCCAAGTACCAACCTGGAAATATGATATAGCTGAGTGCACTCAGGGTCCTCTCCAACAGGCCTGTTCTCCTGCAGCTTTATTCATTGTATCAAGCATAGCTGCATAAGCCTCCTCCAGTGCAAAATCCTTCCAAAGGCGCAGTGAAGTTAACAGGAAGGGGCAGAGGGAGGAAACTTTGCTTATTCCACTTTTCTTGTCTTCCAGAAGTTCTTCTAGCTTCTTTGGGAAGGTTGTCAGGACTTGAAAGAGCTGCAGGGGAAAGGGATCCTGATAGAGGAGGGACAAGAGCTGAGAGAGTAAGGTTATGGCTGGAGTTAACAGCAGCCCCAGACTGCACGAGCCTTCAGCTGAGGCTGGGATCAGTGATGGTGCTGCACAGGAACACGTGTTAGGGCAGCAGGAAGGGGGCTGGTGTGCAGGAGTGTGGATGTGGGTGGATGTGACTTCTGAGAAGAGAGAGGGAAGTTGTGTTTCTGAAGACAGGGATATAGCAGAACCTGGAGGGAAGATAGTTATATGAAAAACATCATCTATTATTGTGTGTGAAGCCAAAATACCTTTAGAAAAGAAATGCACATGCAAACACAACAATCGAACAAACAAAAAACTCACAAGGACAAGTACTATGGAAAAAGCAATGGTTGTGGCACAGTTTTCTCTAAAAAGACACCTAATGATGATGGACACATTAGCACTGTGAACAAACATCTGTCCTCCCTCTGATCTGAGAGAGGAAGGGTGGGCTTCCCCCACATCGCAGGCGCCCAGAAACATCTGAAACCCACACTGCTGCCTGTCCCTGTAGGAGGGAGCTGCATATGCATTGAGGGCCAGCAATCACTCTTGCATTATAGCAGCAACTGAAGGGAACAGCATGGGGTTTACTGGGCAGTAAACATCCAGCTGGCACATTATCTTCCTGTGAAGCGTCAGACGGATGACAGTGCTGTTTTACAGCAATCATTCCCGGGGAGAGAAGCCACATCTACCAGATCTCTCACTCCAAAGTGTAGCAGGATACCAGTTCATTTCAAGCAAAACTGGTGTGTCTCCATGCTTTAGGCTACAAATCAGAGAAATGGGCACTTTATATACATATATAGGACAATGCTTTTTCTACCTTTGTCTTTCTCTTTGTTCTCCTCTCTAATCTTTTGCTGATTCTAGTGGTATAGATTTGCCTACGTGCCACTTGGGGATAGGACTGCTCTTATCACAGGTCTAAGGCATTACAGGGCCTGGCAGAAATCCTAATCTTCAGAGACTGGCGTTATTTACATTCACATCTTTATCTGTCCTTTAACTGATGCCTGGAGTATCTCTGCAAGACTTCAGTAGGTTTCCTGATTGTCAGGCTTTAATTCTTTCTCCCTCCTTCTCCATAATTTGTGTAAATGAGATATATAACTATATTTTTCATTTTAAATACAGTTTATAGTTACATTTTTAAATTCAAGACTTCTGCTCTGTACCTTATCTAAGAGAAGCAAATATTATTTGTTGTGTTAGTTAATACTCTCTCCACTTGCATGTATGGAAGATCAGGGCAGATGTGAAAGGTGGGGATGAAACAAGAAGTAGCCCGGGACATTACAGCTTTGTCTGTAACAGGCAATGTTAAGAAAAAAAAGAACTGTCACGGGTTGTAAACTAGCTCCAAATGAAAGCAGGCAGTTAGAGAGCCAAAATTCAAGAAAAGTACATGGACAATCAGCCAAGAGAGTTACTGCTCCGTTGCTAGGTGATAGATTTGTTATCATGCTAATGACAATAAAAGATGATACTGGTACCAATAAAACATCTTTCATCACAGAATTACCAAGGGTTCTCCAGACAGCGAGGCTGTATTATTCCCATTTTTCAGAGGCACAGACAGAGATGAATTGGTTTGCCAAAGGTCACCCAAAGAAGCACTGATGGATTTCAGAATAAGAAATTGTCCCATTTTAGTTCTATTAGGGCAATGACTGTCATAAAACCTTTCTTTGCAAGCAATCCCTCTCCTTCACCTCATCAATCACCCCAGTGTACATCTCTCCTGAGGGGACATCCTCCTGTCTTGTTTGTATTTGTTGTCTCATTTAGATTACAATATCTTCTGGCCCAGGAGTGTAGATTACCAAGGACCAAAGGGCAGAGCAAACACATGGGCTGAACCATGCTGTTTGGGGGCTATGTGAGCAAGAAGAAAGCATAAGGCCCAACTGGACATAGTAGGATGAGACTTGACCAGGTGAGGCAAGAGTGTTCTGGGCAGCAAGCTGACTGGCCTTGCTGGCTGAATTTTAAACTAGATTCAACAGGGGAAAGAGGTGTACTTCTGAGTGACAGAGAACAACCAGGGAACACTGAAAATGTAGGAAGCAACAGGGAAATACCTGTGAATTATCCCAAAGGCATTAGGGAGGGCTCCTCTAAGGTAACACAGTTAACAGCTCAGTTGAAGTGCCTCCACACCAATGCATACAGCATGGGAAACAAGCAGGAGGAGTTGGAAACCACTGTGCAATTGGGAAACTATCGCCTAATTGCTATCACAGAAACATGGCAGGATGAATCGCATTGCAATTGATGGCAGCAAGCTTTTCAGAATAGATAGGAAGGGAAGGATTGGCAGCGGAGTTGCCCTCTATGTTGAGAAATGGAGAGATTGTGAAGAGTTGCCTCTGAAAAACAGCCATGAATAAACTAGGAACTTGTGGGTAAAAATTAAGGACCAGACCAATAAAGAACAACTGGCTGGGATCTGCTACCTGATCAGGCAGCCTGTGGGTGGATGGGCCTTCTTGCTACAAGAGGCATCACACTTGCAGGCTCTCATCCTGATGGGAAATTTCAACCACCTGAACGTTAGATGTTAGGAGAAAATCCTTTCCTCAGGGGGCAGTGAGGTGCTGGCACAGGTGCCTAGAGAAGCTGTGGTGCCCCATCCCTGAAGGCATTCAAGGCCAGGTTGGATGAGGCCCTGGGCAGCCTGAGCTAGTGGGGGGCAGCCCTGCCCATGGCAGGGGTTGGGGTGTGTGGGCTTTGAGGTCTCTTCCAACCCAAGCTGTTCTGTGACTTTATGATTCTATAGTATTTTTAGCAGGAAAGCCCAAAGGGGTCCTCATTGGCAACAGCTGCATGACTTCAGGAGGGAAGGCTTCTAGGTTGCCCCCCGTGGCTTTGCATTAGACAAATGCCAAGGGTCTGCATGAATACAAATGCAAATGTTCCTGAACCCATCAAATAACAACTCTGACTGTCTGCACATCTCTTCCAATACTGAAGCTCCTTAGGCATGAGTCAGTAAAAACATGAGTCAGGCATAATTTTGTCTGTTCTTTTTTTTCTTTTCTGTTAGAGATCATGAGGGGCATATAAGCAAACCTAAATTCTAGTGCTTGTAGGAAAATAGCACTTTTGATTTCCATTTGAAGAACAGTATTTCCATGATGACTAGGAGTTGTCAGTTTGTTGATGAGTTGATGTAGTCTAGTAAGGATAGCAGGGTTGAGAACACAAAGGGGATGCCTACATGAGTGATTTTACTGAGTCACTGTTCCCTCAGGGGGCCGGGCTGTACGTATATTCCAGGAGGTGCTTCCTATGGGGCTTCCAAAACACCCCCGGTAGTTCCCACTGTATCTAAGAAGAATTTCAAGCCCCTCATAGGCATTGAAAAAAAAAAAAAAAAGGCTTTTACAATTCGTATTTCCCTTTCTTTATGTGCAAGCTGGGGACACATCTCATTTATTTCTGAACATCACTGTGAAAATTCAGCTAATCTTTCTACAATACAACAGAGATGCAAATTGCATGCACAGTAGGTGCTAAGCATTTTAATGACTCTTCTCTCCTGTTTTTCCTACCTCTCAGAGTCTTGGCAAATTTCCTCATTCTCAAGTATTTCAGCACAGGAGGATACAGCCCCAAAGCAACTGAAGTGCAGGAGCCACTCAACAGTTTTGTGGTTTTTGTTCAAATTATGTAAAGACTAAGACAATTTAGTACCTCAGGGCACGTCTGTAAAATAGATCCTACTGGAGTGCTAAATCCTCCTAATTGTTGTAAGGCTGCCACTGACTGGCTTAGAAGAAGATCTAGTCCAGCACAACATTCATGTGCTTTACTGAATTGGGATTTTTTTTCCTTTCCTTAGGAAAAAAACCACCAGAATGTGAATTGGCAATCTTTTAGGTGAGTGCACTCTCTGGCAAAGTAGAGATATTAGCAGCAGCAGTGTGGGGTAAGACCAGCTAAGGAAAACCCTGTTAACAGCGTCACGGCTCTTCTGCAGTGTAAGTGCTGCTCATAGACTTCATGTTATTCTTGAGCCTGGCTTGCCGTGGAGGCTGAAAGCCCTGCACATGATTGACTCCTTCCAAAAGACAGAGATGAGTTGCACCCTCTCCATCTCTCCAGTGTTTCAGTGATTTGTCCTCATGGAGAAACTGCTGGTAGCAAGTTGTGAATAGGTAGCATTTTAATCAGTGAATTTAGTGAAGGTGCAACAATCACTTCTTCCGGCATCTCTCCTGACCCTTGGGCTTCCAGTTTAATTGACTGCCAGAGTACACTGCTCCATGGCCGAGGGAGTATTATGGAGAAGAGGCTGTCTCTCAAGCTTCTGCTGGGGAAAATATATTTGTGTAAAGTTCCCCAAATACGTTCTCCAGAAAGACTTGTTCCCAGCTGCAATGCTGTGCTGGGACCCCATAACTATGTTCCAAGGACAGAACCTGAGCCATCAGAGGGGAAGGACCCAGCCAAACAACACCGCTACAGAGCAAGATGCAGGGATGGGTGTAGCTAGAGGGAGGCAGAATGGGCTGATCACAGAACTGTTTAAAACTTGGCAGTTGGGCTCATCTGTGGTAATAACACTGCCACCCCTTCACTCCCAAATCACGACCAGGAGAAATAACGCTTCTTTTCAAAGTAGCTCTGCAATGCAGATAAGGGCTGTGTGCAACAAATGGAGAAAGTTTACGTTTGGGACACTAGAAGGAGGTTAAACAGGAATGATAGTCTTAAGCTTACGTTACAGTTTTCTGTTATTCACCACGTTCTGACTAAAAATGACAGAACGAAACCAATTCAGAACTGCTTCAGATTTACAACAGTTACTCAATGTGGGGTCTGGACTATGCCCCAGACAAGTAAGATGGGCCCAAACAGGAGGACCTGAATGAGTTGCTTTTAGTTTGCAGCCAAGAGTTTCCTCAGGTGGTCTCTTTCCAAAAGCAGCCCTTGGCATTCTCTCTCAGCTACAACCCTGTGGAAGCTTGAGTGCTAGTCAAGGCTCCATAGATATATGCCAGGTAAAACTGTCTCACAGCCAAGTTCTCCCCACAGCTTACCTTTCCCTTTGGCAGCTCCTTTAAAGCTTCTCATGGTTCCAGACTTACTCTGAACTCTAGGCCCAAATCTCACTTAAGCAGTGATGGCCAGTCTTTGGAGAGGTAACCAGTCTAAAGGTACCTTGCTGCCAAGATCTCTTAGCTCCATGACTTCTCCCTCTCTCAGACCTAACCATAATGGAAAATAACAACTGGCTTATGGGTAATAAGCCTTAGGAGTTGCTCAAATAAAAATAATCTTGTCTCCTTGCTTCCTTTTCACAGATACTATCTCCACCTCAAGATAACAGCACCTCCAGCCATTTTCTCTTCTTAACCTCAATGTGAACCACAAACCTAACAGCAACTGATGAACAATCTTTGGATAAGGTGTCCCAGACATTGTCCAAACTGAAAACTGATTCACAAACAAGTTCTCTTGGAACTGCACTTGCTTTGGGAAGTCTCCTTCCACCCAAAAGCCAGCTGCAAATCCAGGCAGCCTTCCTCCCTCAATCCTAGAGGTAACCTACCATTATTTGAGGAACAACCTTTGGACGTGGCCTTCCAGATACATCCCATGGAAAAAGCATCTCATAGCCAAGACCTCCTGGCAGACTCTTTTTCCTTGTGCAAACACGTTCTTCACTCCACAACAACTGTACCTCCACACTACCTCCATTCCTCAACCTTAATCATAGAATCATAGATTCACTCAGGTTGGAAAAGATCTTAAGGATCATCAGTCCAACCGCAACCTAACCATAATACCCTAACTCTAACAACCCTCCACTAAATCATGTCCCTGAGCACCACATCCAAATGGTTTTTAAACACATCCAGGG
>JAOWBP010000001.1:88423646-88443065 GCA_028571105.1 Tragopan temminckii | reverse complement strand
TATCTGAAGGTTTTCCCTCACCAGTGAACTGGGGATAATAAAATATTAATAAATTAAAATAAAATTATGGAATTGTGTTGTTTCCCAAGTTGAAATGTTTGAAATGCTCTGGAAATAGAAAGTACTGTATAAGTGCTGCTCCTGCTAAGAAAGGTTGGCCATTGTTTATATATGAGACTAGGACATGGATTAATTAATCTCTCATATTGGTCAGCATTGTGATACCTAAAGTCTCTTGAAAACTTCCCCTATGGAAGCCTGATCCTGTAGCCCATGCTCCAGGGAGACCCATGGCTAAACTGTCAAGCAGCTACTTCATTTCTTACCCTGCAGTGGGCCATCCCTCCACATCAAGGGTGAGATTACCAGCCCTGAGGAATGCTCTTACTGGTACTGGAATGCAAACAGAGCACAGTCATTCCTGTAAACCATTTAAACTTCTCCAGTAATAATATCCTGCTTTTTTTTTTTTTTCATCTAAGAAAGAAAAATATGGTTAACCCCTGCCCTTCCTCATAGCTGAACAAATGGTTGCTGTGATCGTAGTTCGTAAAAGCACACTGGTTTGGTTTCTTTCTGTTCGCATGCGTTCATTCAGCAGACTGGGAAAACCAATTCCCAAAAGGAAGGAATTCCACTCAATTGAATTTAAAGCTCTTTTAAGAGGGAAAAGAATAAGAATCCACTTTTCATCGCTGGCTCTGCTGGGTATAAATAAGCAATAAGTTTTCTGCACTGAAAAATGTGATTGTTCACACCTGATCTTTGTGCTGCACCAGAGGCCATGAGGGTCAGCGGAAACCTTTGTGCACTGAACCAGGACCAGTGATGTTCCTGTTGACACAGGCAGTCATACCCAGGGCAGCAGCGGGACAAGGCTGCTGAAAGCATGGCATTTAAGCAGCCTGATGGGAGACATAACTGTGAAGCAAAATTGATTAAGAATTTGCCTAACAGCTGGCCTTGGTTCTATGAGTCCCAGTTTATGTCCTACAAGTTGTGTGACTCTCCGTGAGCAAACCTCTGCAAATTCATGCCCAAGTCATTGTGCACAACAAAAGAGTTCTTAATAACTGTCAGACATTAAAGATGACATACAGTCAGAAAGTCTAAGCCTAATTATTTCCTTGTTCCTGATTATTTTGGTTTCTTTTTCTCTGTTTTCTTTTAGTGGGGTGAACATGTATGCGATGTTGACTGGAACATTACCTTTTACTGTGGAGCCATTCAGCTTAAGAGCTTTGTACCAGAAAATGGTGGACAAAGAAATGAACCCTTTTCCCACCCAACTCTCCACAGGTAATCAAAAAAGTGTGTTCAGACCTATTCAGATCCAGTTGGGTGGAACTACTGCATTGAATTTTGGACTGCAAGTCGTGTTACCAGCATGGCATGCTTATCGTGTAAACTGGTCTTTTTGATTTTAGTCTTGAGCAGATCTGCAGGAGTTGTTGCAGTATAACTCCTTTTGCTTTGACTTTTGTGTATAAGCTGGAGAAACACCAAGTTGTACTGAATATGAGAGAGGAGCAAATCTGTGAAAGCCAGTGAAATTGCTTTCACAGAATAGCTGGTCAGTTTTGCATGTTCAGATATTTTAGCATAGGTTATGGATATATAAACACATTATTTTGGAGTAACGCATTCTTGGGAGTTATCATGATTAGGATTGTGTGATCGTAGAATCATAGAATGGCTTGGGTAAGCTACCTTGAATGACCTCACATGCGTCATGAAATAATGACACACACACAGAAAGTTATTTTGGGACAGTGACCTGTGATAAACTTTGTGTGTTCATAAAATGCAAATTTGTTGTTGCATTAATATTAGAAAAATTAACTTTTCTTCACAGCCATGTCACTAGGCAACAGAATCATTTTTCAGCTTATAGCAAGACTGTGTCAGCATTTGGAATAAACTATGCTTTGTACTTTAGTTTTATTTTTGTGTGCTAAGTTTGATGTTCATAGAGAGGTTCTGTTCTTGTCTGGCAGACTGTTTGCAAGGAAATTAAAAGATTGCTAATAGAAGAAGGGGGAATGATCATGTATTTTCAGTCACTACACTAATGACAGCAAACCACTGTCATAGGGTATAAGAAAAAGCCCTTACAAGTTGTTTTACAAGATGAATTCTCCAAGTACGGATTTTCCTGTTTGCAGAATAAATAGGTAGTTAAGGATTTTCTCACATGGGTTGTCTGTGAATGAAGTGGAATATGTTGTTCCTCTTTCACTCAGCATCTGTACGAAGTACATGTTTTCTGCCAGCAATTCATGTTGCTGGCATGTTGTAAAGTGGTAGGTTTACAAGTGATGGGATGCTGCAATCTTGCTTTGTATTTTATGTGGTTGGAGTATTTGCTCTTTCCATTCTGGAGACTCCCCTGTAGGATTCAGTTGCACAAAACCGCTGTTTGAATATTCTACCATGCATAGAAGCCCCACTGAGTAAATTAAAATAAAGATTATACTGACTGTTTCACACTGTACTGATCTAGAAGCCAAATCTTTTGCATCAACTGCAACATTACTCTTGAATTCAGGGACTTGGTATAGTTGTAAAGATTTGCCAAGTTTGCCAAATAGTTTACTGAATTGACCTCCCACAGTGAGGCTTTTACCAGAAAACAGCTGTTATGTGTTTAATGGCTGTTCAGTAGCTTTGAACTGATGTACTGCCTTCCCAATCATTGTTTTGTTTCAAGCACAGCTATCTTTATGTGGGAGGTTTCACTGACTTTACAGGGAGAACTCATGTGTTGAAGTCTGAATCACCCATGAAAGGCCTGGAGAAGACCAGACCTTGTGTAGCAAAAAAGGTAACACTACTTTTGACAGGTTTCCTTTTGCTGTTTCATTCATCCTACAGTTTTATCATGGAGATCAAATTTTCTCACAGTCGCATCTTTTGACATTACGGTCTCCAGTGAAAACAGTGTTTTGTTTATCCTCTAAGAACAATAGAAGCTTGAACTTTCTGAGATGATGGAAAATTAGTGGAACAGATTTAAACGTGTTAACCTTTATTCAACAAAATGTGAACAAAGGTATGCGTCAGTCCTTGATTTAAGTCAGCAGGTTTGCACATTCACCAACATGGCAAACTGATTTAAGATGACATTTGTTCTTGCCACATTTAGACTTTGGGTCAATAGATAGAAAATCAGCTGCTCTGCCCTGCAAATTGTTTTATTGGTTAACCTCTTAGGTAGAGTGACCTTCTTTTTCATAAATCAGGTTTCCTTTTTCTGTAAATTTAGATTGCAGAAGAGATATTTTGTAGTAGTATGTTTTGCTTGTTCCTTGTGTTCTCTTTTAACGTTTAACTTCACAGCTGCTGAATGCAGGGCTCCTTTATAAAAGTAGCTGTTCTCATCACTAAACAAGAGTATGCTTTATTTGTATTAGTTACAGTTTTGTGTGACTATGGACACCCAAAGGAACTGTGTAGCAACAGGGAAAACTGTGGGGTTAGTATTTGATTTTCCCACTTAGGAAACAGTTTTTCATTAAGCTGCTTACACAACAGAGCTATCTGAGTATTGATTTGAGGTGAGCAGAGTTCAGTTGTTAAGAAAGTTGATACTCACCTTGCACACATTCCCTTTTTTTCTCCATGTACTGCTTCTGTGTGTTTATGGTCTTCCTTTCAGATTAGAGAAGTGCATTTGAGACTAAAGAATCTCTCTTGAAAGGTGTTTTTTTAATCCTTAGCTCGTTCACTTGATAAGCTTTCTGTCTAGATGATGGAATTTTTGTTAGAAAATCCCACCTTTCATATCTGAGAATCTGAAAGGTAACATCAAGTGACACACTATCTTTTAATCATCCCTTACATGTGATCCCCTTTTTAAAGTCTGTCAAATGCTATCTACTGCATGTGCAACTGTGTATTCCATGCTTTTGCAGCAGAGGAGGAGCATTACTTTTTAAGAGCATTCAGAAGTCAATCACTTTAAACTTCAACAACACACGGGTCAACTGATAACTTCAGTTTCTTCTGTGAAATACAGATTAATTGCTATCATCGAATTATGCAATCATCAAGGTTGGAAAAGACCTCTCAGGTCACCTAGTCCAACCATCAGTCCACCCCCACCATGCCCACTGACCACATCCCTCAGTGCCACACAGCTCTTGAACACCTCCAGGGATGGTGACTCCACCGCCTCAATCAATCAGATCCATCCTGGGAAGTTATTGCAGCTCAGCTAAATGTTAATCGCTGTCAGGAGCGGAGAGGCAGTGCTGTCACATGGAGGTGTGTGCAAATTCTTAACAAACACAAGCAATCGTCTGTTCATGCCTGTAGTTCAGAGCTTACTCTGGCATTGTAAAATTAAACGACCTTATTTCATTTTCTCTGTCCAGTTTCATAAACAACAGCTGTACGCCTGGTTTTAGTCAGGCACCCATTCATACTGTGGCATCCTTTAAACAAGACGCTAAGTTCATTTTATTTATGACGAAGAAAATGGAAGCAACAGAGGTCTTGTAGCCCATACCTGAAGTTCTCCTCATTTCTGTTCATTACTGAACTCAATCTATTAAAGAAGTTTAAAGAGAAAGTTGTTTTTTTTTCTCATGGTACTAATCTCTCATTTGTCTAAAGAGCAAACTTTGCCCCAAAGTTACACCATAGAAACAAAATTCCATCAAGTGCAGGTCACTGGCTAATCAGATTAGTGCTGTCCTCGAGTTCGTCATAAATGAGGCCCTCACATTCCCTCACACAATGAAGCATTGGAGGGATAATTCACAGCATCCTTTGTTCATGAAGCTACTTGGTTCAGCATGAAAAGCGGCTTCAGATGGGTCCAAAAACCGGTTCATTCACTTCGTGTTTACTTCCTGAGGGATTAATTTTGCTGTCCTGCAGCTGTGTAGCTAAGTGAAAAAGACTCATTCTTCTTTCTACCACCTAACAGCTCAGGTGGGCAGAGGTGCTGCTACAAATCTTCTCATTGCCTGGGTAGGACTGGCAAAGGAGCTTCTCTGGAGGGCTCCCGTCTCTGGAATCAGTTTCCCCTGGTCTCAACCTGCTGCACTTCGTACTGCTTCGCAAGCCGCCTTTAATCAGTCTGTCTTTTGCCAAAGGGAAAAAAACAGGGTCTTTAAGGAGCTGTTAGCTGATGTGGGGGCCGAGGGGGATGGTGGCTGGTTTGGGGAGGAGCTGTTTCGTGTTAGGAAGAGTGCTCTGAACCCATGGGATGCGTGCGGTTTCTAGCGGGAAGCACTGGGAAGAGAGGAACTAAAATGGCAGAACAATGGGGCGCTTGTTTCCCGTAATGGAGGGGTTGGCACCCAAGATGTGTTGACGTGCGGGCTTTCAGGGTACGCAGGGAAAAGCCCTAACATCAGCTTGCAGGAGATTTATGAACTTGGATGTAGTCTCTTCCTGCTGTTTCCACAATACTGCTGTCGTAAGAAAATAACAAAAATGTTGGGAAAGACTTAAATTGAAGTACCTCACATAAATCAGTGATTTGTGAAGACAGAGCTTAGAAAACACCTAGCTCATGCCTAGCTGGACTGGTAAATACATAATCATAACTCTCTCTATTCCTAATATAAACTTCTCAGTGCTAGACCTGCATTGCAATGGATATCCTCTCAGGGCCTTCTCCGGCTGATGTCTGATGGTTGCAGGATGGTGAAACTAGACGTTATCCATGCTGTTAGGTCTTGGCACCTATCAAATCTAATATTGACTTATTTGATGAGAATCCCCCCTTGCCCACTGCTCTGCTCTGTCCAGTCACTTTGGGCTCAGAGACCTGAAAATGCTTGGGTCGACAGCCAGGCAAACACAAAGAAGTCCTGTAGAAGAGAATTCCATAAAGGCAGTGGCACTGTGTCTAGGCTCCTGTTTCCAGACGAACACACTGTGAGCAGGCATGTTGTTCTCCTTCAGCGGAATATGAGAGGAAGGATTCGCAAGGGTTTCACAGTGGTGCTGGTAAAGAAGATGAGTCACAGCTGCTGTCCTCCAGAATAGGGGACAGTATTTCCATTTCAGGCTCTTTAACTTTTTCCCACATAGAATCATATAACCATAAAATGGCTGAGGTTGGAAGGGACCCCAAAGATCATCAAGTTCCAACCCCCCCTGCTACAGGCAGGGTCACCAACCTCCAGATCTGGTGCTAGACCAGGTTGCCTAGAGCCCCATCCAACCTGGTCTTGAACACCTCCAGGGATGGACTCTGAGAAAAATCCAAATATATTAAATGTTTCACCAAGTCATGGGCAAAATACGCCAGTGATCCTTCTACTACTGCCCAAGGTCTCTGCACAAGGTCTCTGCAAGATTTGGGTTCAGGTAGATAAGACATGCACAGGAGAGTCTAGGGAGTGAACTGTAGTTCTGCAGTAGAATGAGGTAGAAAAAAGCCTCCAAATTGCTGTCCTTTCAAGCTGGAGAAAACTGCTGCAGCCATCATTTCTGTCTTTTGGTTGCAATTGACATCATTCACTTGACTGTATCTCCTCTACAAAATTATTCTGGTTTTGGCTTTCCCAGAATTAGGTTTCTTTGTCTTTTGTGTAGAGAATGGTAGAGGACATATTTAACTCATCACTGACTTGTAGTTAATAAGCTGAATGTAACCTTGATAATTAGAGGAATAAAGACAAGAAGCAGTTAAAACAATTTATTTTAAGCTCAGACATTCACTTATTTTGAGTCTTAAAGCAAATCACTTGATTTCGTTGTTCATAAGCGTGTAAGAAGCACATGACTAACAAATACAGGAAAACTACTTCTGAGTTTTTTTGCAAGAAAATCCCATGGGATGGTTGAATGTCATTGAAAGTTGAAAGTTCAGTATTTGAAAAAAGAATGAAGCCCATTAATTTTACTCTTTTAATTTGGCCAAAACCTCCTGCAACTGATTGTAGTCTGGATGGAAGCCAGAAGAGAATTTCTCCTGTCAATGGGAGCAGAAAACTCAGTTCTCCATGTCTTTCCTCCCAGCTCTCCATCCTTCCCCTCCTCTCCACTCAGCCCCAGTCTATCTGTTCTGTACTCTGTATGAGTGATTTTCAAATAATCTCATTTCTCAAACAAAAATGAAGTTTTGACTTGCTTGCTCAGAAACTTCAAACAAGCTCTGTAACAAAAGGTGCTTTTTTCTCATCTCTTTTATGACTCTATAAATCTTTATTTCAGTTACCAATCCTGTTTTTCAGGACATTTGAGCATACTGTATAGAAAAAGTTGCATTTTAGTATGATCTTGCTCAAGTTACATGGCGTAACAACACAACTATTGTGTTAAGTCATAAGGTATATCATAGAATCATAGAATCACAAGGTTGGAAAGGACATGCAAGATCATCTAGTCCAACCGTCCTCCCATTACCCTTGCTACCACAAGCTACTAAACCATATCTCGTAGCTCCACATCCAGATGCCTCTTGAACACTGCCAGGGATGGCGACTTCACCACCTCCTTGGGTGTAGGGATATAAATACGTATATGGCATATGTGACATAACTATTGTCTTTTCTTGATTTCTTCACAGCGGCCATAAACTTTCTACGATCTCTACTAGAGCCAGATCCTGCAAAGAGACCAAATATCCAGCAGGCACTTGCAAATCGATGGCTTAATGAGAATTACCCTGGGAGAGCACCACCTAATGTCACATATCCAAACAGGTACAAAAGAGTGGAGAAAACCTGCCAGTGTGTATGTACATTAAAACGTGAACAACTCCGATGCTACATTTTCATTCCTTATATGACAGCATCCCACTGCATTTTCTGAGATTGCTTTTTTGACTCAATTTTTAAAGTTATAAGGATTGGTCATTAAATGTGTGCTTCCTGAAGTGGTCAAAAACAGTAGCTTGAATTAGAAGATGGCATATGATACAGTTGTGAGGTAGTCTGAAGTGCAGATCATGTGAGCTTAGAATGGATGGGTATGAAGACATCACTTGTAGCCTTGTCCTTATTTGTCAGTAGAGCCATGATATTTTCCAATAGAGGCTATACCCACTTCTGATGCATATGTGAGGTTCTGTGTATTAGGTAAACATGTGGACCATGGTGAGAAAGGTCAGAGTTAAATAATCTTGCCTTGTTGGTTGTTGATCTTGAATATCTGTGCAGTACTAAATGCGTGACTAAATGCAAACAGGTAACAAATCTCATGGCCAGACCAAATTGCAATCTAGGGAAAAACAAGGAAGAAAGAAAAATACTTCTGGTTCACTTTAGAAATAATCTTTCTTAAGTTTCAGGATCTTTAGTATGGAGTCTTTGCATGAGCCAGTCAACCTGGGCTCTCATTACAGTCAACAGAGAAAAATTTTTACAGAATGATTTATCTGACTTCTCTTTGATTCTACAGCAGGATGACATTGTGCCCAGGAGATTCTGCTTTCTCTCCTGTGACTGTAAATGGAGCCTCAGGCAACTCGCTTAGAAATGTATGTCTATATTTGATCTGATAAAGCCTCCTTCCTGCATCAAAGCCTTTCTGCTGTGTCTTACACACAATCCCGTACCTGCAGAGGATGTTGTAGGAGTTACAAGCTTGCAGACCAATATCCAAACTAGCACTGAGGCAGATAGTGCAACTTAAACCTTAATTTTGGAGCTTAAAATTTGATAGTACCCCAGAATTTCAGTCCTAACTCACTAAAAGATAAATCACTATGAGAAGAGCCTAACTTCTACCCTACGATTTACTCAAGTGCCAGATCCTGATACAGCATACACCTAGGGGTGTGACAGCCTATCTTTGAATGTCAGAACCACTGTACTCACTCCAGAGTGATTTGTTGTTCACCAAATAGGCCATCTTTCTGTGTTGGTGACCTGAAGGTCTAAGTGCCTAGGCAAGCTCAGACCGTACATACAGACAGCCTTGAGCATTCTTCTGAAATCGCAATTTTGCTGTTAAAAGTGCCTCCCCACCTATTTTCCCTCTGGTACTGCTAGCCAGGTGAATAGGACATGTTTAAGAGCTGGAGGACCCAACCCTGTGGGGCTGAGACATTTTTCCTTTTGTGAAAAGGGAACTGAGGTGCACTAGTTTACCAGCAGGCATTTCCCTTCCAGAGTTAATGTTTTATGTATTGTGTTGTGGACAATGACTGTGACTATGTATTTCTGTGACCTGAGCAGGATAAGATGTCTCTTGCTCACAAAATATGGTTGGAGAGACATTGAACAGCTTGGATACTTGTTCTCCAAAGGGTGGCATCACTAGATCCATCCACTGAAGCACATGTGAGGCTAACTGCATACAGTGGGATCATAGAATCATACATAGAATGGCTTGAGCTTGAAGGGACCTTAAAGGTCATCTAGTTCCAATCCTCTGCCTTGGACAGAATTGCCAACCACAATGCTCAGACCCATAAGAAGGATTGTTTTGCAGGGAGCAAGATGGAGAACAGGCAGACTCATTATCTCAGCATTACTGCCTGAAATTTAAGGTCAATTGAGTTAATTTGTACAAAAGGAAATCTGAGTTTCCATGGTGCATTGGACTGTACTGAAGTGCACTCTACATATGAACATTATATGGTAAAGAAGGAGAAAACAAGTGTAAACTGAATGAGTCGTTAAGCTAATGAAATCACTGCCATAATGAGTCTAATCAATCTACTAAACGTGGCATCTGTTAAATGAATGTAAGTGTAACTGAGAGCTGTATGGGTAATTTAATTCTCTTGCTGAGTGTGTTCTATCTAAGAAGAGGAAAAAAGACAGAAATATGGCTTGAATGTGATTTCAGAGTTCTTCTGCGTCTGTAGGTGCATTTTCATGCTTCTGTTTTTGAGTTGTTGCTTGCAGTTATCAGGCCTTAGTCAGGCTGTGATGGAGGTACCACTTCAGAGCTTGCTCACTGGTGCAATTAGGTCAGAGACTCACGAGAGAGGCTGGCCTCTACTAGATACAATAGCTGTGCCACGGTGCTTATGGAGTGCCCATTAATCATTTTCTCCTAAAGGCAAGCAAATCATATGTAAGAACAGAAGAAAACGCAGAGCTGAACTATTGAGAGGGCATATGTTTGTTCATGCATTTATGCAGATATGGGGATGATAGTATTCCTTTCCTATTACAAGCACTTTTAAACAGCTCATTAATGCAGAGTGCTACCCTTTCCTATTAAAGAAATTGGTTACTTTTTTTTCCTCATTGGATTGTTTTTTCTCATTGTTCGAGGAGCAAAGTAACTACTCGTTCTATCAGAACCCAAATTGTACGATGAAGTCAATGAAGCTGTAAAGGATGAAAGCCATACAGAATCCTTCTTTACCTTCTTTTTTTTTTTTAATTATATTTCTACAATTTAATTAATTTATTCCTCAAAATTGACCTACCTAGAATTTGTCATACTGAAGGCTTGTAGGGAAAATACAGTAAAGTTTGAAATATTTAAAGACTTGGCTTGCCTCTTTTTAAACTTGTTCAGAAAGTACTGCTGGGGTCAGCTTCAGCAGAGTCCAAGTTTCTATTAGTGTGCAAATGTGGGTCAGATAATATCAACATTGTTCTGAAAAACCCAGTACTTAATTTGCAAGGAATCGTGCTTTCTATCACAAACAAGAAGCTATGTTCTGTTCTTGCAGTCCCCTTCTACTAATTTCAGTTAACAACCATTGTTACCAAGACAGGAACATTGTAGGAAAAGAGAAAGCATGGAGATAAGGTAGAATAACAGCAGAAACTGAATTTTCAGGAGAATGTTCTCTCAGGCTTTTTAAAAGCTTGCTGTTGTTAAAGAAATTCCCTGAAGGCAAGCAATTCCAATTTTGCTCAGCACTTCAAGCAGAAATTGCTTAAATTTTTTTTGCTGTCCAGATGCCTTACTGTGCAATGGCCAAGATACGTTTTGGTTATGAACTCTGAAGAAAACCACCCAAGCATTCTTTAGCTGCAGAATGCATGTTAATAAGAGTGCTGAGTAAAGGAAAACAGTAATTTGAGATTTTCCATACTCTGTTTTGTATCTTGTCTAAGTCCTTCTCATATCAGACCCAGACTGCACACCAGGCATTCCTCATGGCAAAGGTGTACAGGACAGTGGTGTAGCAGAGAAGGGGTGAGAAAGGTAGGTAATTATACCTTTCTCTCTATATACATAACCTAAGCTTCCCCTGAGTTGCCCTGGGCAGATATTAGGCTTGATGCTGGAAGCAAGGAATATTTTTTAGAAAGCAAACAAAATCCAGCATTTCTTTGGAGATGGATAGGAGTTGATGGGTACATCTGGGAATCTGGCCAGCACATTTAGATGCCTAAATAAGAGTCCTCTGGAAAATCTGGTTTTAACATAGTCTGCAAAAGTTCTTTGCCATTTCACAGGCTGCTGTACTGCATTTCTCACCTTGGCTAAGTCTGTTATGGACTTTACAGAAAAGCACATCCATAAACTTGTATTGCGTTTCTGCTTTTAACCAACATGAGTATAATAGCAGCTTTACCATTTTAAGAGCTGCCATAATAATCCTTCCTATATGTCATCCTTCTCTGTGGTAAAGTTGTCTAGCTGCTTTGTGCATGAATATTGTGCAATAGATGAGGAATGAAGCTGAGCACTGGTGTTTGGTTACAAGAATCATTTCAGAAAGCAAAATGTCACTACCTAAGTTGGATTTTGCCTCTTTCCCTTCAAAATCAGCTGGATTCTTTTGATGGTTTTCACCATCGTTCACATCTAGGATAACAAACTGAGACATCCTGAGCGTCACAGTGCCATTTCCCTTTGTGGTTGCACATAAGGTCAATTTGAACTGGCAGGAAGAGTTCTGTTTGTTCAACTGTCATGATGTTCCACTGTGCATGTGGTTCCCCAGCAATCTGCCTTTTTCATACCTACTCACGTCTGCATTACTGAGCCTTCCAGATCCCTACTCCGCTGTTGCTAACAAGGCTCTGTTGCTGGGAAGACAGTACAAGCAATGTGCTCTGCTTCTCTTCTTTCTGCAGAATCCACTTGGAGGACCTCAGCCAAAGTGTGCTGCTCCATATGACTGAGAAGCTTGGCTATAAGAACAGTGATGTCATCAACACTGTGCTCTCAAACAGGGCAAGTCACACACTTGCTATCTACTTTCTTCTTAATAAGAAGCTGGAGCGCTACCTGGCAAGCCTTAGAGTAAGTACTGCTTGATGCTGATTCTTTGGACAAGCAGGTGAGAGGGTAAAAAAAATGCTTAAAAGTTTCTTAAGGCATTACCCACGTTGGTTTATTTTTCCCCAATTCTGTCACAGTAACCATGAAATGGAGGTATTCCTTGCAAACTAAAAGCATTATTTCAAATAATAATTCTACAGGTTACTGAGATAACTACTATAGTCTTTACATCTCGTGAGAAGCGTTTCCAGAGAAGTACATTAGTTTTCCATAGAAAACTAGTGATAAATTTTCCATCTTAGGATAGGCTGTTGTGCAGTCAGTGTTTGTGTATGCAGTCTAGCCCTCTTGACTTGGCAAATGTTCTCCCAGACCGTTTTCTCTCTTCTTTAGCGTTGCTCTCCGTAAAATCCATGCCCTTCAGTGCCTGTGCTAATGATGCACAGCCGCCCAGCTCACCTAGCTGAGACCCATAAGGGAACACCCCTGAGAGCCTGCAGTACCTTGTGCTTCCCTCTCCCTGCTGTGGAACTGCTCTGTGTGTGGCTGAAGGGAACAATCACCTTGCCACATCACCCTTTCTTCTACATCTGGGGCAACTGAACTCCCTCGCTGTGTTTTGCGTCGCACTTGCTCAAGTATTAGGATGGGCAAAGTGCACAAAGGCAAGCTGCACTCCCTCTTCCCATGGCCTCTCCACACAACTGTCTGTTGTTCAGGCGAGGAGTCTTAAACAGTTAAGAGTCTGTAGGCTCCTACATCACATAATCAGTAGGGTGGGTTTTTTTCTTTATGAAATGCTTTTTTTCTTGGAGAAATTATCCTCGATTACCTTTTCTTCTGACAACAGCTTCTTAGTTTTCACTCTTTTCAGTTCTCAGAACAAGTATGTTTTAATGATGGCATCAATGATGTTTAGAACGTAATGGATCATATTCATCATCTCCATAAGTTGATACGACTCTATTGAATGCCTAGAGTGGACATGGTTCATTAAGCAGTAGCTAAACATCAGTTTTCTCTAATTATCTTACATACTTTGATTTTCTGTGCTCCTCTCTCCACAGAAATCTGAAGTCCAGGACAGTATTTGCCACAAGAACCAGCTATACCAGATTGACAAGTACAAGGCAAATAAAGACTCCTATGAGGTAAAGCTCATTAAAGCTTCTTAAGGTATTTGGAAAGCAGGCTGAATTTGAGGATCTCCTGCAGTTGGGATTAAGACAATGAGTTTCTGGAACTGTGAGGGGAAAAAAAAAAGATCTGCGTGGAACAATTCTCTCAATTTCTTTTTGAAAGAAAAAATAGCAGCCCCCTGGAGTGAAAGTTTAAATATGACTTTCAGCTTTCATGAGGAAAAGAAATACTCTGTTTAGCAAAGTAAAACAGAACTTCTTCAGGAGGCCCTTTAGTTTTCTTCGGAAGTGCAAGTTGCTGTAGAAGACCATATCTCATTATATTGAGTCAAAAGACCTTGGTGGTGCAGGGCAAAAAGCTGAGTGACTGCGAGGATTCACCTTCCACAATAGTATGGTACATAGCAGAGTGCACTGACCTGGCAGAGCCCAGGCTTAACTACTAGAAACAGTAAAACTATATTAGAATAAAAGTCTGCCCAAGTGAATTTTTTGCTTCCCAGCAGAATTGATGGAGAACTAGCCTGCTGTGTTGTGAGGGACTTCCCTTGGCCAGAGCAAAGATTGAGCCAGGTTACTGTTCGCTCTGCCTGTCTTCAGTCTTCTTGCCTGCAGTAGAGGAGGCAGTTTATATTAAAGGAATCCTCTCCTGTCTGGATTTTTGTTCCCTGGCTGTTACTTGGTGAAGCACTAAAGTTATAAGGGTTGTGTGAACTATACGAGTTGTATCTTACAACTAAATAGCAGTGTTCCTGAGGAGCTTGCTACTCTTTAGTGCTGAATTGATGATTTAATTGCAGGGACAGATCTGTTTTGTGGCTGGTTTTGTTTATTGTAAAGACTGCTTGCAAATTTAATAGAAAAGCTGAGTCGCAAGCCAGATGGAAATACCAGGTCAAAGCACTTTTACCATTCTTTTCTTACATAAATTGAAACCACCTTACTTAAAATGTATCAGCAGTGGGTAGACTCAGTGAATATTGTATTTCCAAATGCTCTGTGGCAGTTTACTTCAAACTGCTGCAGTCAAATGTCCTCTCAGAACTCAGGCAGGTCCCCAGAGGTTGCGATGCAAGCATTGCATGGTGCATCCTGACCCTGCCAGGCTCAGATTCCTCCGGCTGCCAGTGCTGCCTCCCTGCACAGTGCCCAAGAGCCCCAGGAGTACTCTGCATAGTATTCAGGCACTGGCTTACTGCTTCTGCATCTGTGCTGCATGTAGGGGAGTCTGCAACAAGGCCTGTGTGAGCACCTGCATAGAGCTAGTGTGCATAACTAGAAATGGTGTGACTCAGTGACCCTAGTTTTGTTTGTATGCAACCTTAGGGATGAAGGCTCTCTCCAAAGCCTCTCCTGCATTCACAGTTAGTCCCAAGGTAACTATTTAGAGGATGAGGGTGTGTCTTTTCTTTCTTGAAATAGTTACCTTAATGCAATCTCAGTGCAGACACTGTGATAATGATACAGTATAATCTCTTTCTACATGGGCACAGCTGAATATAAAGCATGTTGATATTGCGTTAGCTGTATTTACATGAGGGGATTGTATAACACCAGGACAGTTAAAGCGGCATGCTTGGGTGAGTGCAAGCCCCAAGATGCTCCTGCCGCTTGCAGCTGTGGTAGATGTCTGCTAAAATGCCTTCAGGGGGATGGATGGAAGTGTCTGGATTGTGCCGTTGGGATCAGCAGGTGCTGCTGGAGCTCAGAGTGACAGAATTCATAAACTGGGAGGGATTCATGAGCTGTGATCAGGGTCCCTCTGGCATCCTCTGTGCCCAGCCTGAAAACAGTGGGAGGCCTGGTCCCCAGACAGATACCCCCAAGGCAGCATGGCTGTGTGTTGCCGTGGCAATACCAGGAGAGGGGTGGTCAGGAACGGCAGAAGCAGCTGCCTGTGTTCCTTTCACCTCACTCTGTCATGTGAAATGAGGACGTTCTGTGGGCCAGGACCAGCTGCCAGCTGCACTGGCTGTTGCTGGGCCATGCAGTGTAGCACATGGGCAGGGGACAGGCCTCGCCCACCTGTCCCTTCAGTGTCTGAAACTGGGTGGTAGCACTGGTGTGCCAGGGCTGGGGTGCTGAGAGTTTCTCTCAGGGCTAAGCATCTGAGTGGCTTTGCAGGCTGGCCTTATTTTAGCGCTTGGGGCAGTTGAGCAGTGTCTTTTTTTGCTGCAGAGGCCACAGGTGGTGACCAGTCATTTCTGCAGCAAACCCAGGGACCAGTGTTGAGGATCTCTGCTTTCCCTAGATGAGCCGGTGGGCTCAGGCTTGAGAAATTTGTGACTTTGAGAACTTATATTATCATCCTATCACAATATTAGGCATGGCCAAGGCAAATACCTGTTATCTTCCTTTCAAGTCCATTACTAGGACTAGTGTGGATTTTAGGGTCGAGGTCAGGACAGGAAATAGCAGAGGCTGATGTAATGCTGAACCTATTCAAGTATAACATACCGGCACAACCCTTTCATTGTGCAGCAGCATGCCATTGCATGGCTGCGTATAGCACGGTGAGGAGTGAACTTTTATAACTCCCCCAAAGGAACACTTCCTTTCCTTCTTAAAATATAATAGCATGTGAAAACTTGGGAGTTTAGGATTTTCATTGTTCCCTCTCCTACAACGATCATCAAAGAGAAGGAATTTTAGTAAATTTAAAAAATAAAACTATTTACAGCATTCTTCTGGGAATATAGTAATTCATTGCCGGATGTGTGAATTTGCTTTTTCATCAGTGCTTCAATTGTACAACACAACTGTGCTGCTGCTGCTAGTAAAACATCATTACAGCAGCGTAAAAGCAAAGTCATGGGCATGTGGAACATAGAATCATTATGATTAAGAATGATTAAGTTTGGAAAAGACCTCTAACGTCATCCAGTCCAACCATCAACCCACCCCACCATGCCCACTGCCCACGTCCCTCAGTGCCACATCCACACGGCTCTTGAACACCTCCAGGGACGGTGACTGCACCACCTCCCTGAGCAGCCTGTGCCACTGCATCACTACTTTTGCTGAGAAATTGTTCCCAGTACCCAACCTGAACCTCCCCTGGCACAACTTGAGGCCATTCCCTCTCACCCTATGGCTATTATCTGGGAGAAGAGTCTGACACCCAACTTGCCACAGCCTCCTTTCAGGTGGTTGTAGAGAGCGATAAGGTCTCCCCTCAGCCTCCTCTTCTCCAGACAAATATCTTCTCCAGAGTATTTCAGAGCAGAGCAGTTAGGGGTTCTGGCTTGGCACTTGCAAAAAGGCTAAAAATATTGCAGTGCTGCAGTGTCCTGCATGCTGACAGATGCTGCAGCTACCAAAATGCAAATTATTTCTTCACCTACCCAAATAGCAGAAAGCTGTTAAACAATTTTGATGGACTCCTTTAGGCTTTATGTAGTCACCACGCAGTCTCACCCACTTTAAAAAAAAGATATGTGGTAGAACCTAGTCTCTGCTGAACTTGGCAGCAGAGTCTTGCAGCCTTGGGAGAAAAAATAGTTTGGTGAGCTCCAAATTAAATGTGGAGCTCCCGCTGACTTTATTGTTGTTATTCACACAGCATTATTATTATTGCTGCTATTGTTGTTATTACTGTTGTTATTACTTCATCAACATCAATAGTGACTGCGCTCACCAAAATGCTATCTGGGACTGGTCAGATGTGGTGTTATTTCAAGCACAACACAGGCAGAAAGGAATAAATGCTCTGTCACTGGCATGGCTACAGCCTGTAAAGGCAAGGGAGAAGACATCAGGCTGACCAGGAGGTGTAGCACAAGGAAAGTGATGGCTGATCCAGAAAGTGTTGTTTTATTCTGTGTAATAGTTAGCCAGCCAGAGCCAGCCAAGGGAAAAGCAGTTGGAGGAAATAAGGGATGTATGGAGAGAAGGCTGGGGAAAAATGAGTCTGTGATAGTACACCAAGAGGAAGAAGGCAGTGAGGAGCTCCCAGAGATGTCCCTGATTCTCTCTTTCCCATGTCACCTCACAGCTTCTGTAATAAAACTTAGAATATGAACATCTTCCTGGAGGTCTCCATTCTGATTCTGTGACTTCTGAAAGGTTAAAGATTAATGATCCCAGCAGTGCCAAACACCATCTGTGCAGAGGGCCTGATTCTGTCTGAGGTGACAGTGATTAAGAAGAGTTCTGCCTTATTATTTTCCTTTTATGTGTCTTAACACGTTTCCTGAGTTGTTTAGTGGACAAAAAAAATTGTCTTCCGCATTCTTTCCCTCTGTCACACAGGCATATGGATTACTTTCACAGAATTGAATCACAGAATTGTAGGGGTTGGAAGGGACCTCCAGAGATCATTGAGTCCAACCCCCATCACACAGATGCCCCTCTAAAAAAATAACCCCAAAGCAATCAAAACAAAAGTCCCTCTGCTCTCAGATTCACATTTAAAACCACATGACACACATTTCCTCAAGAGAGGTGGGAGATTCTTGAAGTCTTTGAGTGAAAGCATAATACAAGCCACAAATTTTGATGTCTGGGTTTCAGTAATATCAGACTTTGAGCTCCCTCTTGAATCGGTGACATCTAAAGAATGTTATGCAGATTGCACAATCTGGCTATTCCTGCTGAAAAAGATACAATGAATTTCAACTATAAAACAATCAGATCCACTACTGACGTGGGTGGTAGGGCTTAATCACAGAACCACAGAATCACAGAATTGTAGGGGTTGGAAGGGACCTCACAGATCATCGAGTCCAACCCCCCTGCCAAAGCAGGTTCCTACATCAGCTTGTGCCCATCCACAGGTGCAGTCATGGAATCACAGAACCACAGAGTCACTAAGGTTGGAAGACCACTAAGATGATTCAGTCCAACAATCAACCCATGCCCGTGACCACTCTAGACATATCCCCCAGTGCCACATCCACACGGCTCTTGAACACCTCCAGGGACAGTGACTCCACCACCTCCCTGGGCAGCCTGTGCCACTGCCTCACTGCTCTTGCTGAGAAAAAATATCCAATCTTAACCTCCCTGGCACAACTTGAGACTGTTACTTCTGATCCTATTATTGTTATGTGGGAGAAGAGGCTGCTGAATTACAGAATTATACACATACAGAATCAGAGCTCGGGGATGTGCAGCAAATGCCACGTTCCTCGGGATATTGTGCAGACAGGAGATGAATGACTCAAAGAGTTTAAACTACGTTAAAGTTCTTCAGATCACCTTTGGAAATGCTGGAGGAAGTGCAGTAAACAGAAATCAAAGACGTTTTTTTGTGTGTTTAAATGGGCAGACAAATTTCAAATCTGAAAGATCATAAATCTGTGTGTACTTGCTTGAACAAGGTATCCTAGCACAAAAGGCCTCTGAAGACAGGCTCGATTTTCTGATCATGTCAAACAGATCAGAGGAAAATATGACTTGGAAGATGCAGTTATTTTGAGTAGTAAGGAAAAATTCCTTGTAAATATTTTGTCTGTAATCCAGCTTCAGTAAGCAGTGTATCTCTGGGGGGTTTAGGACATTTGAACTTCCTTCAGTAAACCAGATTGTTCTTGTTTGTTTTACAACCTAAAGGACAAAAAACTCAGAAAACAAGAAAAGAAAGGGGAGATTCTTCACCGTCAGCTCCCAAAGAAAACTGAGAAAAGTCCAGTTTCATATAGACAGCCTTCTTCCTGTCTTATCTCACAGATACAGAACACCAAGGCTCTGCTGAGGGACCGAAAAGCTACCAAGGCTGGAGGTGCTGAGAAAGGTCAGTGGGAGAAGTGTTGGTCTGTCTATGGGCATGAGCCTTCCTGTGACTGTGCTAGCATGGTCCTGTGTAGTGTCGATGTCTTGTGTGGTGTGTGGTTGTGTGTAAATAGTGCTCGTGTTTGCTGCCTGCTCTGGATGTGATTATGTGAAAGAGGATGGAATCGTGTAATCAAACACTGAATATAACATCCTGGGGAAACCATGGCAGCTGGCACATTGGCACTTTGAAAGTATCGTCACCCCGTATCAGTGCTGGCCTCTGGAGAGAAGCAGTGGCAGCAGCTGGTGGTGGAGAAAGGGGAGGTGGGCAGGCAAGAGGAAATGCAGCGGGGCTGCTGACCACTGGCAGTGAAAGGAAGAGGAAGAGCATTAACAGGAAAGGGAAAAGATGAGACAGCCATTGGGGAGAATAGCATTCCTAACGCAGGGGAGGGGG
>JAOWBP010000001.1:88390793-88423546 GCA_028571105.1 Tragopan temminckii | reverse complement strand
GGGAGGGCGGCCGCTCGGTGGCGCCCCGGGGGCTGTGGGAGTCCCGGCGGTACAGGGAGCGGTCCCGGGCTGGGGCTGCGCGACCTGCGCCTTGCGGGAATACCCGCCTGTGCCCCCCTTTGCGAGGTTCGTGCCTGTGAGAAAGCGCTGTTTAAAACAGCACGATACGCAGTGTCCTACCGCTGACCAGCGACGGCGTGAGCGGTGCGTAGACTTCTACCGCTGACCGGTGACGGCGTGCAGACGCTCCACGCCCGTTGAAATGACGGGAGGTGCTGCTTGTGTCTTCGGCGGTGTTACGGTTCGGTGAGCAGAAGTTGTTGATAGTGCTGCACATCACAGGGTGCCCTCACGTGTGTCGTTTCATCTAGTAAAAGTCCACCGAGGAGCTCTGCTTCTCTTCTCCTATCTGCAGTCCTGTAGTGGAGTTTTCCACCCATCAGTCAGGCTCTGTCACAACGTGACGAAGAGCAGCGGGCGCTTGGCTGTGCACTGAGCACGGCACGGCGTGCTGGAGAGCCCGGCTGCAGGGCTGTCCCGCTCGTGTCGAAGCTGGCTGGCAGAGCTCTGCTTAACATAAGGGCACCCCGCTGCTGCCGGGTGAGCTGAGTGCAGCAGAATCTCCTCTGGCTCCAGCAGCGCTGCACGTACACTATTGTTAGGGTTACATTTCTATAGGGTTCGTGCAGTTCTAGGCTTGGTTTTTTTTTTTTTTTCCTTCTTCTTCCAGTAAGTTTGTCACAGAGTGAAATTTCGAGTAGAGCTCAGAATTTCTTCATGACAGAAATGATTGCTGTCATATAGGAATGCAAAAAAAATTTTTTTTGTTGTTGTTCTTCTGTTACCAAGCGTGTGCTTCTCCTTGGTAACAGATACATCCAATGATCCTCCTGTTGATAAAAGGCACATGCACACACACGTCCTTCCCACCTCCACTTTTTGGGTTGCCACATTTATCTCTGTCTGTGAAGAGGCAAAAATAAAAAGCCCTGCCACACGCCCCTCTATCTCAGCTGCCAGGGCTCTTGCTTTATTTATTTATTTATTTTCCCCCCAGTGTCTTGAATAAGACATGTTATGACGAAGTGACAAGCAGAAGCTCTAGGAGAATGTAGAGGAATAGGATGCCTGGGGGAGGAGGTGGAGTCATCATCCCTGGAAGTGTTCAAGAGCCGTGTGGATGTGGCACTGAGGGACGTGGACAGTTGGTGGGGATGGGTGACTGTTGGATTGGGTGATCTTAGAGGTCTTTTCCAATCTTAATGCTTCTGTGATCTCCCTTCCTTCCTGCTGAGCCTTGGTGTCCCTATTTGTGGCCAGCTGTGGCAGTCTCTGAGTGCTTTCTGACCTTATCTTCTGCCATAGGATCAAATCAGGCTCTTGCTGTTGGCTTCAGCGGGTAAAAGATCAGTTGCATAGTTTTAAACTCACTAATTAAGGGTCCATCCTCCAGGAATATCCACCTATTTCATTTCAGGTATTTATGGATAAGCAATCTGAGTTAGTGGATGGAGATAAGGGCACTTAATGACTTTCTTCAGGTGAGGTCCTATCTCAGTGCGGTTCCTCCCTCTGACTGGAGGGGGAATGCTTTCCATCCCACACATGGCCCCACCTGAGGATCTTACCCCATCCAGGGAGCTGGTGGACATTCAGCTCTTCGAGGCATGTTCCTCAGCCATGCTCTTGTGTGGCCTCCAGCCAGAGGAGGCTGAGGCATGCCCAAACTGGATCTGCCTCTCAGCTGCTGGTAGCTCTGCCTACACTGAGCCCACCACAGGCGGCTGAGCTCTGGCGGTAACATGAGGAAGAGAAGGAAAACATCTGCTTCCTTGGACTCCTTTCCCTGGGAGTGTTTTTGGGAAGAGGATGAGGCTGGCAAGTGTGGGAATTGAATGAGGAGGGAAGGAAAGAGGCAGCGTGAGAGCCAGGATTGGCAACACTGGGGGACAGAAGGAGGTTCTGTGGGCAGAGGACATTTTCATAGAATCGTTTGAATTGGTAAGGACTCTCAAAGGCAAAGTCCAACACCTGCAATGAGCAGGGACACCACAGCTCCATCAGGTGCTCAGAGCCTCATCCAGCCTGACACTGAGTGTCTCCAGGGATGAGGTATCCACCGCCTCTCTGGGCAACCTGTTCCATTGCCTCACCACCCTTACTGTAAAAGACTTCTTCCTTATATCCAATCTAAATCTCCTCTTTTTTAGTTTGAAAGTGTTTTTTCCATGAGAAATGTTTTATTGCCATGGCAAAGTCCTTCCACAAGAGCATCATGGCATGAGGGGTCATGGGTTAAACTGTTCGTACCTCTGAGAAATCTTGGTGAGCAGCAAGCCAAGTGCTGAAGAAATAGGAACCATTTGGTACTCCAGTGTCAGAGTCCAGGTAAGCAGATGTTAGGCACAGACCTCCCAAGGACAGCTAACAGAGTCAGGTTGATGCTAACAGAGGTACCCAAGGCATGAGTGAGCAGCTGTGTGTGACAGCCACCCTTGGCCATCTCTCCATGCCTACCTCCATCCCTCAACCCCAGGAGTGACACCACACTCATCTGGAGTTCGAGGAGAGCGTTGCCCTGTAATGGAATGGCACTGCCCCCTATTCAGCAGGGTGAGAGGCAAAGATTGGCTGGGCTTAATCTTTGGGTATGTTCATTTGCAGGGGAAAGTTAATCTGCAGGAGTGTGCACTTAACGTGCTTGCAAGTGAGGCACAGTGAAGCAAGACGTGGAAACAAAGCCTTCTCCTGCAGACGGATCACTGGATTGCTATAGTCACTGCAGTTTTCTAGGCTGATGCTTTATGAGCCTATTATTCCAGGATTAGCGCCTGCATGTACTTTGAGATAAAAAATAATTGACATCTGATTTCTGTCTTGTAAAGCTGTTGTCGAGCAAGGGCACTGCCTAAGTTTCAATAAAATTGCGGTAGTAGTGTGAAGTAGGGGTCTTACTGTTAATGCCTGGTAGCTGTTTTGGCACAGTCCAAGCTGTTACGGTCACCAGAATATCTGATTTCAGCGAGGGTGCCCAAGCAGGTTTTGATTTGCAGCAGACTTTAGTGACTATGGAGGAGTTAATGCGCATTATTGTTTCAGAAAATTGTGTATTTAGAAATGAAATCTGTGGATTAATGAGTCCCCAGCTAGGCTCAGATCCATTGCACTGACACAATGCATTGTACAGAATCAAGGCAATTGCAGAGCGAATGCCAAAAATCTGCCATTACATCACCCTGAAATGGCTAGAAGCTGAAGAGGTCTTCGAGAGAGCACAAGATGCTGTGTGCTGTGGGCCAGGCGCTGGTTGCTTTACCAGCTGCTCCAAGGGCAGCTGGATGGGCTGTGCGTGTTGAGTGCAGTGCGTGGGACTGGAACCAACAGCTCGAGAGGGTGAGCTAAGGTGAGGCTTTAAACCTTCACTATGAATGTCTGTAGCACTGGATTTGAAATCAAATCTTTTGCAGCGCTTCTCGGGGTTTGTATTACCAGCATGTAAGGCATGTTATTATTGTCTGGGCTGGAGAAATGTTTGGTAATGCCTGATGCAATTAAGTGTATTTTAGCTGAGCATAGGAGAATGTTGAACAGATTATTCTTTCCATTGCTTTTGAATAAAAATATCACAGCCTATAATCTAACATTTTTGGGTAGAAAGCTGATTTCTTAGATCAGCTCAGGCAGTCTTTATTGCCATTCCTAAGGAAACAGTTTCTCTCTGAAGAGCGAGCCAATTTAGATTTAAATTGTGGCTATGAAACCCCGCTGGGATAGCTGCATTGTTATACCGCTAACTTGCAGAGCCTCTGCCCAGGATACTCCCAGTTTGTTCCAACCCTTGCGCTTGAGGCTCAGCATGGCCTGTCACCGGGCAGCAGAAAGCAGGCATTGCAAGATAATGTTTTCTGTAGTTTTAGACAGTCGAAATTACATTCCTATCAGTGGAGCAGGGGTAGCATCATGCTTTGTTGGTAGACTGACCGGATCGTGCCATCTGCTGTGGACCCTGATGAAATGACTCCGTAACCCTCAATGACTCCGTGCGGCATCTCAGGATGGCCCTAAATATTGAGGGAAGAGAATGGTGTGAGCTGAAGTCTTCATAAGCAAACTTGACCTGAGATTGCTTTTACCTTACTTTGAAATATAATCTTTGTCTCTACAAAGAGAGAGATGGAGGCAAATTGAGTCATTTGATTTCTCATCTGCTGAAAAATGTGTTTATCAGTTTCTCTAGTGCTATTGTTACACTCCAAAAAGGTCCATTTTTAGTTAGAGTTAGTTGAGTGGTTTTCTGTAACAATGTTAGTGGGAAGCAGCTGCTAAAAATACAGTTTACCAGCTTTTATGAAGGTAAAGCAATTAATACTGAAAGTGGCCTTTTCATAAAAGGGTTTGCTTTCCAAATGCATTTCTGTATTAAAAATGCTTTAAAAAAAAAAAGAAAAAGAAATTAAAAAGCTGTATTAGAGACTCCTGGAAGTGCTACGTGGGCAGCGCAAGCGCCCTGCGGAGAGCTAGCAACCCCCATTGCAAACCCCAGGGAGGGAACAGGGGAGGTGTTCTGAAAGCGCACCTGGGCAGCGGTCTCACAGGCTCTGTCCCCTGCTGGTGGTACGTTGGTGGCATATAATTTTATGAAATGCATTCAGAGCATCACTGACACGTTTCTGTTTGAACATCATGCATTCATCAGTGGGTGCGAGGCTTGGAGGAGCTGCACCTTTGTGTTGGGAGCTCAAGATGCCTCCGGGGAGGCAAAATGGGATGCACTGGTGGTCGGGCAGGTTGTGTGACTGCCCTGCATCAGCCAGCGTGCTTGTCTCCTGAAATCCTTCCTGTGGCTGAGAAAACTGTTAGACAGCTTTTACCCTGGTCTCAACATCTCATTTCTAATCTCCTGCTCATGTCAAAGGGTGGTTGTTGAGTTGCTTCTGGACGTACCACCAGAAGCAAAGGCTGGAGTGATGCGTTTTGCACAGTTTCCATCTTCTGGCAGCTTTCCCTAGGAAAGTCACCAACCATTCAGGAGAATATAGGCATGTGGACATAGAGAAGCATGGACAAAGTAGTGCTGGTGGATAACAACAGATATTACAATGTCATATTTTCCCATGCTGTTGTGTCAACTTTGCCTTGAGTAAATTTGCTGTTTTCTTCTTGTGTTCCACCATGGACTTGAGAGAATGGAGGCTTGACTTGGTGGCCAGAGGCCTTTGGCCATGTTGGCAGATGAGATTTTTGCCTCCTTTCTGCCTTCAGTAACTGTGCCACCCTTGTGATGTTCCTCTTCTCCGTTTGGGAAACAAACGTGGTGAGGGATTCCCACTGAGGGCTTCTGCATCAGGATTCACCACTGTCAGACTTGTCTGTGTCCCAAGAGTCGGGACACAGTATTGCTGGCTGGGGAACAGAAAATTGTGGTTTATACTCACACGTAGTCCTAGGATCTTAAGCTTTGATTTGAGTTTTCAGGTCTTTGTGTGCATGCGGGTTGCTTTCAAACCGTCTTACCAAGCAGATGGGCCAGGAAGTTACTTCTTAGTAAACAAAAGCCAAGTTTCTGGTGTGGTCACTGGTCTTTCAGTTCCACAGTTTCCTTTTGTCTCCTCCAAAAACTGTAAGGTTGCAGGTTGCTTCTCCTTCACAGATACTTGTATATCAGTTTCTTTGATGTGTTTGTGCTCTCACTGTAAATATTGAATGAGTAGTTCTCTTCTTAGCCATTTCTCTACATATTTTTTAGTTTTATCTACCTCCCAAAAAAAAGCTTGTTTAGAGAAAGTACTTACCATGAATTTGCATGGCGGCTTTCTTCGAGAGTGCTTTTCATTTTTATTAACAGCTGCCAACTGTTACACCTGGATGATGTGTTATGATGCTGCTTGTAATTATAGGCACCAAGGAAATGAAATGAGGGTGTTCCTGCAGCCTTAATTTTGACATTTCTGTGCTTTTAAGTGTTTGCTTTCACAGCTTTGACACTATTCTTTTCACAGAGGCTTGTGTGTATGCATGTAGATGCATAATTTGTATTGAAGCCACTAAATGTGTGCTTTGTTAACATACGATACTTCAGAGAATGATTTGAAGGGTGCTGTTGCAGTTGCAATGACATGAGGGAGGACTTACCTGGAAGCAGGACTGGAGAGCTGGTTGCTTTGTCAGCACAAAGTTCCCCAGAGCGTGTTACGAAACATTTAAGAATTTGACGGTGAGGCAGACTGCTGATGTGCAGTCACCTGCTCAGTCTCGTGTAGGAGCACCTGCTAACAGTTTGTTCATAACCAGTTGCAACAGGCGCTTGTTATAAAGCTACACTCTTGCCTCTAACCCTTTTCTATATTGCCCCGTCAGAGTAAGCAGGTATAGGCTTGAATAGGCAAGAGAATCTGTTAATTACTGCAGTCTGTCTTCCGGGAAGATTGTTTTAATATTTTTCAGCTGTAGCTTACAACTTGCTCTGCACTGAGCCGAATTGATGCACATGTGGCAGTTGCTTATCCTCTTGAGATAATCTGCTTTCAAGTTTACATTCAGCAGTTTTAAGGATGTCACTAACAGTGCATGTCAGCAATGTGCTGCTTTTCATATAGACGGTCACAATTTTAGTGACATAGGCAGGATTGAGGGAAGCTGAGTGTTTAGGTTGAATTGACACCAGGTGCTGCTCTTATGTGTGGTGCTCACATCTGGATCCTTGTGTTTGTTCTTGCAAGTTTTGTATTTTTAACATATTTAATGGCGTGTAAAGCTGTGAGCCTGTTTTTGCAGGCATGTGTTACCTATAAGAGTCTTGGCAATTAAAACATTTCTTTCTTTCTACGTCTTGCAGTCTGCCACATCTCTTTCTGCAGTAGGAGCTGGAGAACGCTACCATGGCTTCTTACCTTTCAGTAGACATAACACATTAGGCATCTCTGCCCATTTGCCCTTGCGAGTTGTTTGTTAGCCTGCACTCAGGAAAATGGGAGTTATTAAGGAGCAGCACTTACCCTTCACAAGGATATAACTCCATGAGTAAAGCGGTCGTAAGATGACACAGTGACCCTTCTGGTGACTGAATTGAAATAATAGTCTAGAGACCAAGCTGTTGTGTTCTATAAACACATATATATAAATGAGCTGGAAGTCTGCGTGCTGATTACACTACTCTTCAAGGTCTTGAAGAAGGATCTTAACCCATCCATAACAGCCTGCTGTAGGGAGTCCAGTGTGCTGTAGGGAGCTTACTTTGGTAGGGGGTTGGACTTGATGATCTCTAGAGGTCCCTTCCAACCCCTACAATTCTGTGATTCTGTGATAACCAGTGGTTATGTAAATATTGGCCAGAAGAAGAATTATGTCGGTTGTTGCCCGATCTCCTTGAGGGCATGAATGTAGAGTTGCCAGTGCTTTTGGTGGGCAGATTGAGCTGGTGCAAATGAGGAGGACCAGGAAGGCTTTTTGTGGTAGGTTTTACTGGAGGAGCTGCAACCACAAGCACGACCATGGGGCCTGCACTAGGACAGAGTACGCTCATTCCTAAGCTGATAAGGTAAAGCACTGCCAAATCTGTTTGGTATCGAAGCAGAGTCAAACCTCCTCCTCATGAAGGGAAGGACCACTTCAGGAAAGAGAATGAGCAGATAATGTGCTCTCCCCTCTCAGACCACATACAAAAACTGATCAGAAACCTGGTGCCACCCTGACTAAGCTTCCCTTTCTGTGGATGCTTTGCTGCAGTAGTGTGCTGCTGGGCTACAGGCCTGGCACTTCCAACATTTGTCCCAGCAGAGCTCTTCTTGTTTGTGGTGTGCCATCAGAGCTCAGAGGAAAATCACTGCAACAAAGGGAACTAAAAAAAGATAAGTTATATATACGGAAGTTCTTTTGCTCTCTGCCTGTTGTGAAAGATTGTCATGGAAACATTTTTTTTTCTTTTTTTTCAGGGAATAAATTTATTTTCTGTGAATAATGCCCACAAAGCTAGGAGAGAGAACATATATGTAAGAAGCTTCATTAGGGATGCCTAGCAGTTGTAAATGTTTTATCTCCTATATTTGTATCACTACAAAGGAGGGTGATACCTGGTCTTCAAAAGCAGCATCTCCTGTTGATGTAACAGACATCTTTTTTTCTTTCTTTCAGTCTTCTCTAAGTCAAGTTTTGGATTTGATCACTGAAATGCGAAACAGGGATTGTTTAGCATGGAGTATGGTATTCCATGATTATGCTACTCTTCAAGTCCATGATCATGCAAGTGGGAAGCAACACTAACCACAAGGTTTCACGCGCAAGGATTGGTGTTGGAGGAATGTTCTTTGGTATCGAATCTCTGCTTTTGTTTTCCCTCAAGCAATTCGAGATCCTCATCCATCTCACTGTGACAGAAGTTTTCAGCATTGAAAGGGCAAGTTGTAGTTTATCAAAAGCAGCTGGATAGGATATGGTTCATTTGTAACCACAGCATAATGCATGCCTTGCTGTGCCTCAGCTCTAGCTGCTTCCCAGTGTTCTGGCAGCATACTGGGGCCACGTCTGGGTGGAAGAGGCCTCTGTTTCCCAGCAGTTGTCACACTAATTTTTCTCCATGATGGCTGTGAGTAGCCATCAGCTTCAGACAGTGTAAGGTAAGGACTTTGCACATCTCAACCGGTTTTCTATCTGCTGCAGTGTCTGCACATCAGGCTCCCATGCGCTTGTGTGACAAGACCTGAAAAAACGTATTTCCTGCTAGCTGATAATACCTTGAGCTCAAAAGAGATTTCGTATTGAGTGATGGACAGTGTTTTAGCATGTCAGAGAGCCCCTTTTTGCAAAATAGCTAATATGTGGAAAGTGATACTCAGCACATATTTTTCCATTTCAATGGCTAGGCAAATCCAGCTGTTCCAGGCATTCAGATACACGCTTTCCTTTGGCAGTACATGGCCCAGGCCTGAAGGCTGGTTTTGACAAGTTTCTAAGGATTTCTTGAGGAACTTCAGTATTGCATCCTCATTTATCTTTGCCTCCGGCTTTCTGCCACCACCACGTCCGTCATTCCCTGCGTAATCTCTCTTGACTTGTGTAGATATCGTTAGAGGCCAGGGAGGTAAAAAATGTGCTCTTGTCCCTCAGGGGACACCATTATTGCTACCCCATTAATTAGCTGACTGAGAGAGCAATGAAAGGTCACTGGGTTTCTGCCAAAGGCTAGATAGATCCCAGCCATGACCCACTCAGGACAAGTGATGTGTTCTGCCCATGGATGAACCTGTGCCCGCACCCATATCTCATGTACATTCAGCTGATTTTAATGTGTAGCACCAAGCAAAAGTGTAACTTGTTTCTGAAACTTGAGTTTCTGTTCAGAATATCTGGGAAGGGCAGAACTGCTGTCCTTCCTTTTGTTGGATAAGGGTATTAGCTTCTGTTTGTAAGTGGGGAGTAGGCAGTTGGCTTCACAGGAACAGCAAGGTAGTAGTATGTCCAGGGGAAGGTAACAGTTGTTACTCGTGAAGTATAGCATGAAATTACCCATAAGTATGGCGTGAACTAAAAAACATATTGAAGGGAAATATGGCAGAGAATGGCTCTCCTCCAGTGAAGCGGAGCTGCTCTCTGAAAACAGACCATGTCAAACAAGGCACTAATGCATTAGATTAGCAGTTACCTCTTTTTTCCTTCCCAGTTGACTGGAGTAGGAGGAGGAAGAGAAAGAGGGAGGAGGAATTACAGAAATATGGGGAATGTCATCACATCAAAATTCCAGATCCTCATGGAAACGCTAATTTTGCTGTGCTGATGCAGTAGGCAGCCAGGTGTGTGGGTGAGTTGGGCTGTCTGTAGCAGCATCAATATTTGCATGACTCTTTGTGACACTTCGTGTCTTCAGTGCCACAGAGCTCAAGCAAAGATCTCAGAGTTTTCAAAATTTGCATCCCCTTGATGTCACTGCTAATGGCTCCCAGAGTATTTTGCCTAGCTCTGCTAGCACAGAGCTGTTCTTCTCACCTGTATGGGCATTAGTGCTTAAAGGCATCATGGTCATCATCCAACTTGACTTCCTAAGTAAGCTGATGTTCTCTTTTGGGAGTATCTGTATCAGTGTTTTGTTGAGTTATTGCATACTTCTAAGAGAGGGGAGGGTGGGAATTCAGGGTCTACTTTCATCTCGGTAAGACAAGATGTTCCTTTCACTGCTTCACTGCACCTGAAAAACATGGATTGTGTTTGCAGCCTGAGTTTGCCCAACTTTACCTTTTGGGAAGTTAATTTTATTTTGTTGAAGAGCTGTCTGTTATCAGCAGTCTTTTTTTCATGCAGGTACTTGCAGAAAATCAAGTCACTGTTTATCGTTCTTTTAATTAAAAACTTGGAGCTTCAGTCTGTTACTCTGTCAAGTACTTCATGGACCTCGGACTGTTCCTGAAACTCTTTTCAGAAGGAACTCTTTGCAAACTTCTAACGTCATAACCGAAGTGCTTGCACCACAATTGGTTGCAGTAATCTAATAATAGTCCCTAGTGCCTTGTACAGGTGCAATTAATACCTTTTCTTCCTTTAACAAATACATCCTGCTTATGCTTTTTAAGGATTACATTTAGGTTAGCTGTGACAGCAAGATGGTTGATTTGCTTATTTAAAATAATCCACAATCCTTTTGCACGTTGCTGTGTGCTATCTTTGTTGCATTGTAGGTAATGGTAAGATCTTATCTTCTGGTGCTTTGATTCTTTTCATTCAGGCTGCCTTAAATCTGAAGCATATGAATGAGCATACTCTGAACTACTTTCCTATTTAGAAAAGTTTATGCTTCTTTAGGGGCTGATTTAAACCTTCCCTGACTGTCTGGTCTGCCATCAGTGAGTGGTCCCCTGCATACTAACACATTTGTCCTGTACTTATCTCTGCAGTAGCTGTTTTTGTCTCTTGCTAACTCCAAAGCTTTTGGCTTATGCTGTCAGGGACTCCAAAGAGAAGATAATATTTGAACAGAAGTGACTCCTCCCTACATTTTTTTAATTGTTGATTCTCCTAATGCCAGAGCAAATAAAAAAGGGAAAAATATACTTATATATAATATATATATGATTCAGCTGTCCTACAAAGAGCAAATACAGAAGTTATCAAAGGCTGAACAGCACCACTGAAGTGCAAAGCGCAGAGATGATGCTACTTGCTTAATGTAAAATCTCAGTGCAGTTCTCACTGTACAGCTACTGAGAAGCCTTTTCAGTGTGTATATATGCATATGCATATACGTTTAACTCAGACTCAGTTCCTCCTATGCCATTCGTAGCAAGCATACCAGGCAAAGATAAAAGGTATCAGATGACTGTGGTTGAATGGTTGCTCGTCTGTATCCTTCATAAATAGAACAGATGTTATTCTGATGGCAGATCTTTTGCGTTGCTGTAGGTTTGGTTGATTGCTGACTTCACTGAGATGAGTGACAAGGCTGTAATGAGAATGGATAACAATTGCTTATCTTTTTGTGATACTTTTAGAAATGCTCTGCAGTCTTGTTTGACAGCAGTTCTTGAAGGGTGAATAGGATGCTGTCATTTGTTAAGGAGCTGGGAACCATGTAGGGCAGCCTGGAGAGCTCTGCCAGCAGTGTCCCCCGAGCAGCATTAAGCAGATCCTCTGACATGGCTGGTATGGGCTGCAAGGCAATTTGGCCAATGCCCAGCAGCAGGGCGTATTGTCTTCCTTACATGTTAGTGATGTTTACTCCTCCAGAGGAAGTTAAGTTTGTGTTTTATAATGGTGCCTAGACCGACAGTCGTGACAGAAAACCTCTGATTTCTTTCTGTCCGGAGCAGAGTATGCGTGGCCCTTTCTGAAAGAGTACAACTTACTGATTGCTGGTATGCATTTACTTGGACAACCCTTTTCTAGAATGCTATTTATTAAGATACCAGAACTTACGACATAGGAAAATATTCTTTGCATTAGCTGTTAAATCACAGCAAATTTTATAGTACAGCAGAGTACTTTTTTCACTGCCCAGTGAAAAAGTTGACATTTTCTAATTCTTGGATTGTGTTATGTAAAGCAACTTCTTATATGTCTGGTTGGTCGGATGCCCAAACCAAGATACTCTTAAAGGGATTGCTTTCAAGAATGTACTGAGACTTGGGCAGGCTTCAAAGTTAGGTCTGTTAAATATGATTTGAATTGGCCACCCAAAATCACCAAACAGCTTTGAAAAATAAGCTCAGATTTTTGTAGTGAGAATAGTGGTAAATACAAAGCAAGCTATGAATAATGCCAGACAGCTATCACCAGAAGGAGGGAAGAAAATTAGTTCGCTGCAAAAGTTGTCTTGGGCACTTCAAAAAAAGAACTGGAGATCAGCTTGCAGTAACGATGGCTCTAGAGAATATCTGCATGGTATTCCTATTTGTCTCATTCTCCTGGCTTAGCTTGAAAGTTTGGTTCAGGATGGAAGCCCAGGCCTTCCTCTTAACTGTCCTCCTGGCTGCACCCTGTAACCTGTGAATGAATGGTCAGGGTGAACTGGGACAGTGCTGAGAACTGGCTCTGCTGCCTGGCTTGGCATCACCTCCAGCAGGGCTGCCAGAAGTAGTTCTGGGGAGGAAAAAGAAAGAAAGAAAAAATAAAGGAAAAAATTAAGGAACGGGGGGAGATGGCAAGTGGGGTGTCCCTCCAATAGTCCATAGCTGGAGTTTCTTCTCTTGTGTTGTGTTGGTCTCCTGGCCAAATCCCACGGTGCCTGCTGGATTCTTATTCAAACCGGCTTCCTCTCTGTTCAGCTGAAGTTCCTTTTGGCAGAGATCTGCAGGAACTGGCTTCCTCTTATTTAAAGCTAGGAGGGAATTTGCAGAGGGAATATATTCAAGTGGTTGGACAAGTAGGAAAACTACTTAAGAGTCCTCAAAATGTCATACCCTTATTTTGTGAGGTCACATGCAGTCTTCTGTTCTCAGTAAAGTTAAACATGTTATAACACTTTTTTGTCAGACTGGTGCTACTGCCATGGAGCTGTTCTTCTAGTCGGTATTGCATGTGTCTGACATGAGTATTGTTTAAGACCTCTTGACTTTGACTCAGCAAACAGGTCATTGAGAAAACCCATTTACTGGCAAGCAGGAAGGCTTCTTTTGAGATGCATCCTTCTGCCAAGTGACAGCCTGCACAAAGACACTCAATCTGGTAGGCAAGAAATCCAAGGCTGCTTTTGGACCTGGGTCCTCTGAGTGGTAGCTTACCATGTGACTGTAGTCATTGGCAGTCATATGATGGTTAAGTTAGGTTTTATTCAGGTGGAATTATGGTATGCCTTTAACTAGATGAAGCTTGATATTCACCAGGGAAAAGCTGGGTAGCGAGAGATATTTTTATTGTAAAACCTCTGAATAACATACTGCTCTCTGTCAGTTTTGCATGTGTTTGAATATTAGCCCTGTGTATTGGCTCTGGGGCTTCCTTGGGGAGCTCAGCAGAAAGCCACTGCGTGCTGCAGGCCAGCTGAGCCTGCAGCAATGTGTGCTGGAGGAAAGGCAGACATAGGTTTGGCAGCAGGATGCTGGTACACTTAGCCTTTTGTAGGGGATCTGGTGAGGTGTATTTGCAGATCTGAAGGCAAGGGTCTGCTGCTTAGGTAAGTTGTTCCTCCATCAGTAGGTTTTTCTCCACCTTGTAACTGGGGAAGAGAAGTGGAGGATGGAACAGACAAGAAGGAACCAAAGCATTGTTTGTCCTTGTGTAGGATTGTGGGGAAACCTAGCTACTTTCCCTGAACTGCCTTCTGTGCTTTGTTGTAAATCCTTATGCTGAGGCATGGCTGCTTACAAAGAAGTTGCAGAATGTGCTTTCTCTGGATGCCTTAGTCATCCAGCACCTGAAGCCCGTGCTCCCAGATTTCTCCAGGCAACATCTGGTCCTTTAAACTGTCTCTTTTCTGCTTTTTCTCAGGTCATTGCTATGACTGTTTTTGTTCTGTCTGGTGCCAGCCAACTCCACCCCCTGCCTCTCTCTGCAGCTCCAGAAACCCTCCTAAAACACTGACTGGCAAAAATCCTCCACCCACATGTGTCAAACGTGTGCCTTTGTTTGGGTGATGGCACGTGCCTGTATTTGCTGATGTTGCTCTCGTTGCTGAGTTCTGCAAGCATCGTGACTGTCTTCTCCAACTATCTTTGCAGAATAGTGGTGTTTACACTTCCCCCTCAGCTCCCTTCCAGTACGCTTTAGCCCAGCCTGAACTATTTTAGTGCAACGATTGAAAGAAGCAGCAATTGCTCATATGATGTGTCACACCATAAACTTTGGAAGGTACTTCATTCCAGCAGTAATTCTAGGATTCTGGAACCAAAAATATGGCCTGTTATTCATCTCTGTATCTCATAGCATAACCTAAACCATTTATTTATTTACACAGAAAAGATTTACCCAAAAGCAAAGTGTTGAATGTCAAGAGCCACTATTGCTACATATTCAGAATAATTACTTGCTTTATCATATTTTTTTTTTTAGTTCTATGCCAGTGTTGGCCAACAGTTCAGGTCAGGTGATAGAGAGCAGAGAGCCCCTACAGGGAACCTAGGAGAGCAAAACAGAATAATTGTTCTATCTGGAGTAGGTTATGAAAGCTTGAACATATTTGTTTTATGGTTAAGTAACATCTACAGTATTTTCTATTTTGAATGCATTTTCCTTCTGTATGGATGGAATTTTCAGACGTGTACACAAATACATGAGGCTGTGCATATTAAATGTATTGGGGCACATTCCTTCCCACTTACCCTGGTATAACTCTGGGTGAACTCAAAATCAGGGATATTGAGCTAAGTTGACCCTGGAGTTACTGAGTGCACAGTTTGATCCTTAGAATTCTTCTGTATGCTTCAGAATTGAATTGTAAATTCGAGGAAAATACAAGAAACCTGAACGAACAATTACAAAAATGACTAGAGCTCAGACAGTGCAGACCCATTTGCACAACTCTTATACCATGGGACACGTTTTACAAGAAAGCAAAAGCGAAAAGAGCAGTGCAGAGGGAAGGGCATTGACTAGGAAGGCAGGAAAATACATGAAAGGAGTAGGACAGTCTGAGAGGGAGAGGTACAAAAGCTAGATGCAGTTATGGAGAGTATTGGAAGTCTATAGGCTGCTTATGTATTGGGGTCAACTGTGTATTTTTCCTTTAGATATATCAAGTTTTCTTTAAAGATCTTGGTTTTTGAATCAACACTGAGATGGGGAGAGAACAGCATCCGTCTGAGATGTTCCTGTACTGCGGCATAGAGTTAGGAGAGGAAGAAAAATGCTGCTCCTCCTCCAGGAGCAAAGCAAGATGGCACAGAAACTAGTATCCTGTCCAGTATAGGAAATGAAGTCTCCTGTAGGCTTAACTGACATTTCAGTCTTTTCCCTGTGCAAAGCCATTTTGAAACAAAACTGTTATTGCCTCTTTTGTTAGCTGTGCTGACAGACCTCTTGGACCCAGTGTAAGGGACGTGGAAGGTACTGGAAGTGTAGCCTAGAGTAAAGGGTGGGTATGGAGGCAGCTCTGCTGAGATAGGTAGGGTGTCTGTCCAAGCATCTGTCAAAATCAGTGAGAGAATTTGTCCTTAAGGCACAGACAGCAAACTCTTTGTGATAGTGAAGAAATTGCTAAGTAATCGTGTACATGTGGTTGGCTCTGTCTCTCAGGTTCAGGTGTTTGCCCCTGTTGCCCGCAGCTCTGCTCAGCAGATATGCATGCATTTAGTAATGTGCTTTTTTTAGTCAGTGAATTCAGGATGATTTCCTGATATGTATAACAGGTTGCCGCTCTACTTTGTTAATAATCCATATTGTGTATCCTGCAGCTGTGGAAAATTATCAACATTTTGGTGTGTGGTTTTTTTGTTTTTTTTTTTTTTTTTCAACTTTCAAAGAGGTTGTGTTGTGCTGCCAGCAAATAAACTGGTATATCATGTTTCTGTTACCCATTAATTTGTTTGTCCTCACCAGAATGACTTCTGTGGTTTGCTGTCCAAATAATCTATGTAAGCCTCTGTGTTCTTGGTTTTATCTCGCTAGATGGAAGAACTTACTAATTTAAGACTGTTTCCTTGGTGAATCACCTGAGGCTTTCAGAAATGGTTAAGTAGAGCTCTGATTTGCCTGGTGTCTTATCTCACAATGAAATGATATTTCTTTAATGTGACTAGTCAGGAACGTAGCTTGCAGGCATTTATGGCTCTGATGCTTCTCCACATTTCACCCAGGCAGTTGTCACGCATGTGGTGTTTAGCCTTGTCTTCTTATCAAAGGTATTTCATTAGAATAATCTTCTAACAGCAGAAATGGATCCAGATAATAACGTATACCACGACACCGACTTCTGGTTGTTAAACTATTAAGCCCAGGCTCCCGTAGTTTTATTCTTCACGTCCTCTGCCAACAAATCTTGTCTTTGACTCAGTCAGTCAAAAGATCTGGGTCTATTCTTGTTGTTGTACTTTTGGGGTTGCTTTTATTTTCTAATGGGAGACCAAATTGTTCGCTACTTTAACCTTTCCTTGGCTTGTAGAAAGCAAGGTAAGGCTAGCCAAGCTGGCAACTGCCATATGCTTTGATGTGTGCTTGGCATTTCCCATGTGAGGAGGGTGGCCAGCTGTGTTGTGTGTAAATTTGTCTGCCTGCTGTGGAAGACCAGCAACCCCCAATGCCATGAATTGTGATGATGTAGTTGGCTGCAGCTGGAAGCATGCTGTGAGTGGGTAGCTCATCAGCTGCAAGGAGGGATGCCTGTTTGACTTGGGCTGTTGTCTGAGTGCCAAGAGTTACCAGTCAGGTCAGTAAAACTCCAAGGCTTTCTTCTTGTTCCCCTTGTTGTAGGAGTAGGGTGATGCAGGAGATCCTCCCAGGCCAAATCAAGGCATGCAGCAAAGATGCAAGTGTAGCATGGAGGGCAAAGGGACTGTAGCATTTCTTGTGCCTTTTGTTGGCCTTATACCCGTGCAGACAAGAACCTTTTTCCATCAGTTCCATGCAAAATTCAGTTTCACACAGGAATACCAAGCACAGCATTTCCCTCTCCTCATCCTGGCAAACAAGCAACTGTCACTTCAGTAACGATCACTGAGCTGTTGGGCCTCGCTGCCTGCATTGAAGGACTTCCTTTGTTGCAGAGCTCTGAGGAAATGAGGAGCAGGGGAGGAGGATTCATCAGCGCCTTTGTTGCTCAGCTGGCATATGCTGTTAAATCAATATCTGGCACAGCTGACCTGGAAGTCTGCAGCACCCACTCATAATAAGAAATCTCAATAAATAGATATCTACAAATTTGAAACAGATCAAAGCAGATACTTTTATTGAAATGATTTAGTACCTCTGTTAAAGCAGTCAAAGGAATCAGGTTCTTTAAGCATGCTGTAGCATAGCCAGCTTCGTCCTTTTGTTCTCGTGTGGTGTTCTGCCCCAGCAGTAAGAATGAAAACACTTGGATAGGGGATAGCAAATGCCGTGATGCAAAGTCCCCTCACTTCTGTTACTTGCTTTCATGATGAGCTTCGGTTGACATGGACAGCTCTGTATGGTATTACATTTAAAAACAAAGTTTTGCCTTTTAGGGTTTTACAAAGTTGCTCAGTTATAGAGATAACAAGGAGATTGTTTCTCATGTCTGCTTTAAAAGAAAAGGGGGAAAAAAAAAAAAGGTGCCAGGAGAATGGTACCAAAATAACTTTGTTTTTTGTGGTAATTTTTTTTTTTTTTTTCAATCATGTAAAAACTAACACTTGGCTATAGTTTAAGAAACTTGTCATGGAAACATAGAATCTCAAGTCGTATGGCCTACGTGGGGAAAAAGCCAAATATGACACATCTTGTAAATATCAACTTGGAGACTTTCTCAGAAAGTAGACGACATTAAATGTCCAGCATTGTGTGTGCTGAGTATTTGGGAATGGTTAATGACATTGTTGCCTGCCCTTTGTTACCGATTTCCTCGTAATAACTTTTATCTGTCGTCGCTCAAGGGGATAAAGAGCTAAATTGTCAGTGGAGGCTGGGCTTGCAAAAGCAGCTGTTTCTCTGACCTCAGTAGCTGTGCCTGAAACAATGGTGTATCAGTTGAGAATGACATAGTTTTATTTATTTATTTTTATTTTTGAGGTTGTTTGTGCAAGGTTAAAGCAATAAGTCACAATTATGATTGCTAACAACCCCCTCTCCTCCATTTTTCACTAGGTGGCAGTGAAAGTAATTGACAAGAAAAGAGCCAAAAAGGACACTTATGTCACCAAGAATCTACGGCGGGAAGGGCAGATCCAGCAAATGATCCGCCACCCAAACATTGCCCAGCTGCTGGATATACTGGAAACTGAAAACAGCTACTACCTTGTCATGGAGCTGTGCCCTGGTGGCAACCTGATGCACAAGATCTATGAAAAAAAGAGACTTGAAGAGCATGAAGCACGCAAATACATCAGGCAGCTCATTCTGGCAGTAGAACATCTTCATCGGGCAGGCGTAGTTCACAGGTAATCTTAAAAACCCTCTCTGGAACAAACATATCCCAGACGTGGTATCTATGCATGTATTTATGTAGCAAGGTGACTTCCTTTTCAAAATGTATTCCAGCCAGCTTTTTGGTTCATCTTTATGATACTGTTTAGATGTTCAAATTTTAGACAATAAAGGTATCTCCAGAAAGCGCTTGCCTGAAAGTTTAACTTTAGGTGAGCACAGAGGAACTGCACTAACTCCATGTCCTTAAGCATAGGCCCATACTACTGTAGCACTGTTTTGCTTCTGGAGCTCTGTACCACTGTTACCTAATGAGCAGCTGCACTGTTCCTTTGAGGAGGTTGTCTCTGCTGTTTTGCAGGTGGAAATGCAGCAGTGTAGGGAGATGAACCCATTTGACCAGTATCAATCAATGACAGATGGGATGAACCATAGAGTCATTAAGGCTGGAAAAGATGTCTATGGTCACTCAGTCCAACCATCAGCCCACCGCCACCATGCCCACTGCCCAAGTCCCTCAGTGCCACATCCACACAGCCCTTGAACACCTCCAGGGACGGTGACTTCACCTCCCTGGGCAGCCTGTGCCACTGCCTCACTGCTCTTGCTGAAAAGAAATTTCTCCTAATATCCAATCTGAAGCCTGGTTGGGATGAGAGCACAAAAGTCCCTCATTTGTCCTTCACTGCTCTTTCCACTAATCTTTTCACCCCAACGGGACTTCACAAGACTGGAGAAAGAGGAGTACAATGCAGAGTTTGTGGCTGTTCAGTTCATCTCACAGTATCTTCTCAGGAGAAACCTAAAGCTGATGCTCTGTGATCTGTTTCTTTCTTTAGGACCTTCTTTTAATCAGTGTATAAGCAGGATGTAGATCTCCTTGCAGAAGGATGCTGTAGTTAAAAGTTCACTTGAGCTCAGGGAGAAATAGAACAAGTTAATCATGCAGAAGTCTGCTGAGGGTTACAGAATAGGGTATAGCCATACCATATCTCTGTCTGAAGTCCATGAGCAGCACCTGGTAGAGGCTGGGAGAGTGCAGGTGGAGATATCACACATGACTGCCTGTCCCTGTTTCCTTCTCCAGTTCTGTGCTCTTGGCTGCTATGGAGACAGGAGGATGGTGGGCTGAGTGTACCTTTGGTCTGACCCAGTATGTCTCTTATTCTGTTCTTAGGTGTATTTATAGGGAGCTGTCTAAGAAAGAGACCACACTTTCTAAATTTGGGCCAACTGGAGTTAAGTCTGAACTCCCACAGACTTTGCCATGTGACACCGAGCAAGTCTCAGTATCAAGAGCCAGGCACCTGGATACTTTTGCAGATCTGCATCTTAGTCTTCTAAACCGTGCTTACAGCGTAGAAGATGAGAGCTGTCATAGGCACCAGTCTACAGGGCTGCTGTGCAGGCAGTAGCCCCCCATTTGTGCCCATCTGGCCCAAAAGCTGCTTTTTTTGGTCTTGAGGTCTCTCTGCTTGTTCCCTGTGATCCGTTAGGGATTGGTGCCACGAGGACAGATAACCTCGGGTGCACTGAGGTCTTATCTCAAGCTAAACTTCTGGTACCACTGTAATACAAATATTTGAGCAGCAGCCAGGCTTAGTCTGCAGGTTCTCTATCAGCAGTTGAACTGCTGACCTTTTTAAATTATTAACCCTGCAGTTTGGGGCATTGGAAAGGAGAAAATCTACTTATTGCTTTAGGGGATCGATTCGTATCCCATACATATGGAAAGGGGGTCAGGAAGAAGGAGAAAGGTCAACATTTCTGAGATGGGCGGAGAAAAAGCTGTCAGGAAGAGATGAGGATGCTGAGCTGCTAGCAGCAGAACTTCTCACTGGAAAATCTGCCGTCTTCTTGCTGGCATGATGTCCAGTGCACTTATGGGAGGGCTGGCAGGACTGGTTCCCCTCTTGATCAGAGAAGATTCAGACCCACGTTATTCATCCAGATAACTAGCAGGCCCAATTCTGTTTTTACTGTTAAAACATTTTCTCTAGTTTAATTGTTCAGCATCTTCAGTCATACAAGGTACATAGGGCAGCATGGACACAGAAAAACGTGGGCAGCCCAATCCAGATTTCTTCTCCCTCTTTTGCATTCAGAGAGATGGGAGAAGGACTGGTAGTCACCGCTAGAGCTGTCCTTCAGCTTCTTGGGCTATTGACTGCGGCAGCTCTAAAAACAGACTACTCAGCTGAAGAGGGGGAAAAAATAGTGCAGAAGGCTGATTCATGCTCACCCTGGATGAAATGACAGTGTTCTGTTGTTGTTATTATTGTTATTTTTAAAGCAGGTAAAAATAACAGCGCTTTCATTGAGGTGGTGGTGGTGATCTGTGGGCGTTTGCAGTCGCTGTGTGTGAAACAAAACACGGCGCTGTAGGCCGGAAAGCGGTGTGCTGTTTGCCTCTCTCAAAATACTTGCATCATTCACACAGATTTGGGTAGAGCATTGAAAAGTATTCACTGAACCACTGATTACAAAAGTCACTAACATTTTGTCTGCATTATACAGGGAATAATCTAGATCGCTTGCTGCCTTCTATAATTCAGGGTGAAAAAGAAGCCGAAAATAAGCTGTATGAAATTGGAATACATTATTTGATGAATATTACTCAGCCAGCTTCATGATTTTCAATCAACACTTGGCATGACAGAAAAGCACACGGATCTTTGGACAAGAGTTGGGATCCAGAACTCAAAAGCAGTGCTTCTTTTAGGAAGCAGTAGGACATGCAAGCAGTCTGAAAAAACATCAAGAAATCTCATTTTATTTAGAGAGGGCAAAAAATCCACACATGATTTTGACTCTATTTTAAATTATAAGTATTTCATTTCCTATGTTGTTCAAGATCTGCAAGCTCCCCGGTGCAGGAATGGCCTCTTTGCTGAGACCGGTTTTCAGAACTCCTTGACTGCTTTCCTGAAAAAGAAAATACTGCTCTTCTAAATATAATTTCACATAATTGTTTGTGTTTCATTCCTTTTATCAGCAGAGTTGGTTGGCTGCTAAAAATACACTTGCAACAAGCTTAGCTGTGAATCAGGTAGGAATATTTATCTTTCCCTCTGACAGAGGAAAACAAACCCAAATGGCAGTATCTGGTGAAGCTTTCTCTTTTCAAAGGGTGTTTACACAGGCCTTCATGCTGTCAAAAGGCAGGATGAACAATAAGCCCTTTGGGAGAGTAAGGGCAACAGAGAAAACGAAGTGAAAGCCTTGGTGCTTGCAACTGCATCCCACAGGAAATTCTCAACAACCCTTTTAAAGTCATTTTAACAAAATTCAATCCCATTCAGTGCAATTACTGTCAGGATGTCAAAGAAAAGAATTTAATAATGTATTGGTAGTGAAGGTAGCTTTCTGTGTTCTCCCTTCTCCAGTCTCTGTGGCAGTATATTCATACCTTCCTCTGCCATTTTGTAATTAAAAGCAGAAGAGGAGTTTGAAAGACAAAAGAATATACCCGAGCTTTTGAGCAGAGTTTTTATATTATTCCATAATCTGTCCTTTCCGTAGCACACCCAGAAGAGTGAGGTGATGTCATGATGAGTTAGTTGCTCAGGGTGTTGCGGGAGTCCTGCTTTGGTTCCCACTGCTTTGACATGTTGGCTTTGGTAACTTCCCTCTTATTAATTTTAAGTGCCAGTAGTCTGCCTGCTGATGCAGTGTTTGTGACAGCACTGCAGAACAAAGTCTCCTTTTGAAGTGCCAAGCTGGTTTGTCTCTCTATTTTATGTCACATTTCAAAACTACCTTTGGGCATTCTCTCTTGGATTTCTCTGCTGTAAACAAACTAAACATTGTGTTAGTAAAAACAATGGACTGAAATCCGCATTTACAGATGCAGCCACATTGAACTCAGGGACTTTGTGACTGATAGAAGTAAAAAGGAGGAAATAACACTTTGATAACAAAGCAGTGTCTTTGAAGTGCCTGATAAGATGATGATGAACCCAAGTCTCTACACCCTTTCCAGCTCTTTCATGGGGCTACAAAGTGAGCTTGTGGGTTGGTAGTTGAGGTGTGATTTTTATGTGGCATGAGTCTGAGACAGCTTGCTCAATGCAGCAGGCTTGTGTTGCTTAGTGGAGCTGCTGGCTTGAGTAAGGGTTTCCAAAGTGGTCTGTGAAGCTTTATGCAGAGCCAGGAAAAAATCAGCCCTATGAACAAAAGAAGAAACTCCAACCCAAGCAGGCTGTCCTATGGAGCATATCCCATTCTCAAGGAGAGAAACTGAAGGTCTCCAGCAACTTTGTGTTTTCTCCCCATCTTGATTCTACCTACTGTGCTACTTGCACTGGTGCACAGCCCCCCCCCCCAGTCACAAAGCAGCTGTGTCCAACTCCACAAACCTGTTGAAAAACGCAAGCCACATGCAAAATTATGGAGACCTGCAGGGACCTGTGTGTACGCTTAGTACTTAATTGCTCTGGGACTTCCCATTGACTTCCAAGAAGGACTTCAAGTGTTACATGAGTCACAGCAAGTAGCTTGTATTCTGCCTTGCAGTATGCAGCCATTAAAAACAAGCAAAATAAATAAATAAAACCCCAGAATAAATATGCTGGAATGTTGCTTTTTTTTATTTGTATGTTAAACTGATTGTAATATTGTGCATAAAATTCAGTGTTCCCTAACTTTTGAGTGCAGTGATGCTGTTTTTCCCATTGCAGTAAGTTAACGTAAATATTCAAACCAAGTAGTGACTCAGGTAAGTCAGATAAATACAATGATAACAATAATAATAATGATAAACCAAAACCAACTCTGGCCTTGGACTTAGGTTGGAACCGGACAGAACTCTCATAATAAAGCATTTAGGAACTTTAGCAAAAATCTGTCATGTCTCTACAAGGTGACCTTAAAACAGTTATAAAACCAGATTGTACAACTATGCTTTCTGTCAAAATGAAATTGCAAGTAATTTGGTGTATTGTTCAAGTCACTTAAAGTAGTCACAGAATAACCCCTCCATTCCAACCGGCCTCATCCTTGTCCAGACCAGTAGGCTCTATTTGCAGTTCTGCAGCCCTGGCTATGGGTGCCAGTGAATATCAGCACTGGTCTTCTATGTGCACTGCTGGTGGACTGACTGCTTAGAGGGGTCGGGCTGCTTCATGGTCCTTCATCTGGGCTTCATGCCCACTGAAAAGTCTGTGTCCATAGCTTCAGTGGATCTCCAACTATGGTCTACTCCAGCTTTTCTTGATCTGGTTTTGTACTGGCTTTGTCTTGCTGAGTCTGGTTGACATGGAATCTTCTCATTAGTCTGTATCAAGAATTGAAAATATGCTGTTGTAGTTTTCAGCATCACACAAGAAGTAGGGCTTTCGTGTTGATGTGGACTGACAAAAAATGCAGTACATGTGAACTATTATGTCAGCTACCATTTACTGGCATGTCTGTTGAGAACAGACGTGGCTGAATGGCTTTAATTAACCAGGTCTGATTGCTGACTATACTGAGGCTCTTATTTTTCTCTGGTAACTCTAAGATTCCCCCTTAATATTTATCCTTGCTTTTAACATTGAATACTTTTAAATATCTTTCATTTGTTTTTAGCTCTTCTGTTGCTCATTTGTTATTCTAATTGCATGTCTTCTCACCTCAACTTATAGTTTTCATCTTTCCATCTTCTTTCCTTTAGTTTTAAAAGCCTACCTTTTCTTTGCTGATGTTTAAGATAATCAGAACTTCCAAATCTCCATGCTTCTTGCTTTGAGTGATTGCGCTGAGTATTTCAGCGTATGACTTGAAACCCCATTTACTTCTGTTGATTTTTCAAGTCTTTTTTTCTTTCCCATGCTGTTTTTTTGGCACTCTTCCCTGTTAAATACCCGGCCCCGATACCTTTCTAGAGGCTAATCACACTGTCTGTGGAAAAATCTCCATCTGCAAGCAATAAAGGCGTGACACGTGAAGAAATAAACCCTTTTTTGGCAGAGGGGGGAAGCAAAAGTGGGTTGATCTGGATCCATCTGGCAAGACATATCAGTCTTGTACCAAGCAATTGCTCAGCCGTGGTGGCTGCCATACAACAGAAGCTCCCTTTGGAGGAGGCAGAGAGGTGGACCTGTAGCATGTTGTGTTGTCTGAAGTTTCCTGCAAAGAGATGAACGCCACCGAATAGCTGAAATTCACACACAAAAAAATAATTTGATAGGTATATGTATTATTTGTCCAGTTTCTTTTTGTGCATGAACTAAGGAAAATCTCCAAGAAGGGCTAATTAGGGTATGGAAACATCTGTTGGGGGAAGATCTTTGTGACTGTACTGATGAAGTGAGTGTCATCCTACATACAAATACTTTTCTTACACACTTTTATTTGAAACATAGCATGGGCATAAAATGAAGTGGAGAGAAACATTTTAAAAAAGGCCTGGAGTTGGTCACAGCTATTTTTCTTTCTTTCCCATGTTCTTTACACTTTGTTTGGTTTGGTTGGTTTACCTGTCTTACTTTATTAAGCATTTTATCTTCATCTGCAGTAGAGACATTCCTCATTACTCCCTTTGCTGTACAGAGGCAAAATACCATGGATGTCACTGCCTTTCCGTAATTATAGCTGATGTCTTTATTATCTAGTTTTTTTCCAAAGCATACTGGGAGAAGTATCACTGTCAGTCTGAGCTATTGATCTCCCAGCATGCTAATAGTTAGAAATATTTTGTGTCTGGATTGCAGAAAAATTCTTGTAATAAAGAAACAACCAACTGCTAGAAGTCATGGAGTGGTTTTTCATGTTATAATTAACTCTTATACTGTATATAAGCGGTTTGGGGTTGTTCTTGGGGGGCTGGGGTGAGGAGGGATAGAGTGAGGAATGATCTCTGGGATATTTTTTTTTAACATAGAATGTGATTTAGGAAAACACAATCACGTTTGCAAATGATGAAGAGGACACGCACTTGTGAACGTTTACTTCATTTTACATGTCAGCAGGACATTCAGTGACCGTGTAGAAGAGGACTGGTTTTGTTTCTCCTCCCTCCCAAAAGGCTGGCTCTGCCCCCCAGCATTGTAGACAATAGCAGAGAAGAGCCATTTGGCTCCTCAGGTGTCTGCAGAGGACAGTTTATCGAAGAAGCTTTGATTATCAGAAGTAATGAGAAGATGACCTGCAATTGAAAAACAGATTTGAAAGATTTCCTTGTACAAGGTTTCTGCAGACTTGGATAAGAAATTCTAAGAATCTGATTAGGAGATACTGACAAATGTTTGTAAATTCATTTTGCGCATGAGGAATTGGGGTGAACCTGTGTGTGAAGGCACTGGTAATTACAGAGAGAATACAATGCATGGAGCTTTCTGCTTTGAATGTGGAACTGTGTGTGCTGGTTTCATAATACCCGTTATTATATTTGCATCTTGTAAAGAAACTGATGAAAGTGATGGGAAATTGCTTCATTATTTCAGAGCCTCACTCAAAATATTTTATTTCTTTCAGAGACTTGAAGATAGAAAATCTGTTGCTAGATGAAGACAACAATATCAAGCTCATTGGTATGAACCTAGTTTGGCAATTCCAGTATTTAAAATTGGTAGTTTTATAAAGAGAATTTTTGAGACTTCATAACCCTCCATGTGACAACTGCTAATGTTGCTGCAGAGAGGAGCTGGGAGAGTATAGATAGCAATCAAGCTGTTCCTGACAGCTTCTTGTGAAAAAATGTTCCAGTTATTTCAGCTTTAACTGGGTATGGGCATAATCCTTCATCTTCTAACAAGTGACTTTCCTATTTAAATTAGGAACCTTGAAAGAATTAGAGAACTAGCACCACAGAAGTCATTTATTTTATTATCTTTATAATTCCATATTTACTGAGGGATGGATTCTGCCCCCATACGCATATGCTTCCGCTGAAGTCAGTGGGAGTCGTACACATTTTTAGCAGCTGGCAAAATTTGGTCCTCTATTTATATTCTTTAAATTTGATTCCAGAACCCAAAAAGAAATTGTTTTAGAGGGCTGTTTAAAAAATAAGAAGATTAATTAAAAAATAGAGACTTTGTTGTATTCAACAATCAGTTGTATGCAGTGCTCAATTCATTCAAGTTGAGCAGACATTTTAGATTAATCATCTGTGGGTGTACTTTCTCACTGCCTTTGCATAACTCCCATTAATGCTAATGTGTGCACTGAAAAGAAAATATGCCCTTCGTTAAAAAAAATAATAAACATTTATATTTATTTCCTTGCCTCCACTTTTGCCAACAGCAGTGTCCGTGGTTGCAGACTCAAAATGCTTGCCTGACTTTCTTCAAAAGGTTTCATCATCTGAAAAGGAATGAAAAACACTTAACATTGAGGTCAAATGGACAGTCACTGTAATATATAAAGCACATACGTCTCCAAACAAACAAGAAGAGGGTGGTTAATTAAATTTGAAATTCTTAAAAATTACTTAGGGAATTCAGTCTCTAGAAGAATTACCACAACTTTTATTTGGTACTCTGTAGTGAATCAAATGTCTCTGGAAAAATAATAGCAAAAGAGAATGCTGCATTACGTCAGTTACGGGTCAAGAGGATACTGATATGTTACCATGAATCATTCATCAGTAATGATGGATACCACCCATTATCTTGATTTAGCGGATAAGTGAGACCAGATGGTTTGCAACAGTGCTGTATGAACATCTGATAGATTTATAGAATTTCTATAACTTTCCTGTTATTGAGTGTTTGATTACACAACGCTATGTGAACTTGACATCCAAAACCAAATCTAATCAGATGATATGTGTTCAATTTAAACTTACATGCCAAAAAAGAACTTCAGAGCTGTTCCTGCAGTTTAAGTTGCTTCAGTTGCATAGAAAGGTCTCCTCACAGTGGGTGGTGTGGGTTGCATAGAGAAAGAGACAGATCTGTAGCCCAGCTAGCATTGAGATAAATTGTCTTCAGGTCTGCAGCCTGATGTTTTTAAGCAGATTGTACGCGGTATGTATTTTAAAACAAAGCAATTACATCCCACTGTCCAGCTGGGTATGTTATTGAAAAATAAAGGTTACTTTATTAGTAATAATTTCACTGTAAGCAAAAACAGATTGAAAATCAGTCAGCTCAAACACTTGCATTTTATCAACAGTCAGCTGAAGTCCGTTGTTTCCTCTCCTCCCATTCCCAAAGGAAAATCTCTGATCTAATATTTCAGAGAAGCCACTACTTGATTAAACAGCCCCAGACAGTTAGGATTTGTTTTCTGGTACAAACTGAGTGTCCTACGTCCTGCTTCTGTGCAACACACTCAAGGGAAACGTTTCAGCACCTGTCTGGAGCTGGTGGAATATACCTGATCATTTTCTTCTCATTCTCCTCCATGCTTGTTCCCTCACTCAGATCATTCCACTTTTAGTAAAGTATGTTATGTAGTGTCTTCCTAGAAACATGATGAATCAGTTTCGTTGTCATGTAGTATAGCCCAGGAAAGTTCACTGCTAGCAAGGAGTGTTTTGAGGGATTATGTGCTGCTTTTCATGCTTTCAAGGAAAGACACTGAGCTACAAAGCAGCTCACATTAACTGCTTTGGGGTAGGAGTTTACTCTCCATGTCTGGTGCAGCAGCAGACGCTCCGGCATCTAAAAATGGAAGATGAAAAATGTAATGTGAAGTGACATTGAAAGTTCCTACTTGTTCATGCATTTCAGTGAGAACTGAATCCCTTAAGTGCCTTTCTTCATCCAGCTGCTTAACGACACTTTTTTAGTTAGAATATATTCTTAGATAGTATTATTAGAAAAATTCCATTTGCTGTGTTAAGTGGACTTATTCTTAGCTGCCTGGTAAGTCTCAAATCTGAGAACATCAGGAGTGGAAATGCTGGAAGTAATTCACTTCTCTTTATCTACCAGCCAGTGGTGGCAGGTGTCCGATAAAGGTGCCATGAAAGGTCATTCACAGAGCATATGAAGCCCTTGGCAGTCTGTTCAAGGACCTGCAGCACCAAAAGGACCCTGCCTGTATGTAGCTCTGCTGAGGTCTATGGAGCGCTGCTGGCGTACACAGAGGTCAAACTTGTCCATGAGCTCTCACTTTGTACTAAGGCATGTGCTATTAAATAGCTTCTTCGACATCCCAACTGTCACAGCTTCAGAGATAGCCATGTATCCATAGCTTAATGTTGTAATGTTGATTTTCTGGAGGCGTTGAGAAGTAGTAGTGTAATGCGATACTTCGATAGCATGAAGAGTGGGGGTGGTGGTGCTTCCATGTCATAATATTTACACTGGAAAACCAACTATGGCCTTTGATCTGAAATCTGTAATTAGCTAGGCTTATTGAAAGAAGCCCAAGACAGAGACAGGAGTAGCAGTAAAGTTATCAGTGCTAGTGGTAATTCCATTCTTATTGAGATTAAAAGTGCATTCTTAATGCAAATCAGCCTGTGATTGCGATGTGCTGCTATGGTATTCATAACAATATTCCCATTTATTTTGCAATGAAATCCCTGTCTCCAGTCTGCATGTGTTTGCACACATTTTAAATTTCAACAGACATTAGAAAAAAAAAAAAAAGTACACCAGCTGAGTTTTAATGAACGAGCACAAGTCAATGAGATGTTTGTAGTTTAAGCAAATAGGATGGTGAAAACTTTCACAGGAGGATACCTCCATTGATGATGATAAGCAGATGCTAGTTTACACCAGGTCAGTATATAAACATTATGTACTTGATTGTAAAGCACTGTACTGCACTCAAGTAATTTTGAGGTGATATGTCGTAGTAGGATAAAGACCATGACTAATATGTTATAGAGGTATTATTTGTAGGAGTTTTTTTAAAGTATTTAACAATTGACATAACCTCTCTCAGGCCATAGCTAATAAATTAATTAATTAAGTGGTTCCTCAGAAGTATTTGTATAAGCCCCAAGATAACACATATCTAGCAAAGATGTTTCAACAGTGTACAGAGACAGTTCCGTCAGAGGCAAGGAAATTGCCTTGATCCTCCCTTCAGCTGTTACAGTGTGCTCCAGCAAAACCCTTTGAGCCTCTTTGACTGTTTAAATATCTTCGTGCTGCAGTTGCTTCCCTCTCAGAGCGCCGGCCAGTCCACACTGTTCTTTAGGTGCTCCAACCCACACAGTCACTTTTGTATGTGTATGTTTTGTAAGCAATATTTGTTTTTAGCCCCATTTCATAAAGGAATAAGGCTTACATGAATACCTTGCCAGAGTGCTTTTAATACCATAAGGGACTCCTGTCTGATTTCTGTCATATTTGGCATGAGGTGAATACTAAAGGACAGGCTATTACTCAGTCTCATGAGTCTCATGCAAATAAGCAGGCAAATAAGGGAGATAGACCCTAATTGGTGGAGGGAGGTGTGGGCTCAGCAGTTACTTCTCATATTTGCTCTACAGGATGCGATGCTTTGAGCCCAGTCAAGCAGGTGGGTAGCACACCCAGAAGGCTGCTATTTTATGGGATGTGTGGATACAAGACACAACTCTGTAGGAGCAGGATTCAGTGGTCTGCTACTTTGGGCTGCCTTATTTATATGTAAGATCATTTTCATTTTAAACATACTGATATTCTGAGAAGTTTTAAGAAGACTGAATGAATAGAAAAGGAGATAAACAGATGTCAGTGTTCTCGATGCTTGTATTTTTGTTGCAGCTATCATGAATAGCAAGCTATTAATAAATGTGAACATCTTTGATTGTGACTATTCTAAGTCTTCTACTCATGGATATATTGCCCTTCTGCAGAGGCAGATTTCCCAGCCTGTTAGCTTTGCCCACATTGCCCTCATCCTTGTGAGTTTGCTGCCCTTCTTCCTGTTTATTATGTCATAGAATCAAATAATCTTTATGATCAGTAAAATCATCCAGTCCAGCCATCAAGCCATGCCTGTGACTGCTCTAGTCCACATCCCTCAGTGCCACATCCACACGGCTCTTAAACACCTCCAGGGATGGTGACTGCACCACCTCCCTGGGCAGCCTGTGCCACTGCCTCACCACTCTTGCTGAGAAATGTTTTTTCTTAACATCCAACCTGTGCAACTTGAGGCCATTCCCTCTCATCCTATCTCTGTTACTTGGGAGAAGACCCCCGCCTCAGCACAAACTCCTTTCAGGTGGTTTAGAGAGTGATGAGGTCTTCCCTGAGCCTCCTCTCCTCCAAACAGAATAACCCCAGTTCCCTCAGCTGCTCCCCATCAGACTTGTGCTCCAGACCCCTCACAGCTTTGCTGCCCTTCTCTGGACACACTCCAGAGCCTCGATGTCTTTCTTGTAGTGAGATGCCCAAAACTGAACAAAGTATTCCAGATGAGGCCTCACCAGCAGGTTTTTTGTCCTCTTTCAAGACCCTATGCAAGTCCTCCTTGCTTTCCCTTGTCATCTCTGATGCTGTGACTTCTTAATTGCTTTCTACCAAGTCAAGCGTGGGCCACCAGGCAGGGTGGGCCTGCATGCCCTGACTGCATGTTGCCCCTGGCCTCTTCTGCCACTGCTGCTGACCAAGCCACAGGCCATTTTCACAGCTGCTCTCTCCTAATTTCTATTCTTGCTTAGTGTTTTAATTTTAAGTTCCTTTCTGAAACACAGCTCACCCTGAAGCCATACCAGTGCTGGAGCAGACAAAGGAGATGGGGAGAACACCCTCCATGGCGCCAGCCTGGGCTTGGGCTGGCAGAGAGTGCTTGTGAAACCGTAGTCTCCTTCAGTGCTGAGGGACTGTGTCTTGCTCCTCATCAATTCATGATGCCAACTTTTGCCAGTCCCTTGCTGTTCCTGCCAGCAGAGAACATCAGATACGCCCAGGGGCCAGAAATGGCATAATTCAAGACAGAAAGAGAGGGAGAGAGCCAAATCAACACATTCCCCTTCTTGCTCCAAGATCTCCCTGCATTGTTTTAGAGTTGAAATGCTGACACTGCAACCCTTACTGTGTGTAGTAGTTATAGAAAGCAACCTCCCTGCCTTAAATCTGATGGCTCCTTTAAATGAAATAAAGGAAAACGTTGAAGAAGCATACTTGGCCTCCTAGCAAAGCACTGCCACAGTATGGAACCCCTGACTGCCCAAAGCTAGTTTCTTCCCTGTGGCCATCATGTACTGCATGGCACAAACTCAACTTCAATTGAGCTGTCCAATTTTGTGTGAAACACAGTTGCTTTGTGTATAAAACTGATATTCATGCATGTTCTGAGAATTTTTTTTGTTGCTTGTCAAAACCTCTTTTGATTTAGTACAAATTGTAGACAGTTATTCATGTGATTGATTTTTTCTTAGGCAGTTCATTGCATAGCTTTTGGTTAAAATGTGCCTTTTTCCTTTTCTGTTTTGCTGTTTTACAGTTTTGCTGTATCTGTCTCTTTCATAACTGTGTCTTTATGCTTTTCACAGACTTTGGACTGAGCAACTGTGCAGGCATCCTGGGTTATTCTGATCCATTCAGCACCCAGTGTGGGAGCCCAGCATATGCAGCCCCTGAACTTCTGGCAAGGAAAAAATATGGGCCCAAAATAGACGTTTGGTCCATGTGAGTTACTTCTCTTGTTTGTAATTTGTTACTTTTATTGTTACCGACTGCTCAAATGAGAAATAAGCAAGAAAATCTGTTTAATTAGCATGACTCTTTGAACTATTTTGTACAAATATCTTGATTTGAAAGAGAGCTTTTGAATAACCGTATGTAGATCGATAGAAAGCAGAACAGGGTGTGACTGCAGTAAAGCCCAACTTGATCGATGACTTCGAGACACATTAGTGAGACACATGTTGTGTCTTCTGGCACAAGATGATGAACATTTTTTTCGTTTTCCCTGAAGGATCTTCAAGCTTTTACACAGTCTCTGTGCACTATCCACAGTCAAGTCTGGCAGAAGATGTGAAATCCATTCAATTCCAGTCATCATTTTGAAAGCATAGCAGTTAGAAGGGAAGAAGAAATGACCAGAATATTTGTGATCCTGAGCACCTAGCAGCGTTCAGGCAAGAGAATAGACAGCGACAGAGGAAGCTAAAAAGGTGTTCTGGAGTCATTTGCTTGTGGTACTGTTACAGACTGTGGAATGCCTTCTGCCCTCCTGTTGGCTATGGTGTCAGTTATCATTGCCTGTCCTGAAGAAGAATTAGATGAAATCAGCTGACTTTTAGCTTTTATTAGTATCTGAAGGTTTTCCCTCACCAGTGAACTGGGGATAATAAAATATTAATAAATTTAAATAAAATTATGAAATTGTGTTGTTTCCCAATGTATGGGAATTGCTGAATCACGGCCTGAACCTCTGATTGATCACCTGGGGCGAGCAATGAGTCAGCCATGGGAGCA
>JAOWBP010000001.1:88378258-88390513 GCA_028571105.1 Tragopan temminckii | reverse complement strand
TGTGATTCAATAATCTATGCCAAAGTAGAGAATAATAATAATAACTAATAAAATAAATAAATAAATAAATAAATAAATAAATATAAAGGAATGAAGCACTGTCTTGTCATTGTCTTTGCTTCATGGGATTTTTTCTTAATACCAGTTTCAACATGGTGAATTACTTCATATATAGCTTTTGCTGCTATTCTTGATACACCACTGTCCAAAAATTCACCAAAATCCAGGTAACTCATTCTGCCACCTGAAAAATAGGAACAGCAAATGTGGAACTGAAATCTATGATGAGAGTTTAAAAATGTAAATCATCTCTGTCTGGTTTTTAGAGCAGCTGAAAAGGTTTTTGAGAAGTAAGAATGATCTCTTCAGAGCTTCTTGGCTTAGAAACACTGACTGAATGAGATGGGACTTCCTAAACTGGCAGGTAATTTTCAGGTTTGAAACCTGAGTGTTAACTGGTGTTTCTGTAATGTCAACTGCTGCTGAGTAACTGACTTGTATGTTCCTTCAGTGTATAAACTTGGTAACATAAAGGTGTCTCTTCTCAACACCACATTAGTAGTTTATGCAGAGTACAGAAAAATAAAACATTTCCAGAGCAGGAAAAGATCAAGTGGTTCTGGAAAATAAAATTGGATTTTCTAGTTCTTTTGCTTATTAAAACTTGTGCTTATGTTGCCTTTCACGGGATATCAGCAGAGGTTCTAGAGGTGACTCCTCTAAAACGGAGTGTTAAATACTTTCTAGTTTCCTCATTATTTTTTAGGCATTTGGCATTGTCTTACTATGTATCTTCTTTATAAAACGCCTACTTTTGTAGTGTGTTAGTAATCAGACTTTGTGTATAATTAGCTTTTGTAATCTGCAGAGGAAAAAGAGTCTAGGTATACTTCAGTGTGTTTCAACATTGCCTAGTATAAGCACTGGTAGCTGCAGTGCCCTGAGCTGAATGTGCCTGCTGTGCTAGTCTTTACCTTGAAGTGCTAAGCTCCATGCTCATTCCACCACCAAGCTAAAATCTATTGTGGTTTATCTATGCTGTAATATAATCCCAGTTCTGCTTGCAGTGTAGAGAAATCCTTGGATTCTGTAGAAGTATCCTTGGCTCCTTTCATTTGCTGAGAGTGAAATTTGGATTCCTTACGGGCTGGATGTTAGGATTTGGGGGTAGGAAAGGGTAAAGCAGGTCAGTGACTCAGGGTTTAGACTTAGTCCAGTAAAACCCAGACTTACGGCTTTGTTGTTCAAAACAGATCTGCTTCACAGAGATAATATGCTTAGTAAATTTGAAGTAAAATTTACCATTGCTTTTATTATGAATACCTATAGAAACAAAGGAGACAATTCTGTAATTTCTTAATAAAAAAATACATTCTTGTGATTATGCTTTTGTCAGTTTTACACTTGTGGATACTTCAACTTACAGCGGGTTTATCATTTAAACTGCTTTTATAGCAACAGCAAGCATTGTACAAATAGACGGTGCATGATACCTAGCATTGTATTATATATTTGTACAACATAAAGAATGATTCTTGCCTCAAGGACCATGCAATCAGACATGACTCACAGAGCATTTCATAGCACTGTTTATATAATATATGTTTTTAAATATTCTGTATAATTCCATGTGTCTTATGTTTAGCAGTTTTGATTTGTGTTGATGCATGAGTTTAGTTATGTTCAGCTTACTCTTGTTTTTGACAGATGGGCAATAAATGTGCACAACAATGTATGGAAATTGCTGTTGAGGACAAATTATGGTTGCTTGATGTGATGATTCTTTTTGTCTTTTGCACATAAATTTCTTCAGATGGTGTCCTATTCAAGGTTGTTGATCTGAAATGTTTTGAATTCAGTATAGTCCTTGTTATTCTACACAAAAGGAAGTGCAAGTTTAACTGAATTTCAGTTAGCTTGAGAATTTAGAGTTTTACATAATGATACAGTTCTTTTTCTTGTGGAAATATTATCTCGATCTTTCAAAGTGTTAAGAAGCCCAGCTTTGCTCTGTCTCCTAAATTACTAGCATTTTGCATTGTTATTGTTAAAATGATTGACACTAATTGTCCATGAAAAATGTAGTATTTATCTTTGTCTGACTGTGTTACTCTGACTCATTCAATAAGAATTAGTTACCGCTTAGCATTTTGTCCATTATCAATCTCTAACCTGATTATATAATTTAGGTTATTGGACAACTGATTTGATTAGAATTTCCTGAAGTCTTGTATTCTATAGAAAGACAAAACTGAATTTCTTGCAATGTTCAGTATATTACTGCAGCTTTATAGTCTTTATTAAACTAATATTGTATAAGTTTACTGTGATTTATAAATATTTGCATGCTGGTGCTCTGCGTATTTCTCCCTCACATCGTGGGGAGGGATTTCCTTGTTTTCCAAATGTTGGCTCCAAATATAAGCCACACTAAAATCAGATCCCTGAAATTGACAGGTCCTTGAGGGAAGAGTATGGATCCCTCTGTGGTTTACCTGTGCTCTGTAAGGATTAGGCTTCTAGGGCTGGCACTGTGACTGTACAGTTGAGTTAGTGTTTCTTGATGCTGATTTTTTGTTCTTTTACTATTTGAGTAATACTGACAGGTGGACTGTAGTGTCTGCTTCTAAGGGCCTTTTGGGGAACCTCATAGCACAGGCTGTGTTTTACTTGCCTCCTTAGTGGAGTCAGTGTGCATAAGGTTTGGATGGACGTCTCTTTACTTTAAGTTACTTAAGTGACTTTAAGTTACACTGTGAGTATCTGGGTATGGTTCATGGTCCTCAATTTTAAAATAGAAATCCTATAAAGGGTTGAGAGCGGGTTGCCTTGGCGTGATACAAGTGACTGAATACAAATTCTGCAGACAGCCCTGTAATGTAGACAACTGGATCTATGATGTTTACACTTCAGATATTCTATCTGTTGGACTTGCTCTTAGTGAAGACCAAGATTTGAACCTCTTGTGAAATACTTCTTTCTGGTCAGGGGTTACTTCCATACTCGTATTTACAAAACCAGTTTGGAACAGTGGATATTTAAGAATTCTGTCTGTTGTGAACATCTAGATTTTTATGCTTTGCTGTAATTTTACTATTGTGAACTTCAGTATTAAAAAAAAAAAGTTGCTGTTTTCTAAGTGCTTATGAGGCAATATCTAAAACTGCTGTTGACGGTTATCTAAACACTGAGGATATGGCTTGTCTGAATCTGATACTGAGTTTATCCCTTTTAATATTTTGTAGACAAGAGGAAACCTCTGCTTTCCTCAAAATACCTTCGGTAACCATATGGAAATGGCTTTGTCCAGTAATGCACTCCCTCCAGTGGACCTTGAATATTAGCCCAGTATTAATGAAGACTCCAAGTCATACAGATAGGTAATAATAACGGGCTTGCCTTGCAAGATCTCTGTGCAACTTCTTGTTAAATAAATGGAGGTTTCTCACATGAAAGCCTATGGGATAGAATATTAACTTGGTAGAAGACAATCTGCCATATATATTTTCTGTGGAATCTAGATTTATTTTGCTTTTGCCAGCAGACACATATGAACAGACTTCCAACTTTGCTCTTCCACAGTTTTCTCACTAGCCTCTTCTAGTCTGGTGTGCAGGCTGGCAAGGTTATGAAGCTAGGCAACATTTTATTGTAGCTGCAAGACTGAAGAACAAAATATGTCAGGAATTGCTTCCTTCTGTAGAAACTGTCGTACTGTTGTTCTGTTGTTCATCAGAGGCACAGAGACTAGTGAAACTAAGAACCATTAAACAAAGATTAATTAATTCTTTTGGAAAATTCAGTGTTTAGCTGTGTTTTAGGAAGTGATGAGAAAATACAGAATTTATGGTTACAGGGAAAGGAAGCATACATATATATGCATTATATGTCATTATTTAATAGTTTGTCTGGGACAGTATAGGGCTTATGAGAACAAATGTTTGTAACAAATGTGCTGATGTTGCCACATTAAAATAAATAGTTCGGTGCTTTCAGAAACTTTTACAATTGAAAATGAATCTCTTCTTAGGAATTATAGTTACTCTTTTTATTAATGAATCATTTATTTGGAAAAAGAACGAACTGAAAAACCCAACACTGTTGCAATTCTAGGACAGCCAACATTCTGAGATTCTAGGCATGTATATAAGCCAATAGCAATAACAATTTTGGAAATGTGAATCCATTTAGCAGTAATACAGCCTCTGCTTCCTTCTCTGGCAACTTTCTGGTCCTATTTCTTTACATATTTTAAGAAAAAGTGTTTTGGATTCACTAAAATTTGACTTAAAAGGGTTTCTTCATCCAGTCCCCAAAAAGAAGCAGCAAAACACTGTTCTTGTTTATCTGGAAAGAAATCGTATTTCTTGGTTTATGTGTTTACTTGCTTATTTCTTCTCTCCACTCTCCATGTTATCTGGGGGAAAGGAGGAGTGGTGGATTTTAAAGTAATTTTTATTTGTGTGTACTGTTTGCAGTAACCCATCCTATTGAACCTGTATTAAAGTGACTTATTTCAGGTGTTCAAAAAAATCCTATAAAAACAAAAAAATGTCACATTCAGTCTTTTCTTCTTTCCCCATAATGAGGGGACTTAAAAATTGCCAGTAGAATAGTAGAAATGTGGGTTCTTTTCAGTGATTGGCTTTGCTGCTTTGGAGTTTGACTTTTTTTCTTGTTTGTTTGTTATATGCTGTCAAAAAAAGTTTAATTTTATTTATTTATTTTCCCAAAGCCTAGGATCATCATGTAGTTGCTACTTCAGAAAGTGGGATTTTTAAGGCAGCCGAGTGAGATGCAGTAAAATTCTGAGCACTGTCAGTGTTCTTACTATGGGGATGTAACCCTGAAGCATTTAAAGAGGAATATGTAACTAATACAGTTTTTGTCACTTTTAAACATACTGTGCAGTATACAGGTAAAAACCTCAAGTCACATTAGACTTGGGGGAGGAGAAAGAAATCCTGTGCATGTGACAATGACTCTCGGCTAAGTTTAAAAAATGGGGCATTATATAGGCCTCTGTCTACATGGGAGATGCACTGATACCTTGCTGAGATGTACTTGCTTCAAGTATCTATTTGTGTTAGGGTTTTCTGTTGTTTCTGCAGTCCAACAATATGATATTGGGTAACAAAAACATCAGGTTCTGTGAAATTGTGCTGTAGTGCCCTAAAAGGTTTGAACACAAGTCTTTGGTACTGTTGAGAAGTACCGGAGACACAATCCCTTTTTGTTACATCTAGCTTTTTGGGCTTCAGTGTGTCAGTTTGGGGAAGACAGGGTTCTGGGGCACCAGCTGCAGCTGCTTCCAACTGAGGCAAACAGCATTTGTTAAGATCTTTCTAAAAGCAGAGCTTTGCTTTTATGCCTTCCCAGTCTAACAACATTGGAAGGATGCTTGTAAATGTGACAGCTTGAACTATAGGAAGAACATCCAGATGGAATTTCTTCACATTAAATCCATATGCATTCGTTCTATCTCCACTACTAGCTTTAGAGCAAATCATTTTTTATATTCACAGGATTTTTTATCGTTTCAAGAAAGGAAAAAGAGATGACACCGGTAATTACAGGCCTGTCTGTCTCGCTTCAGTGCCTGGTAAAATTGTGGAGAAGATTATTCTGGGAGTTACTGAGAAATGCCTGAAAGACAATTCAGTCATTGCTCACAGCCAGCACAGGTCCACGAGGGGAAAATTTTGTTTAATCAACTAGATGGCCAACCTTTTATATGAAATTACAAACCTAGTTGACCACGGTAAGCCAGTAGATGTAACCTTTTTGGATTTCTGCAAATATTTCAATACTGCTTCTCACAGTATGCTCCTGGACAGCCAGACAAAAGCAATGTGATGGGTGAACAGCTGGCTGGTGGGTCGGGCTCAAAAGGTTGTAGTAGATGGGATTACATCAGACTGGCAGCTGGCCACTGGTGGGCTTCCATAAGGCCCCCATTTTAGGGCCAGTTCTCTTTAATGATTTGATAAAATACTTAGAGGCAGGACTTGAAGGTATATTGGTTAAGACTCAGCAACACAAAATTGAGAGGAGCTCTTGACTCCCTTCAGGCTAACGTGGCCTTGCAGGGAGACCTGGACAAATGGGAGTGCTGGGCAATCACCGACCACGTGGAGTTGAACAGGAACAAGTGCTGAGCTCTGCTCTGTGTGACAGTGACAGGGCCCAAGAGAACGGCATGGAGCTGTGTCAGGGGAGGACAGCTGGGGGTCAGGGAAAGGGTCTGCACCACAGGGCGGTGGGCGTGGAACGGGCTGCACAGGGCTGTGGGCACGGCCCTCAGTGCTGGAATTCAAGGAACATTTGGACAACACTGTCAGAGAAAGGATTTGAACTTTGGGAGGTGCTGTGTGGAGCCCGGAGTTGGACTTGGTGGTTCTTAAGGGCACCTCCTAACTCGGGATGTTTGTCTGATTTGACAATCTGTTTTACTGCTTTTTCTACAGTCCTTTTTGTGGCCAGAAGATGGCACTTATGTACACACTAAGATGGAGTTGAAACCTGGTTTTGTTTTGTCATGCGCTTAGCACGAATCTGTATTGTTGGGTTTGTTTTAGTTTCGTTTTAGTTTTGTCTTGCTGTTGTTATTTTTTTAATATAGTTATAGATTTTGGTACTTCATCTGCGTGGCCTTATGTCTGACCTTACGCATGAGGTGCTGTCTACATTTACATAATTATATTCATTTATAAATGATTATACACAGGCCACACACAGGATTGAGGCTTAATGTGTACATCTGTGTACGTGGCCACAATGCTGCATACTATCTGCACAGAGAACATGTTCACAAGTATTGTTGCTCACTCTTTTCAGTAAATGTCCTAGGCAAATGATAACTGGCAGGATAAAAGATGACTTTGATCTCACGTAAGGAACACAGATTAAGAACAAAGTCCAGGAACTTGTTACTTCACTTGGAAACTTCTTATTTCCTTACTCAGTAATAAGGATCTGATTTACCACTGAATTCAGAAAGCAGCCATCAAGCAAATCTTGCTTTTCATTCTTATTGTTCTTTAAGGAGAATTTAGAACAGCTTAAGAACAGTTTATAGCTTTTTTTTTTTTTTTTTTTTTCCACTTCTAGCTGAGTTTTTATGCTGCATGTTAAGGCATGGTCTAAAAAATGATTCTTCAAAATAACTTTATCACTTTTTTTTTTTTTTTTTTAATTTCTGCTTTTTCTTCTCCAGATTAATGTTTTAATATCACTAGTGGGGACTAAGTTGTCCCGTTTTCTAGTATAACTACTTCCTCATGCCTGTTTGTGATGAGCTATTCCAGCAGGATTCTTTTATCCCAGTGTAACTTTGTCAGGCATTAGTGGTATTACTCTAAACTAGACTTGTTAACGCAGCTCTTCTGGGTAGCCAGGTTCAAAGGCAACACTGAGTTTGCACATAAGAAGTAGACCAGAGCAGGAGAAGGGTATAAAATTGTCATAACCCATCTAAGCAGCTTCCCAGGGCTGTCAGCATATTTTTGTGAGGATCATGGGACCCAGGTAAATCAGTGCAGGTAGCAGAGTGGCTTGTCTCTCCTGCTCTGCGTGGTGCAGTGGACTTCTGCCTGTGGCAATCTCACAGGGTTGTGATCCATCTCCCGATATCCCTGCTCTTTGACTAAACCTTTTATCAGGGTCTGCCAAGGGCTCACTGATGTCAGTTCACACCGACACCAATGCTTACAGACCCTTCATGTCCCTATCACCTGCTGTCTGGCGTAGCCTTCTTCCCCCTAACAATTTTATCACTGATTTATTTTTAGAATTCACTGTCATACCTTTTGCTTTGTTCTGTGTGAAAGTAATAAGCATTGTAACAGAGAGTGATGATTTGCCTCCAAGCTTGCCCAGCCCATGAATAATGGCTAAACAACTCAGGAGAACCCATATTTTGCATATATATTGCACCACAGCCACTAACAGCCAGCTCGTTTTCTGTGACATGCAGAAAGATTATTTCAGAAGATGGATTATCCTCTGGCTATAGGGGTAGTTTTTGTGATTCAATACCAGATTAAGCCATGTGGAACCCCAGCCCAGTCTTTGAAGAGCCACATCCAAGTACTAAGTCCCCAAGCAATTGAAAGTGCTCCTGGGCCTTAGGAAGTTTGAAGACTGTAATCAACAGACTGGAAAAGGAAAGCAGTTGAAAAACATGTCTGTTGTCAGCTGCATGCCAGTGTCAAATACTTGACCACTGGCAGGAGATAAAAGATTGTGAGCTGAAAAATCAGGAAGAAGTGTGAGAAGCACTATGGGTGGGCTGGTTGGCTGTGTCCAAACCAGCTTCTGGGAGGTTGCAGTGCAAGTGCTGGGGTCCTGCCTCACTGATGATCCCAAGCAAGGTCTTAGTTGGAATGAGGCACAATAGTAATCCATGTGGCATGCTTTCTTTTATTGTTTTTGTGTGTGTGTGTGTGTCTGTGTCTGTGTGGAAACCAGGTCTCAGTACTTTGACTGGATGGGTGTAACTGTTTGGCAGCGAGATATAAGCTTCTACTGCTGTTTTGTTCTGTCCAACTGCACAGGTCATAGGCTTCAAGCAGTACTTGGCAGTGTTAGTGTACCTGCTACTAAATTCATGTGTAATACAGTGCCTTCTGTGACCAGGAACGGTACAGCTCAACTGTTACTTCATTTGCAAAACTAACGTTTTTTTGGCAAAATAGAAACAGTCATTTCAACTACACATAGTTATCCAAAAGAACACTGCCAAAATAAATGTTACTCTGTGTGTGTGTGTGTGAGACTCTTCCACTACTTAAATGGAGAGAAAAAAATTACATGATGGGAATGTGCTTTGACTTGCTGCTCTGAAAAACTCCAGTACTACAAAGAAGTGGCTGCTATAGCAGCCTGCATTGTATGTAATGGAGGTGTGGAGGTTAGGGTTCTCTGGCATTCAGAAGACCTGATGTCTTTTTGTAGCCATGCTACAGAGTCCTTGAGTTACTAGCCAGCCTCTTGGTCCTGACAGGCCCTGAATAAAATATAGGTGACAAACAGTTCCTCTCATGTAAATTAATTACTCACTCTAACAATTTTAAAGGGCACATCGTCTGTGAAGTAAAGGATTGTATGCACTCCACTGCAAAATAATAAAATATGAAGCATCAGTACATACCAGTATGTGTTTGACTCTCCTTGATGTGTTATGAGATGTATTTACATCTCACTGAGTAGAGCTTAAAAGCAGCTGCTGAATTAACTGAAATTAAGACTATTGAAATAGTGATATACTGTTGAGTTGAATTTTTCAGCTAATTGCATAGCCTCCTACAAATCATACGTAGAGTCTTTAACGCACACATCATGTTGTGTGCATGTGAAGTTAGCACTCATGCAGAGTGTTAGTCAGTTGAGTCTGCAGATGGAAACCCTTTATTTTTCTGCAGAAAAGTAGTAGAATGGTGTCAGTGTAACTTTCGTCCAGATGGCCATGTGATGTGATGTTTCTGTACCCAGCATGACAGATGTCCAAGGCAAGGACCCTTTTTACATTTCCCAGTGCCACCTCCCCAGATAAATTCCTGCAGTTTGGAAGGTATAATTTTGTCTCCCGAAACATTCAGACTCTTCTGAGAATAAGACCTATCAATAGTTGAGCAGTGTCCTATTAATTACACAAGCACCATCAAGAAGGCCATGATGTGAACAGATGTCTGCTGCTGCCAACCAGCACAGCTCCTGGGTAATCTACTGGTATTCCAACATGTGCAGAACAGGCCTACTTTATTAGATAACTGTGATCTGGGAAGTGAAGATTAAGCAATCGATTTATTCTTCCTTGCGACATCCAGATACCTACAGTTTCTGTTTGTAGGAATACACACCCACCATGAAAACAGTGAGTATAAAGCAGAGGGGCAGGCCTCTCTTAGCTTTAATGCAGATGGCAGAGGTAGCAAAAGGAGGGAAGACAGCAGGGCAGCTTATGGTAAAACTGCTGGAGGGTCAACGTTTTTGAGCCCCGAGTTTTCCTACATCACAGGGAAACTAAGTCACTTGAGCTTTTCAGGATTTTTATGTTTTAATTTCCTGTTAAAAAGAGCAATATTTCTCTATTTTGTCCTGTTACCCTACAGACTCACTGTGTATATGTAATATTTTGCCTTCTGAGAGGTTGCTGTAACTATATAGTCTGGCAATACTTCATTTTCTGTACTCACTCTGCTGTTGCTAGGAGATAAAATACTAATAGTAACTGACCCTTTCTTTGGATGATATTAGTATGCAGGAATTAGTGCCATCCAAAGCTGGTAATGTGACCATTCTCATTACCAGCCTCCTCCTCCTCACCTAGGTCTTGCCTCTGAGACACGTAGTGTGTGATTTGGTATGGAGAAGTAGCATGTAAACATGAGTACCGATAGGAATGGGACATAAATTCTGTAGGATTGCCCTCTTTTACTGTAAGCATAAAAATGCTCGGAGACAGAAAATAAGTATATGGCCCAGGATCTATATGACAACTCACTGCGACTGGAAGTTGAAAGGGCATCTCAAAAATATCTTTGGGATAGCACATAATCAGTTCAAACACTTGTTACACCAAACACTTGTGGCCTGCAAGGAAGAAAGATTAAAGTGTCTGTCCACCCTTCAGGTGGTAGGGGAATCCTCAGCATGGACTTTCAGAGGCAGAAACAGCACTTAGGCTGTTGATCTCCAATGACTGTCAGTGGCAGTTTAGTACATAATATGTCTTTGAAAAGTCTCTTCCATGTGAGAGGGATTGGGAGATTGTTTTTCACTTTTCTCAGGGCAGTGTTGGCCTACATCACACTTGCTGCTTGCTGCACTCCCTTCCATCATGGCCAGGTTGAGATGGGGCCTTGGGCAGGAGATTGGGAATGGATGGACTTTAAGGTTCATTCCAATTCAAGCCATTCTGTGATTCTATGATTGCACAGGTCTTCAAAGCATTTAGCCTGTATGTTCAAGTGAGCTTTGGCTTGTGGTTCCTTTAGTTTCAGACAGCTGCTCCTTGATACACACTCATGAATCATACCAGCCCCTCAAAAAGCAGGTCTGGAACCTGTGGGTAAGGGAGAGAGACTATGAGAAATTTGAACATGTACAATGTTTGAGAAATGGACCAGAAACAAGGAAAAATTTCTTCTGAGAAAGATTGGACAGGAAGAGGTTGTCCACTGGGGTAGTGGAGCTACCATCCCTGAAAGCGTTCAAGAACCATATGGATGTGGTAGTGAAAGACATATTTAGTAGGCATAATGGTAGTGTGCTGGTGGTTGAACTAGATGATCTTAGTGGTCTGTTCCAACCTTAATGATGTTTTCTATGATTCTGTGATACTCACTGTGCCTCTAAAGGTGTTATATGTATTCTATAGTGTAACTAAGGGGCATTTTTAAAATATTATGTAAAGTGAATAACTTATTACAGATCACTGCATTACTTTCTGTTGACATACCAGTAAGTGGATCTGTAAGTAGAAGCATAATATTTAAAATATGTTATCCTAAAGTTAAACAAGAAAAAATTGATAACTTCTGTCTTTTAACTTTAATATCTTTGCAAAAATTCTATTGATAAGTTAATTGCAGTCACACTGCCTTCATCAGCGTGGTCCTTATCCTGCATGAAGGCGTGCAATTGCTTCATTTTCCTAATGATTAGAAGACCGTGGCTTTCTTTGTGATGAGAAATGTACATTGAAACCAACATATTTTCTGATGTATTCATTACTTTATTCTGTTTTCCTGTAGTTAGTCTGTATTTACAAATCTGAGGTATGTTTTAAAAATGTACATAAGTTTATAGTGGATTCTAGGAAATACATCTTGTAAGCACAAAAATATAGTTAGAAACATGTATTAATGTTGAACACATGTAGTTCTAAATAAGATTTTTATTTAGATATTTTATTTGAATGTAGTGATTGAGACATACTTCAGAAGGAATTATTTCTGACATTTTGGAAAGATTCTTAGAACTGTTCTGTATTTTTGGTATTAACACCATTTGGAAATTGACCAACTGGAAATGAAATACATTTTGCATTTATGGTGAAGATGCATGCATTAAGTTCTGAATGAGCATGACATTTGTTAGCTTTTTTTTTTTTTTTTAAGAATACTAAGGAAATGAAGTTTATGTTATTATGATCTTTGTACACATTTTTGTTTGGTTGGAATTTTATTTTATTTTATTTTATTTTTTTTTTGAGCTGCCAGGCTTGACTGATTGGGCAAAACGTGTCTGTTG
>JAOWBP010000001.1:88361559-88377765 GCA_028571105.1 Tragopan temminckii | reverse complement strand
CACCAGGATAAGTTTAGGTTGAATACCAGGAAACACTTCTTTACAGAAAGGGTTGTTAAGCAATGGAAGAGGCTCCCCAGGGAGGTGGTTGAGTCACCATCTCCGAATGTGTTTAAAAGCCGTTTGAATGTGGTGCTCAGGGACATGATTTAGCGGAGAGCTGTTAGAGTTAGGGTAGTATGGTTAGGTTGTGGTTGGACTCAATCTCTGAGGTCTCTTCCAACCTGAGTGATTCTATGATCTGTCCAGGGAGCCAAGAGGGAGGACCTAAGATACATTTCCTCACATCTTTGTTGAGCTGTCCCTGGTGCACTTTTGGGGAAGATGTATAATAAAGGTAAATGGATTGGTCAACATTAAGTTAAACAAACAAGTCTAAGTAGAATAGCTTCTTCAGCCATTCTGAATTTTTCTAAAATAACTAAGTTTGTCTTACTAGTATTCCATTTTACATAGGCATAGTATCTACTACAGAATCTTCAAATTTACAGAGTTCTAAAATTCAATAAAGAAAATACTGGACACACATGAAAAAAACCAAGCGTGAACCATGAAGATCTCGAGCATCTGAAAAAGGGTACTAGCAGAATTTTCAAGGTCACAGCAACAGTGAAACAGAAAAGGTGAACTTACCACTAACAGTTTCTGATTTGATCTGAGGAAGACCTTTTGACCTGCGTTCTCTCTCCCTCTCTCGTTCACGTCTTTCTTGTGATCGAGACTTAGGAGAGTGTCGGCGTCTATCCCTGGATCGTGACCGAGATCGACGATGACGTGACCTTCGAGAGCGGGAGCCGGACCTCGAACGTCTCCTTTTAGGTGACCTAGTTTAAACCAGAAACAATTTACGTTCAAGTCTTCCTGACCCAGACATTTACAAACGGAAAACTACTTCAGATATCAATTTAAATAACCAGGCATGTGTTCAGTCGTACCAGAGCCAGATTTACTGAGACAGAAAATACCGGCCCTGTGACAGGCAAGATCCCAGAGCAGACAATCACAGATCTCTTCATGACAAAAACATCTTTAGAGCACAGACAAGATTGAAATCACATTTTGCTTCCCTTCTGCTTAGGGAGTAAGAAGTTACTCTCCACTGATAGAAGAAAACTGTATTGATACTCCATTTTCTTTGGAAGGTAGATGGATTTCAGATTGCCTGCAAGTCTTAAGAGTCACTAGTCTGCTTCTCATTACCCCTACATGGAAGTACATGCAATATTAAGCTGTACTTATACATAGGACTTTCCTGAGAGGTATTAAGTTGGAAAGGTCATCTTTGTTTGATCTTATTGCCTTTCCAGAAGGGGAAAGAAGAAGGTCCTTAAAACCTTTGAGGGGTTTGCCTCTACCAAGAAATTTCACAAGTGCTGTCCATACATGGAAACACAGTAATTACTTTTCAGTAATCCTGAAATTAAGTCAAAAAGGCATTCTGTTGCTAAATGTCTTTTGACATTTGCTAACAGAATCCAACCAACATAGCAAATAGGCACTTCCAAGAAGTAGCCTCAAAAGTAAGCATGCTGAGTAGGGCGCTCACAAAGCCAGTGCAAAGTACGGGTAACAAGACGTCAAGTTCTGTGGCAATGAAAATGAACTCCAGCAACAGTTTGAGGAATTAGCTTGCCTCCAAGCTATTTATTGCTGTCTCACAGAAATTCCAACCCCACACAGCAGATTTGGCAGCACAGAAACAGATTCTCTGAGCTCCCATCAGCCTAGCTCTTCTCAGAATGCATAAAACGCTTTCACATTTTTGGACATGATACACTTACGTTCCTTATGTAAAATCTAATACTTGATATAAGTAAATAATCTCACTAAACTAAGAGATTCCGCTATTTTACCTTGATGCAGATCTAGATCTTGACTTTCTGTTGTCAGAAACATGTCGTTTTCTTTCCTGAATAGGTGGCTGTTCCACTTCCATGTTCTAAAATATTAAGTTTGACTGGTGTTAGGGGTGAGTACTGCAAGCATTTCATTTTGTGTCTAGGCTGAGTTATGTAAGAGCATTCAAATTATATCATATAGTCACATATGTGAAATTAAAACGTAATACAATTCATCTCAGAACCTTCACCACTAGTATAGTCACCAACAGACAGAAAACTGATAGTAAATTAATTTAAAAGGATCACTGTGAAAACATAGTAAAAATAATTAGGGAAAATTTCACATCTTCAACGTGTAAATTGTTTTTTTCCCCACATTTTTGTTGATTTCAGCACTGTACAGATGCCCAAAGAATATAATAAAGTCAGTCAGCTGTTCCTGCTCTATGTTCAAATTTACAGGCAACATAACATCTGCTGGGAAACTATTCTCCAAGATGTTGCAGAAGAGTACTTTAAGCCATATATGTAAGCAAATAATAATAAAATACGTTTGAATAATAAAGCAATGAAGACACCAAAACAATACTTAAATTGCAAGAAGCAGCTTAAAATGCATATGTATAAAGAAAAAAAAAAACCTCACCACAGCTTTTCCTTCCTACCCTAAGTCCTCCAGAGCTTCCCATTCCAAAACATACTGCATCCTGCCTAAATTTTAAATAGTCTTCATGATACAAGCCTCGCAGGAAACATCTTAAAAAGTAACCTAGTAACCTCTTAGAATTGAGGTTGAAGTGTGTGAATCAACACACTTCAAGACTAACAAGCTACGATGATTATCTTGAGAACTATCCCTTTACTCCAAGTGACAAGCAAGAATTACTTATAGAACTTGCTATGTCACAAGTCACCACAAAGTACAGCTTGATATTATCTGCTCATTTTAAAATTTTCCAGCAGTATGCTCCCTAATCTTCAAAACAGGAGAGGCATATACATATACTTTGAATTTATTTACTAGAACTTCTACAGAGTTCTAAGTTCATTTTCTCTCTTTGAGAGATCTACAGAGCCCTTAAAAATTATGTTTTTCAAATTGTTTCTCTCCCAAATGGGACTGCATTGTTAGAACTCCTGAACAGGAAAAAAAAAAAAAATGAGGAGAAGAAGACAGCCGACAAAATGCAAACCAAAATCTGTCACAGAAAGAAGCATACAGTGTACACATGCTGTTTTTGCTAGATTCCTGAAATACCAAACTCATTGTGCAGCACTACTGCTATCCAACTTTCTCTCAGATAAGCAACCCTCACAGGCATCTCTAGACATAGTTATCATGAAATCTTCTCTACCTAACATGGGTAAGGACAAGCATTAGAGCACTGTAAGTTAAGAACTTCTTTATTGCCAAGGGTCCTCACCTGCTGATGTGTTTTTTGCATGTGCGATTCACTCTGCACTGGGAAAGGAGTCTGAAAAGTTTGCTGCACAGGAGCTGTTGGTGGAATCACAGGCTGAGCCATGGGTGGAAATTGGGGGGTAGGAAGGAGACCAAAACCTGGCATTTGTCCGTTGGGAGGAAGTGGGACCTTGGAAGAACAAAATACACAAAAACCTCCAGTTAGGAAAAAATTATATTCGCTTTTCCAGTCTGCTAGAAGTAAAACTGTCTCTCTGCTCTGAGGTCACAACGGAAGACCAGAAGCCTGAGAAAGATGAAGTAGGTCAAGCAATGATATATATTTTAAAATATATATTTATCAAATTCTCCAAAGCTTGACTAGAACGGACAACAAAATTATCTTTTCCAGAACAGTTGGAAGACTAAGCCACATTCACTTTTCACTAACAGAAACATGACTTCTTTGCCGTTTCATAAAAGGAAGTGACAAAAGACAAGACGTAGCTGATGAAGAAGCAACTAAAATAAACCCTTAAGTTACCTGATGGCGCATTGGATCCTGTTGCATTCCCATCATTCGTTGTTGAAAAGGATCCATATTTGGGAGTTGAGGAAATACTGGCTGTTGTATACCTTCTCCTGCAAATCCACTAAAAACAACAATATTTTGGTGAGACAAGTCAGGAGACATACAGACTTTTGTTTTTCTTTCACATATTTCTATGTACATTTACACGTTATTGCTTTAAACTTCGACAGAAAAATTATCTTTATTATCGTAGAACTGCTCAGATTGGAAAAGATCTTAAAGATCATTGAGCCCAACCACAACCTAACCACACTACCCCAACTACCCCTCACTATTTTCACTCTAAATAGTGAGAACAAAGCCAACAAGAATAAAAACTGTCTTCCTTTTCTCCATTCTAAGAACATCTCTGTAACATGTAAGGAAATGCTACATAAAAGTTAGTTTATTTCTTCCCCTGTGCTTATACCGTCTTACTAAAGCCCTAAGATTACATAAATTTTTTCTTAAGCTTGTCTGCCTTATGGTAATTATCCTCTTTTCCAATTTGTGTGGGTACAGCAGATAGCGGCCATACTTCCACTGGAAAAAAATTTAGTTTGCACAGAATTTAGGGCAGAGGAGACAGGGATATGTACACTACACAAGGATCAGAGCGATGCCATCCACTTCCTGATTCAACACACAGAATGGACAGTGCTCAGGGAATTAATGAGGTACGCACAGTTAATTCAACCTGTTCACAGGATACAGTTTGTGTACGAAAACAAACAGGATTTCAGGAAGATAAAGTTAATGGTGATGTGAAATGGAACTTTGTTGTATTTTAAAACACAGGCACCACATAATTCTTATATATGATCCTGGACAAATCATACAGAATACTTCTGATTTTGTGTGCCCAAAATGAGACTACTGGAATCCAGTTTTCAGAAGCATCTTACACAGCTATAAGGTAATAAGGGCAGAGGCTTAGAAGTGCTACAAACGGAATACAAACATGCTGAAAAGCCTAGCCTAACGGCCTCTAGGTTAGGCGTACACAAATAGTGGGCGTATGACCTACCTCATATTTCTGTAGTCCAGAGTTCCCATCTGTATTATAGGGAAAATTCTGCCAACTTACTCAAAAGGCATTTTCATTAACTAACAAATATAACATTGAAGTGTTTAAAGTGATAAACACAGCAAAAAAAACCTAATGACTGAGTTAGTGATCCTGTTTTTCAGGGAAGGGTTTTGTTGGCATATGCAGAAAGAAAAACATGAGGCCACACACTGAAGCAGGGGAAAGAAGAAATATTGACTAACCCAGGTATTGAGCACCATCCAGCCTGTGCACTGAATGAGAGAGAGGTCCTGTGGGAAAAACTAGTATGTGATCATGTAATTCAAGACTTCACCAAAACGCACATCAAAAGAGAAGGAGGAGCCTGAGTTAGTTTGCATGGGTATTTAATCTTTGCTATCTTAAAGCTGCAAAGCCAAACTTACTTTTTTTAGTAGTTAATACATAACATTAGAATAGCTTTTTCCCCCAGACAGCCAAGCAGTTCAGTTCATTACTAACAATGCCCTGACGCACTCAGTTGTGCAAGAAAACCAGAGAACTCATCCTGAAACCACGACTGAGCTTTTTTCTACTAAACACATTCCCCAATCAAAGATGCCACATGCCAAATCTACAATGAATCACCAAAGAGCAGAAAACGTTAACAACAATATTTTAACTTTTGACTGTTAAAAGTGAAGCACTGATAACTCGGAATTTTAGTAAGCTTTGAAAACAAAAGATATTTTATAACAAACAATTGTTTATTATGACAAAGAAAACTCACAAGGCAGGCTGAGAAACTGAAGGAGAAGGAGCTGAATCTTCTTTCTTTGAGTCTTCCACTGCTTCTGGCTCATCGTCATAGTCAAACCGATCTAGCAGCTTCTAAAAGAATTTATACTGAGTCAGATATTTTTTCAATAGTTTACACAACTGGAAAACAAAATGTGCTTAATACTGTTGTCTTCCTATACAACTAACTATTCTGGAATTAAAGAAAAGGTTAGAAGCATAACAAAAATACTGAAATTAATTCACTCACGAAAACCAATTTTATTAAGCTTTAGTAAATGCAAAGGCTATAAAAATGGGAGGACAACTTCTGACTGAAGAAACGCAACTTGTACCATTCTCCCCCTAACAAATTGAAGACGCTGAGGTATCCACTAAGCAGCCTCCTGCTGAACCGATGATACTACACACAAGGAACAAATGAAAACTTACTTTGTCAAATGATGTTTTTTGCTCAGGTTGTGGGAAAGCAGCTTTTTGTTCAGGTGGTTGCGATGCTGTAGTTTTTAATTGAGCAGTAATAGCTTGAACCTGAGCCATCACAGTGTTATCTATGACCGGAGACTGAGCTTTTTGAGGCTGCTGAAAAGTCTGAAGAATTTGCTGAAGCTATAGAAAAACATATATAGTGTTAAATAAACATATTTTATATAGCACAAGAAGAACTGTAGGGTATAAATTCTGTATCAAATCAGACTACAGCACAAGATGATCACCACCAATAACATGAGTGAATTATGAATTATTTCAAAATACTTCAGTGGCAAAATCTAGCACATCCTAAGACTCGAGTATTCAAGCCTTCCAACAGCACAACTTTTTAATCACATGTATAAACATTAAATCTCAACATTTTATATATTAGGCATAGTTTTTAAACTTCTTGACTCTATCAATTCTGAACTAATTCTTTAGTAATACATAACTGAACTTTCCTCAAATACCACGATTTCTGGTTAGAAACGTCACACACTATTCAAGTACTGACTTAATTCAGGGATGTCTTTTATTTTGCTTAAAATAAGGATATTTCTGCTACTGTTTCCCCCAAGCCCCCCCAGTTCACATACAAACAGGTTACCTGCTGTCCTTGCGTTGTTTGAAACAACTGAGCTACAGCTGCAAAGGCATCAGAACTGGGCAACTGTGGCATAGTAGGTACTGAATTAGCAGTGACTTGAGGGGGCTCCGAAGCAACCTTTGCTGGAGGGGGTGGTGAACCTACAAGTTGGAATGGAGAAAGAACTGTGTTACTCCAAAACATTCACTGTACTCTTCATTGCATACATTCACCACCCCAGAACAACCGTCTATCCACACTAGCTTATTTAACCCAAGAAGTGAGCCTGCACTCCTATATAAACTACACCAACTGCATATTCTAGTCCTTTTTTCCTATGACTGGCTCCATTCGTTGCTTATATTACTGTACTGCAGAAATTTTGAGATAGATAACCTATCTGAAAGTGATCCCAGCATGATATTTTAGATGATAAATTGATGTTTAGGTATTTACAATTGCAGAATAGTTAAGAGAAAGACTATTACTTAACACAGTGTCAAGCAATACACATCAGTACTCTAAAAATCACAGTTCCATTTTCAAAGTTTGAAAATCTACACTCGTACTTTTTGATGAATATTTCAAGTGAATCATCTAATGGTTCACTTTAAGAGAAGTTGAATTTTTATAATCATATTCCTTCATTTAACTTGAAATATTTGAACTAGAGACGAAAGGATATATCTTCTAGCATTAACTGAACTATTGCTGAGAAGTCTGGTAATAATTAAAGGTTTCTGAAATTTACTTCATAAGCATCTCCTTCCTCTGGCAAAGCTTGTTCACATGCCACTCTTGCATAGGCAAAAGCCAAACCTGCATCTGCTTGATAAATCCCTCCTCATATTGTACAAATCACCACATACTAACTCTGCCAGGAAAAGACTCATTTCCACTGAGCCCTACTTGTACCACAATCACACTTTAAGGCACACTATTAGCTCAGTCTACACATGCAGCTTTCCCATTCTCTTTGCTTTAAATTACAGTGTTGTAAACTAGCAGCAATGCCATCAGCTTCTCCATGCTGTGAGCAAGTAACTGTTCTCTAGCAAATAAATTTTATTGGAATACTATAAAACAATACAATAGAATAAAGTTTTAAAAAAAAACCTCATAAATATTTTTTAGTTTGAGAAACTAAGCAAATATTCTTGCTTCACAACACCAATTCATTTAAATCCATTTATCTATTTACAGTTTAAATTACTGCCATGTTGATGCGCAGCAAGCAGACACAAACATGTTGAATAATACTTTCCCAGTAGCCAAATGCTAAAATACTGCAAAAAGATGTGTGATTGTTTTGAAATATAATTCCACTCCCAAATTACTTCCTGTACGTATTCAAAGATATCTGCTTACTCAAGGGAGAAAAACTTGCATTTATCTTCCTCTTTTTCGGCTAAACAGACTGTAGCGTTATGAGTGAAACAGATTCTCTTTCATAATATATCTATATTAATCATTAATAAGCTTATTTCAGGGCCAGATTATCCCCTCAGGTGCATGTGAATAATCTGACTGAAATCAGAATGAATATTCAGGCAAAAAACGTCCTATCTGTTGACAGCCACTGACGAAACAGAGACAGTAAAAATAGTGCCAGTCAACTGTCATATCAGAATGACATTGTATAACCACCAGTCTGCACTTCTGTTCAGATGCAAAGATGTTCCCCCTCACCTTGCCACATATAGACTGTCAATAGATGAACTTTCTGTATCACCACTGGAGAAGACTCTACTAACGCTACTGTGCATCCTTATTTCGTTGTCTGCCATCACACTTCACTCACAATATAGGTGAGTGCAACAAAGATTACCAAAGCAAAGACAAATACAGAAGCTCAAAAAGAAGGCCCTCCAAAGAAAGAGATCCGTGGTATGCATTTTCTCCTCCACAATTCAGTAACCTCACTACCAGCATTTCATGTGGCATAAAACAGGTCAGTAAAAATTCTGTGGGAAGACAGTTGTTACTCAGCTCTCTAGGTCAGTGGCTTTCAACTAGCAGTCCATGTAAAGCCTCCTGTCAGGTATAAATCTTCAGGAATCTGGATTTAAAACACCAGTATAAAACATTTTGGGGTCTCATACTAGAAAAGATTAACAGCTTTGCTTTCAGATACTAAAATGATTCCCCGTAATATGAAGCTCTTCCATGTAATGTCATACTTTACTGATGTAGATCCTAACATTAAAAAAAAACATGAGAATTATAAAACTGAGAAGCAACAGAAAAATATTTCAGACTCAAGAAAAGACAATATTTTAAAAGGGGATACTGAAGTCATCTTGATGGAAAATGTGTGCATTCACACAACACAGATTTGAGGTATTCTGAAAACGATCATTTGGTATCAGCATTTATTTGGAATGAGTTCAGTTGGTCCACGTAACTGTGACAGTTAAGTTGAATTTATTAATATGTTACTACTGAAACTACCAGTACGCACTTCAAAATGAAAATAACCAAGTTTCTAATATCATTCACCTTTCTAACAGCAGTAGTAAAAGCTGCGATTTCTCTTCTGTTTATAATCCCTTTTTAAATACTGGAAAGCTGTAATGAGGTTTCCCCGAAGCTTTTTCTTCTCCAGACTGAACAAACTCAACTTTCTCAACCTGTCTTCACAGGAAAGGTGCTCCAGCCCTCTGATAATTTTCATGGTCCTCCTCTGGACCCCTCCCAAAAAGCTCCACACCTTTCCTTTATTGGGGACCCCATACCTGGATGCAGTACTCCAGATGGGGCATCATGAGAGCAGAGTAAAGAGAGACAATCACCTTTGCCACTCTGCTGGCCACCCCTCTTCTGATGGAACCCAGGATATCATCGGCCTTCTGGGGTCCAAGCACACACTGCTACCTCATATTCAGTTTTTCATCAACAGGGACCCCGTGTCCTCCTCAGCAGGGCTACTCTCAAGGAGTTTGTATGCATATCTGGGATTACCCTGAGCCAAGTGCACCTTGCACTTTGCTTTGTTGAACCTCATTAGGTTCTCGCGAGCCCATCTCTTGAGTTTATCAAAGTCTCTCTGGATGAACTCCCTTCTTTCTGCCTTATCAACTGCACTGCTCAGCTTGGTGTCATCAGCAAACTTGCTGAGGGTGCTTTTGACCCCATGATCAAAATGATCTTTCATTGATAAAGATGTTAAAGATTACTAAGATTACTACCCTCAAGACAGACCCCTGGGAGACAATTCTCGTTACCAGTCTCCACTTGGACATAAAACTGTTGCCCACAACTCTCAGGCTGTGACCTTCCAATCAATTCCTTATCCACTGAATTGTCCACCCTTCAAATCTATCTCTCCCCAGTTCAGAGACAAGGATGCAGAGGGGGACCACAGCTAAGGCCTTGCAGAAGTCTGAGTAGATGACATCAGTTGCCCTCCCTTTGTCCACCAATGCCATCACTCATGTCATTCATACCTTCATTATTAGTAGCGTTTTCTGTCATTGGAGCAGCTGTACTAGTTCCTGCTGCCATATCCAGAAGAGGCTGAATGATTTCAATTTTAAAGACACCATTTTTCTGCCAAAGGTTCAGGACACGGACTATTTTACTCTGTTGAAACAAAAGCAGACATCAACACTAAACACAGCTTTCCTAATACACAAACCCCAATTTTATTCTATTTTTTTAAGCATTGAGGAGAACAGATCTACTAACATACGAGTGCAACAGAACTGGACAGACTTTTGAAATAACCCACTGCTGTCACATAGGTCAGCAGATCTTGTATATGTAAAAGATAGAATCTATCAGCTTACTATCCCCTTCAGTAGAAAGTTCCTTGTGCCATTTTTCTAAAGCTACTCTGCCAGGCAGAAAATCCAGGTTTAATAATAAAAGTAAAGGAAATCGCATCAGCCCCACCATTTCTTCACAGACAGTCATAAAGGGGTGAAACAAACAACAAATGCGATAAGACAGGAAAAAATGAAGATGACCATGGAAGAGATGGGCCATAAAACTGGAATAAAATACTACAAAGAAGTTCGAAAGTTAGCAAAGATTGCTCAAATTTTTTTCTACTAATCCAACCATTCCCATACTGACAAGTGAAAATCCTTCTCCATCATTATTCAGAAGACCAGGCAAGCATGTAGAAAAATCTCTGATCGCTGCAGGAAGTTAAAGCTAAATAATAAAACAATTTCACAAAACATTTTCTACAATACTATCAGTTAGATAAAAACTTAAAATGATCGTCTTCAAACAAGATTGGTCTGAAAAATAATTTTAGGACAGCAACATCTTTGGCCTTAACAAGCATCATCTGAAAGTCTCAAAAAACGAGCAGAACTTCCACTGATTACAACTCTGGCACTTCTAACACTTTCTTTCCGTGGGAGACACCACCTTCACTAGTAAGTTGCCCTGAAGAAGTCTCAAGAAGGTAAGTGTTGGCACAGTCACACACACACACACTGTTCACACGTCTGTATACACAGAACAGAACTGATGAGTTTAGACAAAAATATTTCTTTTAGCTAGAACTTCTATTTAACTGCTGATGATCTTTCTCAGTATGTTTTACCATTTCATATAATAATATTCACTACAAGGACATAGAGCATCACCAAATTAGCTCACTTGTATACAGAAATGTCAAAGTAACAGCATTACCAATTCACAATACTTAAGAAATCACAGTTGTACCTTGTCTTCAGATGGACAGAGATACAAATACTGGAATGTGGCAGTAATATTTTTAGAGAATCTTGGCCCAAAGACATCCTTATCCGTTCCAAACTGGTGACGAGACTGACGAACAATAGAATCAATAACATACAATCCAGGAACTTTATATTCTGGTTTGCACTGAAAACAAAAGAATTTTGTTATACATTGATGATAACAAGGTAACAAGCTTTCCTTACTTTCCTATCAGAAATCTACACTGAGTATATTAGAGGAGGAAAAAACAACACAATTGTTTGTTTCTAGAACTGTATGGGCTCCAGAAAAAAAACATGGATGGCATAAAATCAAACAACATTGTAAAAAAAAAAAAATATATATATATATATATATATATCCTTTTGCAAATTTTTAATATCTTCTGTATGAAAACAAATATTTAAATACATTCAACAATAAGTAACAGTTATCAAGGACAACAAAAAGTGAAAAGTAATACTATGCCCAAATTTCCACAAAAAGCTATAAACTCAATCTTATGCCAATGAAAGAAGTTGGTATTACGCATAACTAATGAGCTAAAATGACCAGTACGTATGAAAAGTTTTAAGAATCTTAATATAAAAAGCATTTTCAATTTATATAACAGTAACTTTCTAGACAATGTAATATTTTCATCAAGTTAGAGAAAGAAGCCACAAACATTTTTACAGAAATGCAAGTTACGGTTGTGTGTGTGTACAGCAAAATAAGTATATCATACATATATAAAATACAATTTTTATATACACATATATATAATAGCTATTATCCTTTTTCCCCTCTTCCTTGTTTCTATCTTAGTACATCATTTTTATATCAACCCATGAGTTCAACTTTGTTTTTTTTCCAGTTCTCTCTTCCATCCCACTGGGAAAGAGGGAAGTAAATAATGGCATGGTGCTGAATCAACACTGAATGGCCTGGGTTGGAAGGGACCTCAAGGATTATGAATCTCCAACCCTCCTGCCACAGGCAGGGCCACCAACCTTCACATTTAGTACTAGACCAGTTCAATCACTCCAACAATTTCCTCAGAAATGGCTACAAGTTGTACCAGAGGAGGTTTAGATGAGACGTAAGAACTTTCTCTCTCAGAGAGTGGTCAGGTACTGGAATGGCCTGCACAGGGAGGTGGTGGAGTCGCCGTCCCTGGCAGTGTTCAAGAGGCAACTGAATGAGGAGCTATGAGATATGGTTTAGTGCTTGTGGTAGCAATGGTAATGGGAGGACGGCTGGAAAGGACCTACAAGGTCCTTTTCAACCTGGTGATTCTATGACACTGAAAATCAGTCTGAACATCAACAACACTAGGAAACTACAGAGGGGGGAATTTTACACTCCTCTTTTTTTTCCCTGACCCTTCCTAACATAGCATGAAAAGTTCAAATACGAAGATTATCAGGATTATATCAAAGAGATAAGAATACATATAATCTTAACAAAATAGTCCTTCAATCTCTGAACACCACCGGTAGTAGCACATTCAGATAGTATTTTTTCCATTTTTTTTTTTTTAATTACCTTTTTGATAAACTTCTCAACAATCTGGACAACATGTTTGTAGAGCTGGAAAAGAAATACATAAATCCATTTATCATCAACTTAACAATGGCACCATTTTCCAAGTTTTTTAACTCAATGCTTATGACCACATAGTATGGACTACTCACAAAATATTGTAGTCATATTCAAGAAAGAAGCGTGTTAGTATTTATCAAGCTGTATAGCTAATGAAGAAAAAAAATGCTATGGGTAGAGCAGACAGACACAAGCCATCCTTTCTGTCAGAAGTGCTTCCACGGGTACAGAAAACACACTGCTTTTAGAGCATTAGTAAGAACTTTCTGGATTTATTTTATAAGCAATTTCAGTCGGTATTAATATGTTATGATGCAGCTGCACACTGCAATGTTTAAAATTTTATTACACAGAAATCATAACACCATAGTGGGTGGCATTAAAAAGCAGTAATTGAAAAAACGAAGCTGGCATTATGCTACCAGTCTAAAACCACAAGCTGATGTTCACCACCCACTTGTTTCTAAATAACATTCTTAATGCCAACTAAAATAAAACATCCATGAAGCTAAGACGGGAAAACCCATAGCTGCACTTACTTGGAATCAAAATAATAAAAGATTGCTAGTGTTACAGTTTCGTTTTTCTTCTGCTGTACTTTACCTTGATAGCTTTAATGGCGGCTTTTGTGATGAGAATCATTTTTGCTCGGGAAATAGGAGGTTTCATCTCCATCAGTGAAAAGAGCTGAACAGAAACAAACAAACAAACAAAAAAACAACATTAAAAATATATTCTGATCTTTAAGTAGTTAACCAAAAAGACAACATTTCAGACAAACAACCGACAGCAGAAGTTCTGCACTATGCATCACTACGATGCTAGTTGGTTCTGAAACAAAGGAACTACCAAACAGATCTTCCTGGGCAAAGTTCAAAGCTGTCTCCCTTGTGAACACATACACAGCAATTTACAAGATTTTGATAAGACTTCTGTCAATGTCTTATTTGTGTCTAAACACAGGTATTTAACTTAGGGTGCAAGAACGGTTTCACAAAAATAAATACACACAGCAGAATTAACTGTACCTTGACTTAAAGTAGCCCAAATACCGCCTTAAGAAACAGAAATGTTAGGACATCCCTACAGACTGACACAATCCCTTAATCTTAAAGTAATTTGTCTAAAAGTATGCCAACTTTCATCCATCAAGACAATCAAATCAGCACTAAGTTTCCAAATTATCCTGCTATATATAAATGTTGCAAATGTCTTTAATGGAGATATTTGGCTTGCTACGAACATATCATATTATTATTAAATCTAATTGCAGCAACTGTCGTGGAGAATCCTCTGCACTGTTCTCCAAACTCATACTACCAAGTGGAAAAATCATTTCATCAAGGACAAAGCTTTCAGAAGTGACCAGTCTTTACAGATGACAATGTGAACCTGACTCGACTTACAAAAATTTAAGTACAGCCCAGGTACTCTGTATCAAAAAGCTGTAATCATACAAAAACTTAAGAGTCTTGTATTCAGTTAAGATCATTAAGCACAAAAAAACGGTCCTGCACTACTAGATTTAAAAGCAAATTATTATTTTTTTTTAAGCGTGAATTCACAGAAAGCGTATGCTATATTCAAAATAGATACAGTAGATGTAGGATATAGATCTCTTTATATCCGTGAGTGAAACTCCAAACAAACTTTATGTTCGCAAACAGCATCAGCACGACTTTTGTCTCATGTGAGGAATCCTATTACAAAATGGTTTCACAAGGTTTTGAATCTAGGCATTGAGAAGTCACACCACTGTTTTCCAGTATTAACCATAATCCTGAAAAGTAAGTACTGAATTCACACTTCAGAAACTGACAGAAACTAAAACTGGAACCACAATTCATGTTGGCTTGTCAAAACAGTTTTCTCCAATCTCCTTCCCATCTTCCAGGCAGAAATAGAAGCCAAGACGTTCCAGTACTACTCTGTAATGCCTCCTTCCATATCACACCTCATAGTTAGGTGCTCCACTCCACTGAATACTATTCTCTATTCTTCCCATAAACTTAACTTGCCATTTATTTTGTGGCTTACTTAAAGCAGAATCCTTACATTGTCATGGTTTTTATAATTAAAAACAAAAACCAACCACAGATCTTCAACATTTCCTAGGCACACAATCTTTTTTTTACTGTGAAGTTTTTCTCCACAAATCACAGAAAAATGTTTTGCACTATATAACTGATTTTGCTCGTCACAGTAAAGACAAACTAAAGCCCTTGAATATTAGCAAAAAATGTAATAAATTGCCCACCACAAAACAAAGCAGAGAATAAAAGTATCTCCATTTGATAGTATAATGGAAGGTATAAAGTCATTTAAAAATTGATCTTTTTTTCTATGAGTTTAAAGTTCCAAGATGCTTTGGAAGCGACCAACTTACACAGATGTGCCCACTGTGTCAATGAAGGAAAAAAAATGTAGGTATGTTTATGCAGAAGATAAAAAACATTACAACCAACTATTTGAAGGCAAGTGAAGTGTGAATAAAGCATTCAGCAAACCAAAATGTGACCCTTACACCAGTAAAGGCTAAAGCAAGAATCAAACAAAGAAAAACAACCCTATTTTCATTCCAAGAGCTAGAAACGAAGAAAAACTGTTCTTCAGGAGAGTGATGTCCAGGTAACCTTTCCAACACCAAGATGAGATGATGACTTTTCATTATAATCTCCAAAAAAGGCAAGTATCGGTGTCATATGTTTGATTTTTAAGCCATTCAAACTGTAAGACATACACCAGCTGTGCCTGTGAGTCAACTCGTTCTTTCAAAAAGGTGAGTTCAATTCTGAATTATTTCTTTAGAATGAGCGCAATGATTCACGATGGACAAAGTCAACACTAACATTAAAACTGAAGGAAACCTGTTTTGAGATGTAATGGAAGAAAAAAACAAAACAAACAAACACAGTATTCACAAATAAGACACTGAAAGGCTTCAAACATGAGGGGGAGGATGCAAAAAGGATCTAGCCTTATAAGATAGATACTCCATACCCTTAGCAGGACACACCAGAAAGCAACTGGCGCCGCAGATAAAGCAGCCAGTGTAAAGCAGCACTTCAGCAACACAATGGGCGAGAAGGACAGAATCAGGAAACTGAGCTCACAGCAAGACAGATAACAAGAAGTTACAGGCAAAAAAGAAAAAAAAAAAAAGGAGGTGCCTGAAAATGTATCCCAAAAGTGATGTAACAACTGGGGCAAAAATACAAGGACAGCAAAACAGCTAGAGGGCCA
>JAOWBP010000001.1:88289614-88315024 GCA_028571105.1 Tragopan temminckii | reverse complement strand
ACCTAAGCAGTACCTTATGCAGACCATACCGCTGCTGAACAATAAACATTTGTTCGTACAACCATCTCCCATCAGTTTTATTTGTCTTCTACACAAGGGAGTAAATGAGACAGACAGAAATGAAGCAATTCTCCCTCAATTGCACACTAAGTCTCCTGCAAAATCTGGAAATAATTCCAGATGTTTAAAAAACCACAAATAGCCCACTGATTGGTTTTCTGGGAGCTGTATGCGTGGTCGTCGTCTCATTTTCAAAGTCACTGGAGCCCCAGTCCACATCAACCTGTTACACATTTGGATATTCTTACATATGCTGTAAAAGACCAGTTTTTCTATTCAAATTGTAAGCTTTCGTCCACAGGAATATCTTTTGCAGGCTAACAGATGGCAAAGATGGTAAAGTGAGGACAAAGAAAGGAGGGAGTCATAAAATTATTTTCCATTTTCTTCACTAACAATGAAGAATGGAAACTCGCACGCTAATGTTAAGACACATCAGCTCTGGATGACACAAACAGGAAAAGACTGTATAATTTATACTCGAGCACTATATCTTCTGGTCAGCTTTCTGCTGAACTCAACTGAGATTACACGAAAGCGTGCATATCAAATCTAGGATATTGCCAAACTCTTCTTGGTAGAAGAGTGCTTTGCATGCCAGAAGAAAGCTTCTGTAATTAAAATAATATCTCCTTTACAACTGAGGAGAGAGAATATTTAATTAGGCTTTAAAACTGTTGAGAAGAGGCTTATATAATAGTCTTACTTAGGCCATACAGTCAAATGAAAAGTGCCTACTAAGATTTATTCAGAACTTAAGTGCACTTCACTGGTAACAAATAACACTCCCAGTAAAACCTGACATTAAAACTAAATTATCATCGTCTTCTCCTCCATTTCAATTTCTGAAATAAAAAAAGTTCAAAGTGATGAGAGATTTAAGTGTTGCTAAACGAAATTCGTTAAGGTACCACAGTTGAACACGACTGCTGCACTCCGTGCCCTCACTTGGGAGGATGCTGAGCACAGAGCAGCCATCAAGGCTGAAGCCCAGATCTCAAGACAGGAATGGCTGGGGACAGCACAGTAAACCAGACAGCAAGGCCTCCCCGTGTCTGCCGAATATGCAGAGCTTCACTGCAGCCCAGGGCTCTAACAGCAGTCCTCCTTTTGTTCCTTCACTCAGGAAATGGAAAATTAACTCTCACTTGATGGAGTGCCATGGTACATAAAGATAAGGAACCAGCCCAACTGTTCAGGGCTCCAACTGTAGCTGCCTTCAAACCCTTATCAGCCACAGCAACACTCACGACGTTTTGTGCTCTTCCAGCCACCTCCCTATGACCCCCTCAAATGGGACTGCTTTGTATGTGGGATTTTCCTCACCAATCACATACAGGTGGTAATCCCACATATACACAGTGCATTCTGCTGTGCAAACTCCAGCAGTTCCCTGTAGCGTGTGGAGGCAAAGCACGAAATTAAGGCACTCTGGAGTTTCTGCAGCAATCCAAAAAATGCTACTCAAACCCCCTACATTGTACTGTGCACACACAGAGCAGGTTAATAAAGTCTTGTTCAGTCTATGTAATGTTAGAAGCTGTAGCTTTAACAGACAGTGCAAATGGTTAAAATTCTCCTAGAGCAGGGGTTCATGAGGCTGTACAAAACAAACAGCTGCACAAACGTGCGATTAAGGAAGGAGGATGGAAGCTACCAGGAGGTCTGATGTGTTTTCGGTGAGATGCATCCAAAGGCTTACCCAGCCTCCTGACAAGCACCACAGTGTTAAAAGGAGCTTTAATCTACCCTAGATCTGTATAAACAAAGATCATAGGAACCATCGTATCGCACCAGCCTGGGAAAGAGGAACGCAGGCATCATCTTTCACTTTGTAGCTTTCTGCTGGGGAGGAGAGAGGAAAAGGAAAGAGGGAAATGGAATAACCACGCACACTATGGTGGCTCGACATGAACAGGCCTGTTCCTTCTGTTACTGTGGGTCATCAGGATAATTAAATCCTTCATAACAGCCACCGAGCCGCGTCAGAGAACGCGTACAGCAGTCAGCCAAGTTCTTCAAGTTGCACAAAAGCACTGCTCGGCGTTTTCAGGACAGATCCTGGCACCGCTCCTTCAGAAGCACCGCAGCAGCACAGTGCAGAGCCACAGCATCCCGGGGACACTGCGGTCCCACCACGGCTCAGGCAGCTCCCGCTGTTTGGAGGAGTTGATGGAGAGGTCAGCCAGAGTCACCGCGCTTCTGCCTCCAGCTCACCTCCCCCGCTACAGTTTCTAAATTAATCTGGGTCTTTAAGCTTGTTGGCTTTTATTGCTCTTTCTTAAGAAAAGCACAGCTTTCACGCCACAAACTACAGGGCTAAAATCCCCAGACGAGTGCAGTAAGTACAGTTTGCAATTCGCCTCTGCCCTTACTCATCCGAGCGTACTCCCTTAAGTGACTCCTAAAATCTAGGGTAGGAAATGCGCTTAGCTTCTCCTTTATTCTTCGCCCCCAAAACATTTTAATCCAAATGCTCCCGATGGCTGCAGCCAGCAAACGGAGGGCAGATGGGAACAGCAGCTCTCACGTGATGCGGGATGCAGCCAAAGCCTGGAACTTTGCAATCGTTGTCCCGTGACCATGTAACACCTTTTCTCATAAAATAAATCTAGCAAAAATACATCTAACTAATAATTGGAAACTCCCTGTTAAACTAATCACAGTGCTGTGCTTGGGCAGGGAGTGTTACAGCTTCCCAGGAGGCAGTAACAACCATACACAACAGCCACTGCCTCCTGGCAGGATCAGCTGCTCGGTTGCAACAGCACGTACCTGTTAGCACTGGCAATTTACAACTGGAAAATATTAGGAAGGGCAGATTAACTGCTACAATATGAAATTTCCATGCCTTCATTTTGCATTAACAGCTTCACGGTTAACAAAAGCCCCAGGGAAAAGCAGAAAAGAGATGAAAAAAAGAGAAAGCACGCTCCCCCTTATTTTGGACATGTCCAGGGCCAGGAGCATCCCTGGGAAGCCGCACAACATCCTCTGCATGGCACCAGAAACAAGTGAGGCTGCCACACTTCCAAGCTGGGAGTTGGCACAGTGATGTCCCCTGGAGTCCCCAGACAGCCCTGAAGCCCCCTGCACACCACAACAGCCACTGCTGGGCCAAGAGAGCAGCAAGAGGCCAGGGATGGATAGCAACAATGCTATCTATGCTCCTCCCAGCCTTCCCTGCAGAGTAGGGGTAGGGGCTTATGCATTGACCCCAAGCCTACAAACCTCTTGCCTACATCCCAAGCCCGTGGCACAATGTCCAGATCAGCAACAGTGAAGCAATGACCACTGAGAGCAGCCTCCACCTTATCAGATCACAGGCACCACAGGGTTTGGTGACAGCCATGGGGAAAATCCCAAATCTTCCATCCGAGGGCAAGCTCACTGTCAGCCCAAGGCATGGGACCAGGCTACACGAAGGTGCCACTGTGACAGGCCACCCATCGCGATGCTCACGCCTCTGTTCCAGCCTGCCTACAGGCAACCTGCACTCGTACTCACCTTGGAAAGATCTTTTCTTTTCCACAGGTCTAACAAGTTCTAGGTGAACACAGCAGCTCCAGAGAGTTCAGCATCACCACCTGCACAGAGGCACCTTGCAAGCAGAGTCTCTGATTCTCCCTCCATGCAGTCCCATCTGGCCCTGGCTGTTCCTCCTGCTGCTTTTCCTTACTTAGGACGAGCAGAAGAAAGCTCGTGGACGCAACTGAAGCTCCAATTAGCTTGCTGTGAGATGCCAGCGCTCTCCCCTGTAGGAAGAACAAACACAGAGCTGACATGTGCAGCCTCCAGCTTCGGTGTGGCGTTCTGCTTGTGTTTTATGTAACCATTTATGACTGTTATTCAATCATGAAGGAGAGCTTACCATGGAAACTGCAAGGAGGTGTTTTGTTTAAGATACAAAGCACTTTTTAAGTAAGAGCTGTTCATCTCCCACATGCAAACACCTGAACTGCACTCAAGGCATCACATTCAGATGCATTTTCCAGACGACGGCTAGCCCTAGTTGGAAACAAAGCCTTTCCCCCCCGCTCTCCCAGAGCTAAGGAGCCAGGTGAAGCAGAGGCACAGATCAGCTTCTTTGCGCTGCCATTATGCAGTTCTGTGGGAAATGCCATTTTTCTACCGAGGTCCCTGAGGAGCGTGTCAGCTCAGCAGGCTGCCAGCCTCCAGCAGCTCCCCAAAGCACTAAGCCTCTGGGACCGGTCCCGATTCTGCACGGTCCACGGCCAGTCGGTAACGACCTAGTAATCCAATTAGGCAGCAGCATAGGCTGTCTAAAGAAATAAAACAAAAGGAGATGGGGGAAAAAAAAATACAAAAACAAGGCGGAAATTATGACTAGAGCAAAGCGTATCCTCATTATTCCCTTAATCTGTTGCTGTGAGCAGAAGCTTAGCTGGGTGCCCATGCGTGGGGAGCTGAGTGAGCTGCAGGCAGCCCAGCTCGCAGCCCAGCTGAGCTGTTGGTTGAATGCAGAGAGGCACAGGAGGGATGCCCAGGGCTTGGGTGCCAGCTTGGCTATGGCCAGGTTGCAGGGCAGCTCTGCAAGGCTCCCTTGCAGTTCACATGTCAATTGCACAACTACAAGGTGCTTTCCAGAGGATGCTCCTAGTGGAGCAAAAACGTGAACACGAGAACCCACTCTTTCCACTTTGAGGTCAAACCTTCCAGGGAATGAAGGGAAATGATTGTGCAAAGCACTGCAAGAAACATTACAACTGCAAAAAGGGATTTCTGGTTACAGCGAGTGCTGTTCTCACACACCTAAAAAGTGAGCACAAACCGAAACATGGAGCAAGAGATCTCAGGTGCTGATGGATTTGTCATGAGTGTAAAAGCTCAAGAGCATCAAAACAATCTCCATACTGAAGGCCCAGGCTAAGGCAATGTCATGGTTTACACTGACAGGCATTATCTGGGGTTTTGGTAAAAATAAAAGCAGAATGAAAGAAGAAACCATGCCATTGCTCTGGAAAATTAGCATTTGTAATAGGAAAGTAAATATAAGGCTTGCTTTAGATGATGATAACTATCAGCATGTTCAGCTTTTAATGGCTTTGCCATTATCACAACAAAGGAGTACAAAGCGTCTTTGCTGAACTGCAGGAGTTAAAAACGCACAATGTTCAACTTCTGAAGGGGAGTTTGGCAAACAAGAGGTGACAAGGACACAATTTTCCTACTGCTGATCTCCTGTCAAAGAATCATTAAGGCTGGAAAAGACCTCTAAGATCACCCAGTCCAACCATCAGCCCACCCCACCATGCCCACTGCCCACATCCCTCAGTGCCACATCCACACGGCTCCTGAACACCTCCAGGGATGGTGACTGCACCACCTCCCTGGGCAGCCTGTGCCACTGCCTCACCATTCTACAAATATCTTTAAGAGCATTTCAAGTCTGCAGAGACACCCACTTATTTTATATGGCCTGTAATACAAGATTCAACTTTAATAGCAAGGTGGGATGAAGTGCCAAGCCTCCATCCCTGCCTTAGCATAACGCTTTCCAGAACACCAGCATAAAGAATGTGCCTTCACTACATACCCTGCAACACACCATAAGGCATCACTGACCAGAGAAATACTGCTCGTCATGGCTGTTTGCAACTGCACCAAACCATGCCTGAGCATGGCCAGACCCCACATTGTGCCAGGATGTTTGGGAGCACCCAGGATCCTCTGGGCAAGGGAAGAGGTGGAGAGGCTGCACTGTCATAGAATCACAGAAGAGTGTGGGCTGGAAGGGGCTTCAAAGCCCACCCAGCCCCAACCTGCTGCCATGGGCAGGGCTGCCCCCCACCAGCTCAGGCTGCCCAGGGCCCCATTCAACCTGTCCACCTGGCCCAGGCAGGCACAAAGCTGCTGAAGTCCCATCCAAAGAGCAACCTATTTTGCAGGAAACAAAATATTTTCCTATCCTCTCCATGGGCAATTAGCAACACAAGCCTGAAACGTCAAAAGCTGACTCTTAATTACTGAAGTCAGCACTTAATGACTCCAATTATATTTCTACTGATTTCTGAAAATTGGATTCTCCACTACACTTGCTGTATTTAAATTAGTTTCTTACCTCATTTGCAGTAATTATACTTCGACAAACCAAATTAAAATACAGTTGATTTCTAAAATCCTACTTAGAAATAGTGGGGATTTAAGAACAAAAATGTTTTAAGCCTACCACCATCCACATCTTCATTGCCTTCCATTCAGAGCTCAGGAGTCCTGGAGTTAAAATGATGAGAGAGATGTCAAGGACATCTTTGTTAAATGCCACAGAAAGGAAATCGTGTTTTAGGGCTGTGATACAAAATTACTTTCTTAACCCCCTGTACCACAAGAATTAGCTTTTCTTACCCCAAAAATCAGGGCCAGGTTGGATGGGGCCCTGGGCAGCCTGAGCTGGTGGGGGGCAGCCCTGGCCACGGCAGGGGTTGGGGCTGAATGGGCTCTGAGGTCCCTTCCAACCCAAACCATTCTGTGATTCTACGAGAAGAGCTGCTCTGCTGGGACCTGCCACCATCACTACCAAGAGGATTCCAGCAGCAAAGTGACAGCGGCTGAACATATATCCAAACACTTCTCTCAATTACTACTACACTGCTGATCTGACCCACATGCTGAGACCACAGTACCTACATCTGGCACCAGAACTCATCTGAGGGATAAGCATGGCTTCTGCAGCGTAGACCCTTTAGGGGATGCTTATCCTTTATTAGGAAATTATTTGCAGGTTTTAGTGCACGGTTAATGTAAGCGATGGAAAAGGACAAGAGAGCAGGCAGCATATTCTCAGGAAATCAAGCAACCAAGGGAAAGAATCCATACAAATATTGTATTTGCGGGAAATGCTCTACATGCACTCACTTCAGATAACTCAGATTGCTTTGATTTCTCCCAGAGGACAATATCCCTCCACACATTTTTTCTCCAGAAAGAGGAAATAAAAAACAATGTCAGACCCCACTCCTTTGCCAATCCCAAAGCTAAAACATGCAGAACTTATACCATCACACTGCGGCAGCCTGGCCACAGCCACAGGAGCTGCCAAGCACCCACAGGAACGATGCCAAACCCGAGATGCCCACATTGGCAGGGCTGACACCATCACAGTTCAGGCAACCACAAGCGGCGAGCCTCAGCATCAGATAAATTAATCCTAGTGCTTGCAGGACTGGTTCCTAAAGGAGATGCAGAGACCAGCATGCCATGTCTTCCTCGAGCTTCTTACAGCATCACAGGGGACAAAGCAAACCTCTCACACGTGTGCAGGACACTTAGTCAGAGGCAAGAAAGGGGACACAGATTTACAGGGCCACACTTCCACTTCGGCAGAGGCAAATAACACACCAGTGCCACACTACTTCTTGCAGTAATTGTTTTTCACGGTGTTTGTTTCTGCTGTATTTTTATCCTCATCCTCTGCAGCTACCCGTTACTCAGCAGTGGTTGTTGGATTTTATGCTCACATATGGCTTAAAGTGGGGGGAGGAGGGGGGGATGTTTAATGTTCCCTGTATGTAAATAACGACATGCTGGCTCAGCCCCTGCTGCGCAAGCAGAGAACGATTAGACTATAAATCTCGAACGCAGGAATGTGTCAGGCCGGCTTTCATCCACCTATCCATAAGAACTCACTCCTTGATACTCTTCCCATCTCCCCCTCGCCCACCGAAGCCCACTGCTTTTAATGAGCGCATACAGCAGCAGGAGGCAGCAGCCCAAGAAGGGACACCGACTGACAACACCGCACTGCCAGGTGCCACCACTGCCGGGCATGGGACATGGAGCATGGGGGACAAGTGTTGAATGATTTGGGTTCTTACCTGATTTACGGCATAGCCCTGGTGCTGTTCCTCAAAACCAACTCATGTTTTCAATGTAATTTATCGTCTTTTTAATATAGCTGACAGCATTCATTTCCAATCAAAGCTCACATGCCAAGCACATTAAAACCATTTTATTTTTGCAAAAGCGAATGGCATGAGAGCCAGAAGCAACATGAGCGTAACCACTAGCATTCCCAGCTTTTTCAGTGTCGGAAACCAGCGCACAGAATGGCCAGCTGAACCCTCTAAGGTGCAGAAACACTCTTTAAATAAATAAGAGAGAATTCACTGTTCAGCCAGTCCTCCCTCCTGGCTGAGGAAGGTTCAGTGGGCATGGTGGTGATGGGTCGATGATTGGACTGGATGATCTCAGAGGTCTTTTCCAAGCTTAATGATTCTACGATTCTAGGCACAGCAGGCTAAGAGCAGCGTGGGGGGCTCTCCCTCACCACCACTGCTCCCAGGTCTTCCCCACTGCAAGCAGGGAAAGGCAGAATACTCACACTAACTCTCAACCATGCTACAGGCACAGGTAAGAAGGCAGCAGACCTTCCACTCGCAGCACCCACAGACTGGAGACATGGCAGGCAGCTGCAACAACAGCCAATTTCTCTCCTATAAAGCAGAGTTTTGTTGGTTTAAAAGTCCTGTCTCTTCTCATGAAGAAAAAACAAGCAACTTGCTGCATGGAGGGAAAAGAGTGGTGATTGCTGCCAGCCTCATTGGGCAGGGAGATTTCTGAATGCTTCCACGCATATCCATATCTCCATGTGCAGGCCACCTCCATCCAGCACTCCCCACACAGCCTCTCGCCTCTGAGGTGGAAGGAAAGGGTTTGGACATTCAACCTCTGCTGGTGAACAAGACCAGGAAAAGCTGCAGAAGGCAGAAATGAAGAGGCTAATCAAGAAGCCAGGAAAGAAGGGAAAATTCCCTGAAAGAGTAGGTCAATTCATACAAACTATCAAGCTCGGGCATAGCCTTTCTGTTGTAAGTAGACTTCAGAGTGACAGCAAGATTCAGAAGATGCTCCAAGTCAGTGCTGCAGAATGAGGACAGGAGGAACCGCCCCACTGCTCGAGCTTACCTTCTTCTGTACCCAGCCCAGTTGGCCATTTCAGTGCCCCATGGTTCCCCAGGAAACAAGGAACCCTTGTCCAGCTCCAACTCCAGCAACTGACTTGGCCTCAAGTTGCACCAGGGGAGATTCAGGTTGGGTATTAGGAAAAATTTCTTCCCAGAAAGAGTTGTGAGGCACTGCCCAAGGAGGTGGTAGAGTCCCTGGAGGTGTTCAAGAAATGTTTAGATGTTGTAATGAGGGACATGGCTTGGTGGGAAATGCTGGTGATAGGCAGACGGCTGGACTGGATGATCTTGGAGGTCTTTTCCAACCTTAGTGGTTCTTTGATTCTGTGATTTTATGATTCTGCTGACCTACAGTTATCTGACAGCTTTGGCAACAGATGATGGACGCTATTTCCAATCCTAGAAAATGAAGAGTGTTGTGCAGCATTGCCCTTCATATCGATGATTCTTAATGACATCTAAAAGCACCTGCAAAATCTCAAGTATGGATTTCACCACTTTGTCCTGTGCTAGGCAGACAGAAGCTATAAAGACACAATGGTGGTAACGTATGTTTAACGATTAAAACAGACAGTAAAGCATTCATTAAGACATCCTCTTACTCTCGTGAAAAAGAACGCTAAGGTGATTTTCTCTTTGACCAGTGACAGCAGGTCAGCAAGGTGAGGGGTAATATTAGTCTGAAAGGGAGCGTTTAAAAACATATGTATATAAGTTGGCAGTCAATAAGCCTATTGAGAAAAAGCAGGAAAAAAGTCAAGGAAGTGAAGGAAAAGAGCTGCCCTCTTGCCCATGACTCCTTCAGCTTTGGACAGAGATGGAAGATGAGTCCTTAGGGAGTACAAATCACCCTCGGGAAAGGTTCCTGGGACTCAGCCCTTCCTGGGAGCTGCTGAAGGGGCATTCTCAGTTGATCTTTATTTCCCAAGTTTGGCAAAACGACTGAGGTGGGACAAGGCTAAAAAGAAGGGTTAATTAAACAGACAGAAAAGAGCAAACAGGCAAGAGCCCTTAGAAATTGATTAGACAATAAAAGTAAACGACTTGGCAAAACAAGCTTGATTTCATCGCCAGAGTTATAAAAACATCTAAGAGATAGAGTGCTGCCTTAGTGATCGATGTTCTCACTCTATGTACCCACAGAAGTGATAGGTACTGGGACATTTACTGGGGTAAATGAAATCACAGTCAAATCACCTCCTTCTCTACTCCGTGAAAGGAAAAAGTGCTGCCAAGGATCCCTTTCTCCAGAAAGCAAAGCACCACCAAGGACTTAGGAAAATGCTCATGTTGCCAAAATAAAGCTCAGAAGAACATATTCATCAGGCTCACGTGGCATTTGTTGCTCTCTTGTCTGGAAGAACAGTATGTCAGCATGCAGTGAGGTGACCAGGACCAGAAAACCACCTTTTCTCCCCTCCCCACACTTCTGCTATATAGCTAGCCTCCATATTTTCCACTCCCTCATACAGATCCATTTCCATCCACATGGGAATCTGTACAGCCAGGGGAAGGCCCAGAGCCCTGGGAAGAACTGCACGTGAAATATAAATCACACCAGTGTTACTCAGCCGATGGCCATCTAATCCTTCTCTTGTAATACACTGGCAAAGAAAAGAGACTTTGGTTCAATTTCATAAAACTGAAGTCTTGAGTCATCTCGTTGGTGAGGTCAGGATTACAAGTAGTGTAAATTTACTCATTGCCACCATAAATCCGAGCATCGTAATGCTGAACTATGTCAGTTGCTGGAGCACAGTGCTGTAGACTGCTCTGCATTTTTAACCTTGATTGTACATAACTGTTAATCACTGACCCATTCTTAGGCAGTCCCAGGCTGGAGTATGTTGCTAAGCAACCCATTTTTGTTCCAGATACTTTTTAAATCTAGTTTAGAAATGGCCAAAAGTCAACAAAGTGAGTACTGAGACTGCTGTGACAGGTCTATGACGGAGGTGTGAGCATAGGAAGCAAGGGAGACTCAACTAATGCCTTGCCCTAAAACGTAATGACATAATAGCATCCAACACCACTTTGCTGTGCATCAAAAGCCCTTAAAGAAGCCTCTATACCACTGCAGCCCCTTGCACATTTCCTGACCTGCAGAATTAATTGCCTCTTGCTTTGAATGAGTTCCTGCACATACCACGTGCCCCCAGCACGAGAAGCCAGAGGTGACGAGCAAGATTTCTTAAAGCCACAGTAACTGCAACCCACTGTGACCCACAGCCATTTTCCTGGTCTACCAGCCCCCAAGTTATGGCAAGCCCAAAAAAATGCAGTTCAAACTGAGCCTGCAAATCACAGAGGACATCCTCCAGACCAGCAGCACCATGCAAGCAAGAGGAGATTTTAGAAATACAGTTTTATTAGGGGAAAACACACTGTTCTTAGGAAGCTGATGGGAACATATTTACTCTCCCAGCCAGAAGTGCCAGGGCTTTTAGTAGAACGGTGATGAGAAATAATCAGGTAGAATCAATCAAGCAGAGGGCAGAAATAATCAAGTACAGTTTTGTGTGTATGTGTTGCTGCAGAGCGCTCTCCCCAGAGCCTGCAGGGATCTCTGCTCAGGTATTTTGTCCTTCTGGCAAGTGAGCTCTGGTGGAAAAGGGATGGCCATGGGAGGATGGAGAATCCAGCACTTCCACAATCACAGAACGGTTTGGGTTGGAAGGGGCCTCAAAGCCCACCCAGCCCCAACCCCTGCCGTGGGCAGGGCTGCCCCCCACCAGCTCAGGCTGCCCAGGGCCCCATCCAACCTGGCCTTGAGCACCTCCAGGGATGGGGCACCACAGCTTCTCTGGGCAGCTGTGCCAGCGCCTCACCGCCCTCTGAGGAAAGAGCTTCCCCCGATATCTAACCTAAATTTCCTCTCTTTTAATTTAAAGCCATTCCCCCTTGTCATATCACCATCAGGCCATGTTAAAAGTTGGTCCCTTTCCTGCTTATAAGCTTCCTTAAGTAACGAAAGGCCAAAAGACTTAGGTCTACTTTTCTTTTTCCCCCTTTCTCCCTCATTTTTTCCTTTCTTTTTTTTCCCTTTTTTTGTAAAATGCTTCAAAAAAAGAGCAACTGTACTATGTCGTCTCAGAGAATTACGTCTTCCTCATTGTGGTATTTTCATCATCTCATTAACAGCTACTGTGGTATATTATCCTCACAGAAACTTGGGTTTTATCCTGCAGAAATCAGTCACAAAAGACACTACAGATTTAAACAGAAGAAGAGTGAACAGCCACATTAATTGCCAAGGAACTGGAAAAGTTTCAGGATTAGGGAGGAATATGCAGACAGGAAAGCGCCAAAGTTCTGCTTTTTCTGCTGCCCGCCACCTGACCCTTTTTTTTTTTTTTTTTTTTTAATAAAACCTACTGGTGTAAATTAGACCTTTATGATTAGGTTCATAAAGCATCTGACCAAGTCAGTGAGAGATGGTGGCTACGTGCCAGAATGAACGCTAAAGCAGCTGAACACATCCTGTATTCAGAACTGTGCCCATTCTATACATCAGTGCAATTATGCCCTTTATTTAAACTTTAAGACCAGCAACAAGCAGCGGTGTGAACAGGCACAAAAGCCACCAGCAGAGGCCAAAGGTGTAAAACAGAGCAGAGCACCTACCCAGCGGGGCTCCAGCTGGACACAGCATCAGCAGTGGACAGAAAGGACATGGGTACCGTGGGTGCCCCATGCCAGCGTCCCCTCACCGTAGGGTGGCCCTGGGGTGGCAGGACCAATGGGGAAGTTGTGTCACCCTCCTGAGCACCACACAACCATATGCACGCTCAGCTTTGCAAATGCTCGGTGCTTTCTTCATAACCTCGTGAAGGAATTGCAGTAATATTATTAGCTGGGAAATGACCAAGCGTGAAGAAGTCGCATAAAACCAGGGGCCCCAAGAGCAATTTGATTACTTCTGTTCAGACTGTTTCTGGTGGTTTGCTCTGAAGGGTTCATAGCCTGAACCTTCCCTGCTAGCGTCGGGTCTGAGTGAGCCGTTTATCCCATTCAGTGATGCTCAACCAAGTTATGCTGCTTACAGATTGTCACTGCCTCGTCCGTCATTCCAGGCAACACGACACCATCACCTCCAGCTGACCCCTGAAGTAAAGGATTGTTTCATGAAAAATACTGAAGCCGGTTTATGGCAATCTGCCCTCCAGACAGACAGACAGACCTTGCGCAATGCCACGCCGCATCCCAAGACCTGCCAGCGTCCAGTGGGAGATAAGCACCCGCAGCACGGGGAAGGTAACAAGCCAGGAACGCAGAACTAGTGACTCCAACAAAGTGGATGGGATTAAAAAACAGCGCTTCCACCTTCTGCAGAGCGAGAGCTAGAGACGATCGGGTAGGAAAACTTGCCAAATAAAACTGCTGGGAGCCGGACTGCTCTCTGTTCACTTTTGCAAGCACAGCTTCTAGGAAAAGAAAACAAACCCCTTTTGGTCCTCAAGTATAAAACCTGTCCTCAGCTTTATACTCTACCTGTGCATTGGGACTGTGCTGCTCCCCTGCCCCACGTGCCCATCCAGGCAGGCACTGCTCTTGAGACCAGCACTTCCTTCTCCTCTCCCTCACGCCTACTGCATGCAGACAGGTAAGTGTATGCTGATGATGCCACCTCTCCAGGGGAAACACCCAGCAGAGTGCCCAAGAAGGCCAATGGCATCTTGGCTCATATCAGAAACAGTGCAGCCTGCAGGAGCAGGGAGGTGATCATCTCTCTGTACCCAGTTCTGGTGAGGCCACACCTTGAGTGCTGTGCTCAGTTTTGGACCCCTCAATACAAGAAAGACACTGATGCCCTGGAGCGTGTCCAGAGAAGGGCAACGGAGCTGTGAGGGGTCTGGAGCACACGTCTTATGGGGAGCAACTGAGGGAACTGGGGTTGTTCAGTCTGGAGGAGGCTTAGGGGAGACCTTATTGTTCTCTACAGCTCAGAGGAGACTGTGGTGAGGTGGGGGCTGGCTTCTTCTCCCAGCTAACAGCAGTACAATGATAGGGAATGGCCTCAAGTTGTGCCAGGGGAGGTTCATGTTGGGTATTAGGAACAATTTATTCTTAGCAATAGCAGTGAGGCAGTGGCACAGGCTGCCCAGGGAGCTGTGTGGATGTAGCACTGAGGGACGTGGCCAGTGGGCATGGTGGGGGTAGGCTGACAGTTGGACTGAACGATCTTAGTGGTCTTTTCCAGCCTTAATGATTCTATGTTCTTCATCCCCCTTCTGCCCCGTGGCACAGGAACACACATGGGATAGTGTGGAGAGCTGAAACAGCTGCTTTTGTGTTCAGCATCCTCAGGTGCAGTAGCCTTATGTTTCCAGAGGGCCATTAATCCATCACACTTTGGCTGTAAAATTCATACAAATTATTTTTATTCATAATTGAGGTCTGTAAATGTGGAATTTAAATTATCATTTACAGTGCAAAATGAGACGGAGCAGAAAAACAGAGAATAGCAACAGCTCTCCGCACAAATTGGGAGGAACTGTTTGGGGGTTTATCTCGCAGCAGCTTTAGGTCACAGCATAAATTTCAGCATCACTGACAAGCTGCTCAGGCCCAGCCACAGGAAACCTTCCCACCTCAGGTGCCAAGCTAATCCCTAAACTCAAGTGCCCTCAGCTGTGTCCAATAATCCCCCTGACCTGCCAATACAAGCACACCTGCAGGAAACCCAGCATTTCTTTCTCACTTGGCTCCTCAGCTGGAAAACAGGCTGATGGAAACACAAAAGAACTGTTCCTTGTCATATGCATGGAGACTCACCTTTCCACTCAAATCAGGATGCAGCAAAAGAGAGAACATACAGGGAAGCAGATGGCCCTGCGCTGAACACAAGGCGCAATTCACTGGAGGGACTGAGAGTGAGGCAGGGAGCAGGACTGAGCAAGCTGCACATCAATGCCACCACAGAATCCAGTCCCGCCGTAACACATCCTACAGCAATGAGCATTGCCTCATCAACTCAGAAGGGAAACATTCTAGAAAGCTTTTTTGCTTTTTGTTCCAATGGCAAAGCAGCATCAGAACGAGCAACGAGAACGATGACAGATTCAAAAACAACTTCTTCCCATCCTTGACAGCCCATTGATGCAGATAGCAAAACCTACAAGAGCAAAAGGATCTTTCCTCCCTTATACTAACCTAGTGTTTTGCTTGATTGCAAAAGGATATTCAGGCTGACAGCATGTTAGGGAGTGTGGCAGCATACAATTATACAAAGAGGCTGGCAAACAGACGTGTCCCAGGACACCACTACCCAGGTAAGCAGCCAGACTGCAGGAAGAGCAATGGCTGTGATAAAGCTACGCAATGAAGACAAGGTTAATACATGAGACCTCTCTGATTCTGCACGGCCAAATATAATTACATGTGAACTACAGGAAAGTTTTAATGCTGCGTCCTCAACCCCTGGCACCCTCACATCTGGCTGAAGGCTGCCAATGCCAACGCTAGCAGGACACACAGCATGAGGCTCCTCACTGAACCCCTTGAGATCAGCTCTTCCCTTGGCAAGGCAAAACCACCGAGCCAAGTAACAGCACGGCATGCTGGCTGCTGAGAAAGCAGGCGCTGAGAAGATCAAGAATATGGATAGCAGGAACAAGAAGAACCGCTCCGTCTGGTCTCTCCTCCTCAGGCGCCTGTTGCTGTGAACCCACCGTCTCGGTGAATCCAACCAACTGGTAAGTCCCCTTCTGCCACTGACGCACTAAGGAAGCAGAACCTCAGTTAAGGACCCACGTCTCGCAAGCCCATGCTTCAGCTCTGCAGGCCCCCGATGGGTTGCTGTTCCATAAACACAGCTCAGAGGGAGCACTTCCAAAATGCCTGCAGATACGCACGCAGAGGTATACAAACGAGGGCCAAAAAACTGGACTATTTTGGAATATCCAAGTTTTAAAACCTGCAGTTTATTTTTTCTAACGTATCTATTACATATAATGAAAACACAGGTACTTTTTCCATTTCAATTGGAACTGTTCCACATTGCATCCGATAGTTCAGGTCCCGCACAAGCCAAAGCACATGCATTATATATTTACGCACGGTCTATATTTACGAGCCATGAGTGTAAGAGTTAAGCAGATGCCCAAATCTCAGCAGGATGGTGGTTGGTGTTTCAGTGCCATTTCCAAAGGAGCTTCTCTCTATACCTCTGGACTGAACTATGTGATTTTGTTTGTGAGGCGGCTCAGATTGATGCCAGCATCAAGACAGCATAAAATGAAGAGGTAAGTGAAACGGGCTGCCCAGGACAGTGGCCACAGCCCCAAGCTGACAGAGTTCAAGAAGTGTCTGGACAATGCCCTCAGACATATGGTGATTTTTGGGTGGTGCTCTGTGGAGACTGAAGGTGGACTCTGATCCTCGTGGGTCCCTTCCAACTTGGGATAGTCTATGATTCTCCAGTACTTAGAGTGAAAAGGAGGATACACCATAATGCATGGGTGTCCAACCTTTGGGCTTACCTGAGCCACGCTGAGTGAAGAGGAATCGTCTTGGGCTGCACATAAAATAGTATTACATAGTTTTGTTAATTATATACATTACCTGTTTCTTTAATATTTTTTAATAAAACATAGCAGAGGGCAACAAAAACATAGAACATAGTGGGCTGGACACATATGCAAGGTGTACCCTGTTGCAACTATGATGAAAGCAAAAAGACTCTCAAAAAAGCCGGTGGTATTCTTGCAAACATTTCTACTGTTGAAGATCCCAAGAGTCACAGCCACTAAATAAATTTAAACATGACCCCACTTTGGCAAAACACCTCTCATCCTCCACTTCCACCACATAAACCCAAAGACCTGACAGGACACTGCCAAGCACAGCAACTCACGGACCAGCCTCACAGTCCTCCAGCTTGCCACGACACAGCATAAGCCTTTGGGACACGCAGGAAACAAGTGACAGGCAGAACACCCAGATTTTGTTTGCACATTTGTTGTTTCTCTTAATACCAGTTAATCCCAACCACGTGAGCTCCTGCTTGCTCAGAGACCCAGTGAGCCCCCTGCATGGTCTGGGTGATGCAACAGTGCTGCCATCCAAGCAGGAACATCAAGCATTGGATATGGACCCCCAGAAGGAAAGGGATCACAGTGGAACTGCTGCCTTCAAAATTAGAAACCCAAAACCCAAGCAACCTACCATTGCTAAGTAACGTATACACAAAGCACTCAAGTACAACAGGCTTGAAAAAGGCAGTTTCTTCATCAGCATCACTTTTGTCAGCAACGGGATGCAAAAAGCAAAGCCACATTCTGCAAACCACCTTCACTGAACATAACACATAGCACATAATGCTCCATAAATGCCACTCTTCAGCTGGGGATCAAATGCTTGTCATCTAATGAGCATTCCCAAACCAGAGCAGGCAATGACCACAAAACAATTACACAGAATAATACTGGAAATTCCCAATTAGGTATAGCATATAAAAACGCTTCAAAGAAGAAAAAGAACTCAAGAAAAATACTAATTACATACTTTCACACTGCTGCAGACATTACTTATTTAAGGGAAAGCATTTTGCTAGAAAACATGTTTGTTTTAATTATATAATTCTGACCTCATCCACAAACAAACATAAGCAATGGAAAACGCCAGAGAGTGGCTCTTAAAACAGAGCCCAGTCAAGGAGAAGAACGTGTGAAGGTAATTAATGCTTTTTTGCAGTCTGAAAGGTATTTATCATTCGGTTTTGCCCGTGGGAAATAAACGCTGTCACAATGTGATAAAACACTGTAACAGAGTAAAATCCTTTCCTGCCCCATCCTCACTGCTGCCTGGGGAAAAACCTCTGCCTGTGCATGAAAGAAGAGTGGGGAGCCCCAGGGCTGAGTACTGCATACCCTCAGCAGGAGCCATGAAGTCCCTGGGCTGCTCCTGTGATGCTCCTTGTGTGGCTTTCAGTCCCATGCCCATCCCAGTAGGGCCAGCACAACTGCTCGTGCCATTGCAGCCAGAAGTCATGCTGGTGTGCCAGGAAAAAGAGGCTGGATATGACTGTTCCAGTGCAGAAGGCCATCTTTAAGTATAAAAACTTTTTACTTCAGCTTTGTTTCCATGCAGCTGAAGCATCCCAAGGTGCCTGGGGCTATTGGCACAAACATCAAACTTGCAGAGCCGTATCAAACACGTCAGCAACTGGACGAGTCAGATCACTGAGACCAATGCCTGCACTGGCAGAGCACACTGCCATCCCAACTACGAGCACTGGGATCCAAGGGAAGGGGATAGAAAGAGACAAGGAAAAATCAGATACACGGACAGCTAAGAAGAAAGCTCCGTTGGCAATTAAGAAGAAAATGTAAAACTTCACATCAGAAGAGAAATCATCATCCAGGCTATTTTATTCCATTAATTTTTAAGCAGCATTACCCGCTCAAGTAAATTATCAGACAGAGAATTTATATTTTTAGTCTTTTGAAGCAAGCCTTCTTCTGTGAAAAGGAGAACCAATCTCACAGCAATTCATCCACGGTGGAAAAAGAAAGGAATTCCCTCCCTCACACAGTGAATTCAGTGGCAAAACTCTATAAATATTGCAAACCAGTTCCAGAAATACATATGATTTAAAAGGAACTCAGAAGCCGAGGCTTAAACCAAGCCATTAAAGTCAAATACTATCACAGTAAAGTGTTCAGTGGTAGAATATGAGGAGTTTCCTTTTTTTATTTCCCTCTGATTTGTGACTATGTCTTAGGACAGCCATGGGACCATGGGGCATCTGATGCTGGTTTCTCTCCCATGGAGATGCCCCCACCTCGGTCAGCAACCCAACACCCGCATGCTTTCTGTCAGTGTAAGTGTCCATTGCACAGCTGCTTCCTCTTCTCAAGCCCGCTGCCTAGCCCAGCTCAAACTCATGTTTTCAGTCACACCAGATACAGCACCAGGTGGCTTCTCCAGTGACAAAGCTGGAGGTTTCTTCTGTCACACAAGGCCTCCTTTCCTTGTGACCTGGAAACAGTATTGATCTCATTACTCAGAAATTTGAAAGCTAGGAGAACATCTCCTCTCCAGTGTTACAAAGGCCTAGCAGCATAGAGAAAAATCAGCTCTCGCCATGAGCACTGCACGCTGTCGCAGCTCTCCATCATCTGCCTCGCTTCAATAGGGAACTGCTGCTGCCTAGGAAGCCAGGGAAACAGCAATTCCATAAAGCCACAACAGAGATGCAAAACTGAGCAACAGCAACAACGCACGCCAAAGATGTGTCCTACTATTTCTGCACAAACATCTTCTAAAAGGAAAAAGGAAAGAGCAACCTGCTGCTTAAAATAATTCTTCGGAGGCTACGTAAAATCCATCAATTCTTTGCTAAAAGGAAACATCCTGAATGAAGGAGAGGTCCCAGAGAGAAAACAAACAAACTCATCCCACAACTGCATACCATTTACTCAAGGCCACTGTGATGAATGCACACGAGTGATCTTCACTCAGTGCTTCCCCTACTTTTCCAAGCGTTCAACCCTTCTGCTCCTAACGCTGAATAAAATAAATAAAAAAGAAACACTTTCTGCATGAGTAACTCCGGATGTAAATATTTATTAAGGACTATTCTCATTGCTCCTGATAGGGGTCATCCACAGTGCGGAGCCATTCAGACCAGCTAGGGCTGTGAGAACGAGCCCCGGCCACGCTCCCTCCTACCTCCGCTCCTGAGCACTGGTTTGCATTACAGCATGCAGGAGACTTAGAGCAGCACAATTAAAGCGAGCCCAAACAATCCTATTATGGCGAGGCTGGCTAGCTTCATACAGATAAGCTTAAATTCATACTTAATTAGCTGCTTTAAGAATGCTCAACAGCCTCTTTCCAAGACTAAGTCCACAGAACTGGTGCGACCACTGGACGTGTAGCCAAGAAATGGCAGGAAAAACAAAACCCATTCCTGCGGTAGACAAGGCCCTGAGCACCACAAGAGCTTGTCTGGAACAGCATCCCCCCAGCCATGGGGCCACACGAAGGCTGCAGGCCAGGCAAAGGCTGCACTTGGCTTTCCAGGCGCTGACCTGGAACAGAAACATCACACATATCAGCTGTCACTAATACTTGTGTACGTTAAATATGACGAAGGGGCTACTTTATGCACTGCTCTTAACCACATGGGGCCCTCAGGCCACAGGCCTGACCCAGCTCTTGCACAAACAAACACGGAGTGCGTGCCACGCTACATTCAGCTCCAAAAAGTCAAAGAAGCTACTTGACCAAAGCGGCAGCAGGTTTACTTCAGGCCTTTGGAGTGCAAGCAAGTATTACAACAGAACCTGAAGTGGCAGCAGCCTCTGATAACAAGAGATTAAAACAGACCCAAACAGCAGAACAAGCCTTGGAGGAATTTAAAGTAAGAAATCCAGGACCTGAGCACCACTTTGATGCTACTGCAGCTTCAGCTATGCAGATGGATGGAAAGGTACTGGAGTCCAAATTCTCTTACAGATTTCTGAAAGCTTTACCTTACTCTTTTATAAGTTACACCAGAATCTCCCCTTTTGCATTTCAGTGATTTATATACAGCAGAGGCTACTTCTGCACAAAGCCTCCTCGGCAATGCCCCTGCACTGAAGGATGGCCATAAATGAAACAGGAATAGGAGACCCAATATTTTAACATCAACTATAAGAAACAGTATTTCTGATATAGAAAACATCGACACAGGTTAACAAAAGAGAATATGATTCAAAAGCTTCAAAAGCTTAGAAAGGCAGAACTGCTCAGCTAAGGAAAGAATTTTAAAGGAAACCACCTTCTGATGAGTGACACTGCTGCATCTAACCTGAAAGATGAGATTTAAGGTTTGCTAGCCAGTGGGTGGAACTCCATTGATATCACACGTCCTGCTTGCTCACACGGAGCCAGGGCTTGTTTTATGGCACCGCACACCATGACTTCAGCCTGCACTGGCTAGGAACAGTATGTCCCCAGCGAAGCATTAAGGTCTATGGACTCAGTCAAACCTTCCATCTCAGTGTATTGAGTCGCAACAGCAATCGAACCAGTCTTGAAATATGTAATAGCGCATGCAAGAAATATGCTCCGTTTGCTCTGGGAAACAGAGCAAATCCTGGCACTCCCTAATTCTTTCAAAAATGTGGTCACTTTCAGTGTCTCAAGAAAGAAAGGTGATTCCTGTGGCACTCAGCTTTCAGCACTTGGCAGGAGAAGGGAGAAAATTCCATCTACTTAAATGAGGATCCAAAGATTGAGATGGAAGGGAAGGTGCACCAGGAATCCCTGGAAGCAAAGCAATTAACAGATGGGGTGCAAGTCAGGAGGGAAGGGAGCAGCTCCTGCTAAAACAAGACAGGCATGCATTTAGCAGGCAGATACTGCTACAGATCTGAGATTTATTTACTTGCCACAGTCAATTGAAGAGAAGGGAAAAAACAAATAAACCAACAACCCACATGCATCCCTCTCCTTTGCGACACTGATGGCGTCTTTTGCATGACTTGTGACACCATCAAGCAAAGGGAAAGCCCAAAGCATCCTGCAAACAGAAAGAAGAAAAGCTGGTCTTTCATGGGATAAAAGGAGAAGGCAGAGTATCTGCCCCAAAGTACAAACAGGTTCAGGCACCTTCTCATGAAAGATAAAGGCCCTTTCACATATAATTCCTCCCACCATCTCAAGGCAGCTTTAAAGTACTCGGGGGAAGGAAGGAAGCATGCGTCAAGAGGAGATTGTGCATTTGCATCGGACACTTTGATGGCATAAACACTTCTGCATACCCACATTTATTAAAGTGATGATAATGGCTGCCACACACGAGTGCATGCAGACTGCAGGCTCTGCCAGGCACAGTGTTCTGCCCGTGCCACAAACAGCTGCTTCATCTCCTCCACATAGCTTAGGCTCACCAACACCACTCTTCACATTTCTCTTTTGCCAAAACTGCACAATTAAGCCATCAGACTTCTCCCACTAACTCCTAAAGATTTCAGACCGAGTCCTCTCTTGCTGCAGTTTCAGCTCAAAGCAATTTTTGGCACCACTCTCAAAATGAAGCAGTTTCAACACCAAGGCAGAACCAACAGCAGAGAGCAAGAAAACAACTGAGTGATGTGAAAAGTGATGCTCAGCACCACAGATCAGATAACAAACATGCTAGTACTGGAAGAAAAACAATCCGATTTCCAACACAGCAACCATCCCTAGGTAACTTTCAAAAATGCTACGCAATTCTCACTGCTTTGTTGAAAACCCTTGAAAAGTACACAAAATAGCTTCTACTTGAGAGAAGGTACATACGCTTTGAATAAGACAGCCACCAGCCCTAATGAGAGACTTTGTCTGTCGCAGACATCATGTTGCATCTTCATCACTTCCATCATTTCTCCTTCTTATGCCAGCCCAGGACGCGCTCTCAGCAGCTGCAGCAGGTCTATTCAGCATCCTTGCAGCTGAGAATTGGCTATATGTACAAATAGGGTCGCATAATGCAGATGCCTTCAGAAGACAGCCAAGAATGCTGACTGTCTCCCCGTGTCTGCAGCTGGATCAGCTGGATGCTGAGAAAACACTTCGACGAGTCCTCCCCAGTCGAGAGAGGAACTGACACACAGTATGAGGCTTTCCAGATCCAAAACCTGAGGTTATGTGGCCCAGAAGACAGCAGAATCAACAGATCCCTCTCACCTGTGGTAGTCTGTATGCATGTGCAAATATCACAGCACCAAACCTGGGCTTGAGGAGCTGCTGCTCTTTTGGTCTACAGCCTCAAGCAGAAGAATCCCCAACCCAGGACATTTGCATTACTCTGCTGCTCGCTCCCTCATGTGCTTGCCAGGAGGCACCATGCATGAGCTCTTCTCTCTTGCATCCATCACAGGAGTGATCTCCTTGCAGACCACAGCCTGGCTGTTCACTGACTCTGCAGACCTTCAGCATTTGCAGCAGACAGCTCTCCAGAGGCACCTGGTGCACGGCCATTCCCACTGCACATGACGATTCCCATCAGGGTGCCCTCACTCCCCCCAGGGAATTTGGTGAGGATTTCAGCTGCCGTGGATCCTGAGGGATCTCAACCAGTAGCAAAACTGTGCTCTTGCTACTGTTGTCAGCCCCTGCAGCACACCAACAGGGCACAAATCATTCTAGAAATAAAGACCTTTTCTGTTTATGGTACAGTACACCAATGTCACTCCTTTTGTGTTTTTTTTTCCTCCCACTCCAAGGTGAAGCACACAAGCTGGGTGAAGCCCAAGCCCTTCCAGCAGCACAAGGTGGGGAACAGAGCCTCCTAAAGTACAGTCACTCTTCCTATCATCCCATATTTCAAGGAGATTTGGGTGCTCTGCAGAAGTTGGGAACTTGCTTCTACAGCTGCACCAAGCTGACAGCTTTGTTTTTAAGAGCAAGGTGCAGTCATCTTTTCAGCTGCTCCCACTTCAGGACAAAACAAGCAACAGGCGAAGTGCTGACAAAAAAAAAAGTCATTAAACTTGTAGGACTGCTCCATTTGAATGGAACAATCCTAGACAAAGAGAAAGAAGATGTTATCCAGACAAGCCCATATTTCACGTCTGAGCTAACAGTCCAGATTAAGAAAATGAACTAGAGGGGCTGGGGCCAGAATGGCAGCAGAAACCTGGCTGCTCAGCAGTGAATAGGCAAATGCACAAGCTCGCCTCGCTGGTGTTTCAGGTGCCCAGCAGCAGGAAGAGCACTCAATAAGGCCAGGCTGGATGGGGCCCTGGGCAGCCCAACCTAGTGCCTGATCTGCTGGGTGGCAGCCCTGTCCGCAGCAGGGGGCTGGAACTAGATGATCTCTGAGGTCTCTTCCAACCCCAGCCATTCTGTGATTCTAAGATTTTATGACTTGCTTTTCCATCCAGCAGTGGTCTGTACTTGTCTGACACAGCAGCCCCACACAGACCTGTGGGGAACCCAGGAGGAGAGGAGGAGCCCCCAGCGTGTGGGGTTCTTACAGCCACATCTCTCCACTCCAGGAGGCTTCATGGCATTAATAGCTTAATTCTCTTTAAAAGGAAAGAAAACTAAGAGGCACCACAAATCAGATGGGAACAGATGGAGAAGTAGGTGGGGCTGGAGCAGGGGCTAAGGGAAGCTCTCTCCCCACCAGAAAAACACAGCTTATCTGTCATAGCCCAGGGGGTCTCCTCTGAGAGAAAGAAGGGGGTAACTGTCTTTTTGGCACTTAGTTAAAAAAACAAGTTCCAACATCACCTCTTCCACATGGCTCCCTGCTCTCCCCTGAGCCTCCTTTCCCCACCACCGAGGCTGTGGGTAAGAATTCAGGCCAGATCCCAGCCCACAACATGAAGGAAAGGTGAGGGAAGGTTCTCCCATTACGTCAGTTGCTGGGCATTCAGTCTGCCTTCAAGGCAAGACATGCACAAGCCTCAAAACTGTTCTTTTCCTAGTCTAAGGAGAGAGAAGAGTATTTATCAGGATTAAAATACAAAGAGCATAGATGTGTTTTTTTTATTTTATTAATTTACTGTTGAGGACACACAGGCAAGGAAAAAGGTCTAAACCCAGAAACGAATCATAACGGCCAGCACCAGCGTAACTGATCACTGAGACCCCTCGAGGGGCCTACATCAGGTACACCCCCTCCTCATACAGCCTCAAAGACACATCTCCAAATAGGCATCTCCCTCCTGCTCCCCACACCAGGCCGAGTTATGGCCTTCCACTGAACAGAAATAGAAAAGATACTGAGTTTCCTCGGTAAACCACCAGTCGGTGTACCTTTGAAGTCATAACACTCCATAAACACGTAGCAGTTTTTTGTTGTTTTTTTTTCCCCCTGCCTAGCTGCTTCCCATAAGCTTGGAGCACCCAGAAATGCTCATGTTAACCACAGACGGCCCAAGCAAGCCGAAGTGAGCAATGCAAGTAGCGAGCCCACGTGCCTCACAGTCACATGCCCCAGCAACTGCCTGCAGAAAGCTGTGCACAGCCCTCTGCAGCTACACCGGGCCTTTAACATGGCAATTAATTTACCCCTGTTCCAAGGCACAAAAAAGCTGCACCCACAATGTGGACACGGTCAGCAATGCAGTCTGTTTTTCTCTCCCCAGGCCTTTTCCCAGCCCAGCATACAACCTACACCTACGTAGGTATGATGTGTAACGGTGAGCTGCCAGATTTCAAGTTCACATTCTCTGGAGAGAACTGCATACAGTCATCACAAAAAGTGGTGCAGTCAATCAGAAATTAAGTAAGAGGGGAATCAGCACTTGGATACTGCTGTACCTGGAGGATGCAGTCTCCTGTGCCCTGGAATGCACTCACAAGGACATGAAATCCCTTACACCACACTATTCAGCACAAGGTCCCTGTCCTTCTGTTTGTATGGCAAGCCACCAGAAACCCTGTGTGAATTTTTAGGCATCATCATAATACACTAAAAAAAAAAAAAAAAAAAAAAAAA
>JAOWBP010000001.1:88254974-88273803 GCA_028571105.1 Tragopan temminckii | reverse complement strand
GTTTCAGAAGTTCCTTACTCAGTATCAGCTGGTCTACTAGCTTTTGCAAAAGGCCCAATTAACAAATTCACATCTTCTTTGTAGGAACATCATCCTAAGAGGCTTGTGAGATAAAAAAAAGCAGGGGATGAATCCTGCAGCCGGAGGACCTGCAGCATCCCAGTACTTTACGTGCATACACTCAGTTCCGCTGCAAGCAGGTGAACTCTGAGGTTACAGTTTGTCCTTCTTCACTCAACAGCACCTTAGCACTTGCAGAACATATTCATTAAACTCTAGCAGCCTCGGGAGCATGGGCTACATTTTAACATCCCTGAGCCTCAAAACATACACAAAGAACAACAGCTAAGCTGTTGCAGATTTTAACTATAGTGAAAGATCTGGACTTCGAAAGATTTTCATCTCAGCAGAATTCATCATGCCAAAATAAAATAAGGTTTAACATCTACACATCAGCCCCACAGGCTGACTGAAGGAGCACTGTTAAAACCATTGCAATTTGGCCTTCTCTCGAATCTTCTTGCTTATGATTTTAAGCATCTGCGAAGCAGATGGCTAACATCACTTCAAGTGAGAAACCATGCTGCTAAAAATGCTATTGGTCTGGCCTGCCCATTACAGAAGAGGAACAGAAAGCCTGATTGTCTACACTGCTGGATCTAATGAGCAGAAAAAAAAATAAAAATAAAAAACAGACCAGAACAAAACACGTAGCGGTGCCGTGTATTTTTCAGTTGGAAGCAAGTGTTTCATCCCTCCATCATCTAGTGTTCTGAAAATGAAAACCTGCTTTTCCCTGGGATTTTCTCACTGCTTTTGCCTGAAGTCAACTGAAAAGGAAAATCCACGGTTTAGGACAGACCATTACAATAAGAATATCAAGTGTATGCCTCTCAAAGTGCGAGAAGTAGAAGCACATGCCTTTAGCCAAAAAGCTGAAAAGGCTAAAATGGAGGGCATAACAAGCTGTCTCTTCAAATCACATCCCTCACACAGATCTTTCTTGTGCATTTTACTTTAAAAGTGCTTGGGTTAGTTCAAAAATTCTGTACATGCTTTTTTTTTTTAAAAAAAAAAAAATGCAGTGGGCTTCTGCTTTCTTCAGTTGAGACCCATTTCCAGATTAAAGTGCACAGCCAATTGGTATCAACAGGAATCCCTTTTCTCCCTTCCATGCCAGAAGGACTGCTCTGAAGCTGAGCCTCGAGTGCAAAGCAAGGTAAATAGAGGCAATTTAAGGCTCTGGAAGAGGTGAAGCATGGAAAAACAGCAGGTTTTTGTTTTGTTTTGTTTTTTACATACACAAGAGAGAATGCAAATGGTAATGTGCAAGTATCAGACACCACCACATCCTACAACGGTGCTGGGGTTACTGGGATCTTGAAAGTCTGTAGCCCTACAGTACCTGCCCTGTTCATGGCTGGCCTTGCACCTTTTAGAGCACACAATCTTTTTCCACCAAAAGGAACATATTGCTGGGATGAGGGCAGACTTTCGGTTTTAAGAAGCTGCCTTCTGTGCTTATCCCGCAGAATCGAATGCACTGCCTTCAGGAAGTCCTTCCTGTGTTCTGGTGAACTGAAAAAGAGGAGAGAATACAAGAAGCAGAGTTACCTCTTGCAAACTGCCAAAAGCTCACTGTAAATGAGATAATTAATGACCAGTACTGTAATTTAAAACTGCAAACTGATTGGCATACATTTACTCCCAAGAAGACTCAATTTAAATTTATTTTCAAGGCAAAACCAAATCTGTTGCAATAACTATAGATATCAAAGAAAACAAACACGCTGTTTATTAACAAATCACGTTGCCATGCACTCCTTCTCCTCCAAAACCAACCACACACTTTGCTTTGTCTGATAAACATCAAGCTGACCTGTGGTGACTAATTAAATCTCAGTTTGTAGCCTGTAATCACACACCAAGAAGTCCTGCAGATCTGTACTGCCTAGTAGTGGGACCTGGCTTGATATCGGCTCTGTCAGACTTTGGCAAGTTTGCAAGTTCTCATTTGAAGTCTAAAACACAGCAGGGCAACCACCACAACACAGACATACACAATTCATCTAAGGAAAGACTAATGCCCTAAGGACGGTAGTTGGAAGCTGTTGACATGAAAGGTACCAGCTGAACAAGACACGTTAGCAGCTACCTGGCATAAAGATCCAGAAGTTTAATTGGATGCAAATTTGTAAAAGGAAAAGTGTAATGAGGACATTCCTATAAAAGCATGAGGTTGATCAAATATATGCCTTTATCCTAGGTAGAGTTTCATAAAGGTTCTAACATGCTCTCCCTAATTCTTCCCCCAGGCAGTTCCCAAACTGCCTTAGATGAATGACATAGGCAAGCTGGGATCCAGGGATGCAGCTGCCATTGGAAGATTTGGAAATACACTTACCTACAGCAAAGGTGAAATGTTCTTTCTGGCCTGCCTTCAGACTCAGATTTAACGTGGACAATCTCACATACAGAATTGGTCTCTGCATCTGAAGCAAAAGCAAACAGCACTTCATACAACAGGCTCTCATGCTTAACCTCAGTTAGAATATTTATTCTATAACCCTGAAAAATTGTTAAAGGTTGCGTGGGACAATAAATCATGTGTTGAAAATAATATTAATTCATGGATGAAAAGCAGGAGTGGGCAAGTGGCTAATGGAACGACACATAAATTGGCCAAAATCTAGTAAAGCTTCATATGCACTTACTCAGTACAATAAAAGTAACAGAAAAAAATGGCTTTTCAGGTACTCCATACATTCCAGTATTGCCATATCTTAGAGGTGTAACTTTTGCAGACAGCTAAGTTATATATTCCTTCCACTTTTACTTACATACTGGGAGAATATATTAAAAAAATCTCAAAGTCTTAAATAATGACCTTCACTACCATTTGTCATCTGCTACAACAAAAAGAATTCACTAGCTCTGTTGTTTCATTGCTGCAAGATTTCTTTCAAGTCTCTAGAAAAGGAACAAAATGAACCAGAGCCAGGAGCAACTTTGTTCAGGTTTTTTAAAACTTTGACTGCCTTCAGAAAAAAAACTGACAAGGTGAAAATACAGAATTGGAGCTTTTGCTCCTTTGTTTCTCTCCAGGGTTGTTACTGATGTTGCAATCGTGGATTCCACTCTCAGGTCCCCAGAGCTGCACGCACATGTACTAAGGACAAACACTGGTTAGTCAATGAATGTCCCCAAAACAAAGATTAAAAGGATTACAAGGATTTTGCAGCTGGAACATTACCTGCACTTGCCAATGCTCGAACCTGCAGTGCTTCCAAAGGTATCATGTGACGAAAGCGGAATGGATCCCAGTCTTCATAAATTGAAGCTCTATGTGATCCTCCCTGGGAGAATTTCAAAACACCATTAAGAAATTGGGATATTCAGATATCACGGTTGTCATTGCTTTGCAGTGAAAATGTCCAGCTAAAAACTTGCTGCAGTTCTTTTTTTTCTACATATCTCAGTAACTAGCAACGTTGAAGTGCCTATCTATGAAAGTCTTGTTAACTTCTGGACCAAAGCAACCATTAGACCAATGAACTCTTGTCAATGCCTTCATAAATCATTTAAGACTAATCCTACACTCACACTTCCCATTGCACATACGCTCATGAACGTGCACTGATCTTGCTTTAGTCACTCCAAAGTCATTCTGTGTCCAGACAACTTGGAAGACAAACATTTCACATCACACTTTTGGTTTACACTGTATATGGAAATCAAAGTGTTTCCTATAATATAAAATATATTCCCTGTTGCACTAAGTCACGTGTTCACTGTGTAGCATAGCTTTAAATTCTAATTCTGACTCCAGAAGGATCTACTGATACGTAGCGCTGGCACACCTTATTTGCCAAGAGCAGCCAGCACTTGCTCAGTGGAATTTAAAATGTGCAGAAACTAACAGCCAGGATGAAGCAAAGGCACTGTGTTTCACTAAGAAAGTTGACAGACAGCTCTCATATTTGATTCGTATACACTGACTGAAAAGCCAAACACAAGAGACACACTCAGGGTGCTACCTTGTTTCATGAAAGTCCACTCCGCAGCATGGAGTGGATGTGGTAAGCAACATGAAGAGCCCAGCAGAGAGTAAAGGATAAATTAAACAAACATTTGCAAAACACTGGCTTCAGGCTGAATAGGAAGCCACTCAGAATTCCTCAAATCCCTGTTTGCATGGTGGTAAACAAAGATCACATACGCAAAAGCACACACAGGCAGCACAGCTTTATGGAAAGCAAATCTGGATTACTGAACTACTACAAATATACACAGCAGCACGGAAATAGTCCACACAACTTACAAGTTTCTTCTTCTGTTTGGAACCATCCTTGTACACAAGGACCACAGCAGTTTTGAACACTGGAGAAGAAAGTTAAAAAAAACAAAAGCCATGTAGTAAATAAGGTTGGGGAAAGGTTTCCTATATGCCCAAGCACACAGACATTTCAGCTCTTCAGACAGCCCTTAATTGAGTCAAGGAGGCATGAGTCATCCTACCAAGAAGCCCAAGCTCAACAGCTTTTAGCACACCATTACTACATGGACACTTAATTTTGGACATTCCATCAGTTTAAAGCTGTTGGGAGTACTGTTGGGAGTCACTGCGCATTCCCAGCAGCTTTCATGAGGCTACTCAGCTTCAAGGTATGACCAGGTTTCCCAGCTTACAGCAATGCAGCCAATTTTTATATGCTCTTCAGAGCAAAGAAGAAAGATTCTCCATTCATAAACTGTTTGGTATAAAACAAAAATAAAATAAAAATCAATGGCTTTCTAACCTGCATAGCTTTCTGAAAACAGCAACATAAAAACCCATTGCTTATGAAGAAGTTCAAGAACAAACAAAGCCTAACAAGTAATGCTTAGCTTGACTTAACTTGGAAAGTAACAAGTAGATGATTTGCCAATATAAGCGCTCCAGTAACTTTGCAATGTATCATGCTTCAGCGCAGTGGAAAGACCTTGAAATGTATGCCAACAGCATCTTTAACTTCTCATCTGGCCACCCAAGAAACAGTGCTTGGGAGGAAGACAGACTACTCTGAAGCAATTCTGTGGGAGTCCTGGCTTAGCTTTAAGTACTCTCTAAAGTTTAGACGCTCAAAACGTTTTTGGCATAAGGCATGAAGAAGAAAGGCAAAGCCTCATCAAGCCTTAGCTTTATCCAACAGGATGTGAAGCAGTTACATAGCATACATCAGACTACCAAAATATATCTTTTCAGATGCAAATACCCTTCTGCATAGTTCTCAATATATAGCCTGGGATATGGGTTTAAAAATCTCATGCAATCACCTCCAATTTTTTTTTACCAGATTTCGATGAACACAGAACAGAATTTGAGCATTACAGCAGAGAGACAAGTACAGCTTTAAGATCACCCAATGTTACAGAAGACAATGTTCAACTACCTTCAACAAGTATCTGGTAAGGAACGTGATACAGTTTTTCACACATCTGAAATAAAATTACTAGGATACAAACCAAATGCTGCCAGCTCAGGTTCCTTCTTCCACTTCCCTAGTGAAGCAGGAGGATTAAGCCATATCACTGTGTTATGCAAGAGCAAATCCCCCATGGAAAGGTCTGCAACCTGCCAATCACAAACATGCACAAAGAAACAGTGTATTTCAGTCCAAAGCTCTCTTTCTTGAACTTCAGTTCAAGAAAACTTTCCTGGACTTAATTCTAAAACAAACAAACAAAACACAAGTACATTTTTGGAATAAGTTATTTAACCAGATGACTGCAAGTGTGTGCAAACAGACTGACAGATGGCAATAGATGTGTGTAAATCTTTAATTGGAGGGCATAAATAAGAAATCAGACTCAGCCTGGCTCTCAAAATTTTATAGGCAGCCAGGGCTGGCAAAATGACAAAAACATAAACACTTTCCCTTGTGTTTTTGTCTGCTCCTTTGCCATCCTTTTTCTTACCAGCTTTGTGGTATTTTGTTTGAACATCTAAGCAAACTCCCTCACACACTCACACACATGCTGTTTGGGGTAAAGTTCAAAGATAGCACCAGATGAAGTAGTCGCAGCAACTTCCCCCCCAAATTTGCCATGGTTTGTGATTTCCCCCAAAGGTTCACTTGTGAAAATCATATCGATGGAAATAGACTAATAATGGAGTTCTTAACGACTGCTGGGATATGCTTACTAATGCCACTGCAGCAATCAGACCTTTTACTTTGACTTCTCCCAAAGTGATAATTCAAGGGCGACCTCCAGTCTAGGGGTCATCTTACACCATTCCTCCACCCTTCTCTCAGTAAAGTTTGGCTTTTGCAAAAGGATATCACAGATAACATGAGTGAAACAACCTGAGTTCTCCCTGATAACAAGAGCAACACTAAGATATGTTTGTTGTCTCCTCTCCCAAATTAACACCAAGCCACAGCTGTTCTGTCAACAGAAGTCCTGACCCATTCTCCCAGCTCCTCTTTTCCAGGATCACCACAGCTTTGCCAAGAGTACCTGGTCTCTGTTCTCTCCCACCACTTGCTTCTCCCCACTGCCGTTATGTAAGTTGCTCACCCAAAATTTTCCCAGGACCATTCAATCCCAAACCACCTGTATCCTGTATTTGCACAGCAGCTCTTAAGCTTGATCTTCATCCCAGTGGTTGACAAAACCCTACTACCATTACTTCGTATGGTCATGTCTCTCTTGCATTCACCCATACCACAGCTCACACTAGCTCTTCAGCACTCAGCTTCAGCATGCCTCCACCTTTTCCTCAAGTCTCTCCTAACCTTGCCCATTACTTCACATTACTCTCCTTCATGGCACCGTTGGATTGCAGGCCTACATTCTACTTGGTAAATGAGCGATCCAGGTCTCAGTTTGAAACTTCAACACATCTTCCACAGCTTTCTGCACCCAAGACTGAGCACATTCAATCTTCAGGTGTTTCAGTAAGCACTCTGCAAGATCTGGACTGAAGTCCAGGACTTTTATATATCAAGCCCACTAACACACTTTCTGAATCAGAAATAGCAGTTTCTCACGTACTGGAACTCATTTTGATCTCTTTGAAGTGATTAAAGAGATAAATATAAACTTGCCTCAGGACATCCATCTACTCAGATTGGTGGGATGACATTGTGTTGAAAGAGGAGAGACAAGATATGGACATTAAAAAGTTGAACTGGGATTTTGAACCAAGCACAACCTTCAAAGTGAATTAATGCACTTCTTTACATTGGTTCTACTTACTGAACTGTATACAGAGAAACAGTTTTTTAATTGGATTGGGATTTACCTCTTTGCACAGGAACTACTTCAATGACACAGAAGGTAACTATTTGGTAAAATTTAACATTCACGCTACAAGCACCAAAGTAACAGCCTATTTATTTTCTTTAAATATTGTTTTTTACCTCTTTTTTCTCTCCTGTTTGCTCTGCTATGAGTTGGTCAAACACTGCCCCGTATTCTTCATGGATTTTCTGCATTTCATTAATATGGCTGGCAACTTTGTTCATTGTTTTTATGGCCACTATAGAAGAGAGAGACAGGGAAAAGAGATGAAAAATATTTTTAAACCTTTGAAAGGAAGGGCAGGAGAAGGGCTCCAGACTAGAAGTTAAACAGGGAAGAGGAATGTAGGTTAGCTCCGTACCATCGAGGTGATAATGTTCTTCACTGTCTACATCAGTCAGAGCAAAGAGCTCCTTCAGCAGGAGAGGGTATTTCAGTATCCTCTGGATGGGTTTGATGAGGTAAGACTCCAGCGTGGAGGAGTGCTGCCGTCTGGGATTCTGAGCATCCAGAAATGCCTTGAAAGCAGTGTCTGTCTTGGCTAAAAGATTAAAATGAAGCAATTGGATAAATCAAAAATCATAACAGCTGTCCCAAGAAAGCGACTTTTTGAGCATTGAATTCATTTATCTGTAGACATTTTGCAAGGAACTGCAGATTTATCAGATGATCAGTGTTACCGGGATTATGCCTTTCAGGTTTTGTGCTATTGTCACTTTGCCACACATAAGCTATTTATGAGTTAATATCAAGTAATACCCACTGTACCTAGACTGGGTACGCTGTACCCAGTGTGATTTCACTACACACCTCATTTCTGGCCCTGCCATTATTTGAGAGCAGCATAACCCCTTTTAATCACTCGTTTCCTTTACAAACAGGCTCAAATCAGAAATCTGTAAGAAATCACAGTAATCATCTAGTCTGACAGTCAAACCCACAATATTGGCAAGTGCAGTTATTTTCTCACATCACTATACCTTAAGGTGCATAAATAGACAATAAAATACAACAATAAATAAATCAAAAACTAATATGGAGGCAGGAAGCAGTAAATTCATACACCACATTTTGAGAGTGCAAGCAGACTGGGTGCCTGATTGCTATCATCTTTTCTACCTTATTGCTACCAAATGTATAGAAATACCATTTTGACTGTTCCTTCTTCTACTGGAACATAAAAAAAGAGAGCAAAGCATAGATAAACTGAAATTTTTAGACACACAATTTATTCAGTGCAGAAATAATCCCCACAAATGCTTTTATGAGAGCTGCGATCCCTGCTGAGGTTGGGTGTCTTGTTGGTTGGTTGACTGTAGTTTGGTTTTATTTTTCCTTCCTCCCTCAGACAGTCACCTGATTTCAATAAACAACTTCAGTTTCAAATCCAAAAGCCACCTGCGCCTCAGCTGAGGACACCACTTTACACTTGAAACACACTCCCAGGCTTTTTAAGAGATTTACCTCTGGAATCAAATTTGAAGTTCTGTTAGTGTCATAATTCAAACACAAGCATTTTTTATTCATAAACATAGTCAGTAATGAAAAAATGACAAAACAAAACAATCAGAACTACCTACTTTTTGCTCTTAGCATTAAGGTCAAGCAGATTGCAAAAGAAAGCATGAATATGACTAGCAACAAATCATTTATTCATGCATTCCACTGAGCTGCCAACTATTCTTTGCAGCATGGCAAATGAGAGTTTACAAGAAGAAATGAAAAAAGAAACCTGCACAACAGAAACAAACCAAACAAACAGCCCACATAAGCTTTGTATTGACAGACATCCAGGTGTTCTTTAAAAACAAGAGCTTCCCTTTTAATGGCATTGCTCCTACAACTGGAGCCATCTATTTATTTAACATCTCAGCCAGAAATTAATTGCATGAAGCACTGCTAACTCTAAGAGATTAACACTTTCATGGGACAAAAGCATCCCTCCAAGTCAAGGAGGCCCATGATCACCTGTATTCCAGACCACAGTTAATTTATCTCCACCCCAAGAAGTCAAATTCTGGTAGGAATTTATACATGAAAACCTCTTAGGCAAATTGGATTGAAAACAAGAGGAGGAAGAGAGGGTAGAGAAAGCACAGCGAAGTTAAAATATTTAGACAGCTTCCATAAAACAGTTTCACAGGCTGATCTTTTCCTAGCAGCTGTCAGCATTCAACCACATTTGCTGGAGCTTTAATGGAATTGTCATGAGCACGGATTCACTGCACACACTCTAAAAGGAACCAGAGGTCATCACCAATTCCGGTTCCAAAGTACACAGTGATCCATTAGTGCAAGCCACATTGCCCAGTGATGGGAGACTTTTCACTCCCTGTATGACTGAGGGGGAACATTTAAGGAACGTTTGGATTTTGTGTTGAGGGACATGGTTTAGTGAGTACTATTGGTGATAGGTGGATGGTTGGACTGGATGATCTTGAAGGTCTTTTCCAACCTTGGTGATTCTGTGATTCTGTGAATTTGATGTGTTGGAGAAGTGGAGGAAAAACTGCATGTGAGGTTAACTGCCTCTTGTAATGAGCTACTTGGGTACTACATCAGTGGACTACATCAGTGGTGGTCCACAAACAGCCATGGCACAGAGCTCTCTGTAAGCCTGTCAAGCTAGATGGGCTGACTTCACTGTCACTGTAAGAACTCACAGAGAGCAACCATGCACACATGTCCCCAGCTCTCCATCACAAATCTCTGTGTGGTCTGGTGTGCAGTAGCCACATTTCATCCCCCCCACAGCCATCTGTGACAGCCCAGACCAGTGCATCATTGCCACATCTCTCTCTGGTCTGTTTGTCCAACACAGAGCTCCTACCTTTCACCAGCACTTTTGGGACTTTCGTGTGGCTGGCACAGAAGGCACTGTACAGCTTGAAACGGTCGGCGTAGTAAAGGAAGGATCCACCCAAGGAAAACAGCACTTTCTAGGATTAAAAAAGAAAAGCATGTGAAGACCAGTTAGTTATTTTCCCTCCTGGATAGACACCTAAAGTGAAGCTAGCAAGAAGATAGGGGGCTTTCACAGAGAATTGTGTGAAAACACTTCTTTTCTAAACGCTGCCTTAAGTATCAATTATGGTTCCCAACTGGGAGCCTCCATCAGCAGAGAAAGATCAGAGCAACAATACAGAAATGTCTTGCAAGGTTGATGGGAGGAGTGAGAATGGGGTTTTCCTCCCTGATCCTACAATGGGGTAGAAGCACAGGAGAAGAAAAGAAACGCAGGAGTGGGATGGAGGGTTTTCATTTAGCTGTCAGATGACAGATACTGCATTTTTAGAGTTTTCACACCACGTAAGAGAAAATAGGACCAGCGTTGGTGCCAGAATCCAGCCTGGCTACAGGCTACGTGGTTAACATCATTAGCTGCGTTCCCAGTCTGATCAGGCTGATCTGCAGACACCACTGACTAAAGAGGAACTAGCTTCACAGCTCCAGAAATATATTTAAATGCCTGAGCTTAAAATGTTCTTGTGGCCACGACATCATAGGAGGGACTGGGTGTGTCCAAATTCACAGTGGATCAGACACTAAGGAACTGCAAGCAGGACTAGTATCCCTCTGCACAACAAAAAGCAAAGTCCCTACTCTGCCGAAAATTAGTTTGTGTTATGGTCCAAATATAATACAGATGTTTATGCCACAGTCAAGCCTTCGCTCCACCACCCACCAAGGAACAACAGCATGGGGTGGAAGGAGACGAGACAACATATAGGCAGTTTGCCTACAGTCAGCAGAAGGAAGTAAACTGCAGAACTGAAACCAAGTCCAGACATTCCATTTTGCAACTGCTTTCAGACCACGCCTATAGGACAGAAGTGAAAAATAAATTTGATGCACATTTTACGTAGAAAGGTAGAAATAATCTTACTCAGAACAGAATTCTCGCCATGAGAAAGACTCTTCCTAATTTCTCTCCTTAAGCTAAAAAGAGTGATCAAACTTTTTTTTTTTAGTTGGAAAGCCTGTGCATTTGCATTCTCCATCAAAGGCACATTTTCTACAAAGCAAAAGTTAGGATAGCAGCATTCATGATTGATGCTGATTTTTAACGAATACCTGACAGCAAGAAGCATAGAAACACACACAAAGACAACTTTTTTCAGCAGTTCTTCCACGTTAGTCAAAGTGCAATCCCAGTGGAATTATTATTATTCATCACAACATTCTGTCCTCTACCAAGGTGAGCTAAGCATGAAAAAGTTCCCCAAAGACAAAACTGTTTGAGCTACTTGCCAGAAATCTAATACATCATGTACTACAGAAGACACAAAACTATTTATGCATTTTCCTAATCTTTTTTTCATTTTTTAATGAAATATATATGTCTCTAGTTTACACTTCTAACTTCCATGCATGAGTGTCGATACTTGGAAGCAGTTGCTGTATAGTTCTGCTATGCTCAAAAAGCCTAACTGCAGAACTCAATTTATATTCTGTACCACAGCCCCAGTGGGCTTCTGAACTGCTATATTAGACTTGTCAGAACAAAGATCTTATGTAATATTCCATTTCTAGTTTTTCTTTACAGCTTGAGACAAGAAATCTGACAGAAGAGCAAGAATAGTATCTCTAAACACATGGCGTTACATGCTTCTAGTGCTCTGTACAGCTAAATGTAACACGAAGCAAAGTAATAGCAGGATGGTCTTCCAACAGCCTCAGTATTAGCTAGCAACCAATCTCAAGCATAAGTAGATGCTGGCTTTCACAAAAAGAGTGACAGAAAGTAAAATACAATAAAGAGTGTTAGAGGACAACTTCTAAGATACAGTTTATCATTTATTATAACATCAAATTGTGAGCCTACTCTGAATATAGATAGAATCATAGAATGGGCTGGGTTGAAAAGGACCACAATGATCATCTAGTTTCAATCCCTCTGCTATGTGCAGGGTCGCCAGTCACCAGACCAGGCTGCCCAGAGCCACATCCAGCCTGGCCTTGAAGGCATCCAGCGATGGGGCATCCACAGCCTCCTTGGGCAACCTGTCCCAGTGCTTCGCCACCCTCTGAGTGAAAAACTTCCTCCTAAATAATAGATAACAAGTTTACCTTAAATTGCTCAACTTTTTCAAGCTTTTCCAGGTCTGGAACCAGCCTTACTCCATCTTCAAGTGTTTTCAGGAACTCTACCTGAAATGCTACCATTTCAGTCAGATTCCCAAAGAGAACATCCAGCTAATAAGAGAAAAAAAAGCAACATGCTGAAAATACCACTGTTAAGATCACTTTACAACTAAATCATGTTTTCTAGAACTTCAGCAATCTTCAGTCCAGTCATATAATCAGAGTAATGTCTAGGATAAAAAACACAAACTATCCATTATTGTACCTTTACACTCTGCTAAATGAGCTATTTTAAAAGAAGCGGAATTCAAAACTTTTATCAGAGCTCACTGAGACAAGCAAATTTAGGGGTGTGGAGGGGTGCATGTATGTAAGCTATCTAACAAAAAGATAAGCACTAATTAGCATACCTCATCTGGTGTGAGGAACGTTTCTTTTTGTAGAGGCTTCAGGTATCTCTCCATTAGACAGTTTAGGTCCTAAAAATTCAGAAAAAGATTTCCATGTTGGTTCCTTGAACTCTCTGAATATTTATTGAAATGGCTAAGATCACAGTTTTCCTCTATATGGATTTTTCCTCCCCACACATAAGACGAGTCAGATTTCACTGAATCTATGACCGTGTAAGAGGAGACATACAGGTTTACTAAGAAAATCAATACAAGATTTCACAGACCACTATTTCTCTGCATTTCTGTCAGGTAAAGAAATTTCAGAATTACTAAATATCAATTTTGAATGCCTACTTATTTCAGAGGGTTGTTTAAATTGCTATTCTAGTGACAGATTGTAGAATCCAATAAGAGATACATGCACAAAATAGGACTTGAAGTAGAAAAGTGGCTAACAAGGCTTTCCAGAAGGAGAAACATTAGCGGACTGAAACAACATATCAAAATTCCCTACTTTGACGTAGGTGCGCTCTGTTTCGAGAAGTTCACAGATGACCTTTCGCAGTTTATCTGCATCCGTGAGTTGTCTCATGGTGGCCAGTTGGGGTCCTGTGAATTCCTGAGGATGAGCACTTGAGTCAGAAGGGTTCATTTCATGAAGACTGCGACAGAAAGCAGCGACCTGCTCTGTACTCTTTAAAAAACAAGAAAGAGGAAAGGCCAGTGGTAATAACTGAGGCAGGAGTTACAGGAACAAAGGAGTTGAGAAGCCTTTGCTGTAATGAAGTTGCAGTCACCGAAGTCCAGAAGTACGCACATTATTTCATATATATATATCTACCCACTCTTTCAGTGTCTAAGGGCAAGCGAAAAAGAGTTGCATAATTCAAGTCAGCTAAAGTGTTGTCTGGTAACCTTCCTGGTTTCAAATAAACATGAAATTTAACAGGCTTGTCTAGCATTTAGGACTGAAACAAATAAACAAAAGGGCCTGAGAAGTGAGAACTAAAAATGATAGTGCCATCAAAACACCCAAGCCCTTTGCAAGTTCCCCAATCTAGTTTGCAACAGTCCTGTAAATGGCTGTGTCAATACAGCCAGAGAGACAGCATGGTGACAGAAAACCTTTGAGTTGTTTTACAGGGGAGGAGAGCCACCAGGGTAAACAAAGCCTCAGGCTTCAAAGCTTTCTGGAAAGTAACTGAGTTTTTGTTCTGGGTCTGAAAATGCAACTTGCAGGGTAAATTTCCTTCTTATGCATCAGGTTTTTCAGAGCTGGTACATCTCACTGGTTTCTTTAATGTTTAATTATGTCTCTATATAAAGAGAATTATCCTCCCTTCACCTCCTCTCCTTAGATCACCTGTTTGCATCTTTCATTTCACTGCGAAGTTTGGAGCAGGTACAGTCTCCGGTGTCAATGACGACAGTCCCAGGCTTCTAGGATTGCCAGCACAGCAGCATGCCCTATCTCCTTCCATCCCGGAGACCCGGTGAAAGCTCGGGAGAGAAAGGAGCTCCTTTACTTGATCACACCTCTCTAACCTTTTGTGTTTAATCCTGCCACAGTATCTTAAACCAGATTTAGAGACTTCCCAGCACTACTTCTATATCCCTCCAGACCACGCTGAAACAATTTACGCCAAATTATCCTGTTCAAACAGAAAACACGCAGGGAAAGGGGAAAGAAAAAGAAAGAAAAAAAAAAGTACACCACCACCTCACAGTTTGGAGACAGACCCCTGCCCACTGAGAGACCACTCCCACCAGCCAGTACCAACAGCAGCATCAGGAGCCTGAACTACCCGCATCACCCCACACCTTTGTGATGATTCAGTGCCAAAAAGTCTCTGCATTTGTTAAGCTGCATCACTTGCTCGCACATCACTGTTTTCCTACCCATTCACTTGCTAGACTAGAAGGCAATGAAGCTCAAGAGGAATATTAACCATTTTAGTGGCAAGAAAGGGATATCCTTCCACAGAATAATAGATTAGAATCATTAAGGCTGGAAAAGATCTCTAAGATCACCCAGTCCAACAGTCAGCCCACCCCCACCATGCCCACTGCCCACGTCCCTCAGTGCCACATCCACACGGCTCTTGAAAGCCTCCAGGGACGGTGACTGCACCATCTCCCTGGGCAGCCTGTGCCACTGCCTCACCGCTCTTGCTGAAAAGAAATTGTTCCTACTATCCAATCATACAATCATCACCTGCTTTCCCTGAAGGTGTCTTATGGCTGTAAATGCTCACCTAAGTGTCTCACTGCAAGGCATCTCAGTAAAGATGCTTGTTATGCAAAGGATAATTTTCGTCAGGACAAAACTGTAAGCAGTTAACAAATGGTAGCTGACCGTCCATACAAAAATGCCTCTTGGACATGGGTGCTCACAGGGAAAATATTCACCTTTAGTATGAGATTTAAGCTCAGATCAGGCAGGAAGGAAAAGCATGATTAGAAAAAGTAGTGAGTCAAGTCAGTTTATTTCTAACTAATTTAGCTTCTGGTAACAGAACATGCCAGTGAGTGTCAGATTTATTAGTCGATGTAATTCAATTTATTTCTCTCTATGCTTGCCAGACTCATAAGTACAAAGCAAACCCAAACCTTTAGGTTAAGTTTGCAATACGTTTCAATACATGTGATCTTGATCTCAACAGCTTCAAAATCTAAAAAGTGCAGTAGGTTAAAGCCTGGCCTCAGTGGCAGTGCGAAAAAACAACTGCCCAGTTACCTGCTCTGCTGGAAAGGGACAAAGGACTGACGGTTAACAGTGATGAATGAAAGCCTGCAGAAACCCCAAATAAGCCAGGTTTTCCTCAGAAATTCTTGAAAAAATAATTTGAGGAAGTCACACCCAGTGGCATTTTATTTTAAGAGTCAAGTGTGCAACTAAAAATAGTTACAGTATATAGAATATGGTATAAAATCAAACCCCACAAAACCCCAAGTGTTTTCAGCAGTTTGTGTGTGACAGCCTGCAGACAGCTCACCTTGCTGTGCATTCACTTGCATTAAGCCGCAGGGAAAGATGGGTCACCCAGAAAAAGAGAGTGCAAATCCACTTAAGACTATGAAACACCAGCAGAACACTAACAAGCAGCTGAGAACTGGATAACTGTCACACAGGCACAGGTTCTGACCTGGAGGGAGCACTTACACCTATGGGCTAAAAAGGAAGTCCAGAGATTTGTAGAAGCCTTATCTCCATGTGTACATGCTCTGTACAATGCTTGCTGACTGCACCCAGAGCCTGCTCCAGCCAGCAGCAGCTCTCACTTCTGCCTTGCCACTTCCACGCCTTGCATCTTTTACTCATTTCCCCACAAGTATCATTCGTCTTGTACTCTCCAGGCAGACAGAAAGTCTCAAGCATGTTTATCTTCACAAACCTGCTCCCTTGCTTGTTCACTGAACAAACTGTTCCATTTCAGAACACAATCATTTCTACCTCATGCTTAAAAATCAACTGCTAGACAGAAAGCAGGTGCATGTTGGACCTAGAGATGTTCAGAACACAGCTGTTTGCTTATAACTCTCAATCAGTACAAACAAAAGCACCTCTGTCCCCATTTTCCTAGAGAAAATTGACAGAACAGAGAAGGCCTGGAATAGAAACAGATCCCTTTGTCTACCTACACTAGCTCTGTTTGCCAGCTGCTACTAAACAGCAATTATTCCAGAATTAGTGCAATTACTTTAGGCACAGTCATGCCAGCAGTCCCATCCAGCAACCTTGACATGAGCTGGACTTCTTGCACAACAGGGCTACAAGGCGAGGTTTGTTTTGCCAGTGCGTTAACACCTCCTCTGCAGGGGACCCAGCAGAGGAGCTAAGCTCAGGAGGATCTGATGCAGGAGGGGCAAGTCCTTAACTCACTGTGCGTGTTAACAGTGCCCACAGATGGGAGGTTTGGCTTCCTGCCCTACAGTTGTGGAAGTGGACTGCGATCTCCTCTCGTGCTCACCTTATAGAAAGACACGGGTGCAGAGGCATCAAACAGAATGCCTTGTCGAACTGCATGCAACACCTCTGCTCTGCACCACACAGCAAACCTGAAGCAATACTGATCTCCCAAACAAAACTCAGGCAAACTGCACTCTCTCATACACTAGCAGAACCGTTAATGACATTGCACAATAACAAAACGCCTCTGCAGGGTATATGCATAACAGCTCAGCCTCAAATCTATAACCTTACAATTAAAACAGCTCGAAAATTTGTTTAGCTGCTAATTCTTTAGACTAGCAGTAGATTTGCTCACCAAATACAGCATACGGTACAGAGAGTCGCCGGATCCCACAGCGCTTTCGTTCTTGAGTTTACGGTTAACTCTCCGCAGAGCCGACATCGCCAGGAAGGCAGTGCTAGCAGCACTGTCACTCCGTGCTTCCAGCCTCAGCTGTGAGAAAAATCCCGGCTCTCCACATATTCAGCTGATCCGAAATGCTCTCCCACTTCAGAGAGATATCCTCACTTGAGACATGCAGAATATGGCCACACTTTAACAAGAAGGGGCAGAGACCATATTTATCCAGGCAGAACCTTTCCTCGTGTCGTTTGCCGTGGGCCTCATTCACTCACCACATCAGCTGGAATTAAGGGCTGGCCAGGAGTCGCAGCTGAAGATGCAATGCTGCTTTTCACGGAAACATGTAGAGGATAATTTCAGCAGAAAGGCTGAAATGCAGCAAAGGGGAGGTGAAGGCAGCCCTGGAATATAAATGTCTCTTGCCTGTGGCGGAGCATGAGCCAATTGGCTACGAACTGCACTGCCTAAGAATATTAAACATCTGAAGGGACAGAAGCAGAGAATTAAAGGAACTTTAAAAAGCCAGTTATGCTGCTGGCAAACCTACCCCTCAAATCCCCACTTTAATCCTTTCACATCTATTGCAGCACACTGAAGGTTTTGAGACTTAATAATTCTGGTCTTCAACAATGTTGCACAGAGAAGATGACCTATTTTCTTCAAAAAAATCTCTCTAAATAGTATGTACATGTACACACACACACAGACATTACAGCACACCCCCCAAAGCACAAGTGCTGTGGGGTAATTAGCTCCAGTTTCAAGAAGCAGATGCCTTAAATTAAAAACAAGGAGAAACGGATGTCCTGCAATATTATAACTGATTACCAGTTTGTTTGGTTTTGTTTTTCAAACATCCTCATCATTTTCAGAGGACCGTTATAGGAAAAAAATACACACAAAGACTCATCTTGTGATGTACCGTAACACGTGTCTTAGCTTTTGGTGACCTGCAGCATTAAGTGCTTAACACATATACTCACTTTTCAGGGCACCTCCTTAAAACCTTCATTTATTCTACAAAATTTAAAAGGCCGAAGTAGGTCACCACAGAGGCAAGTAACTGTTTAAGACTTAATTACTCTGCTCTGAAAGGTTTCCAGTATTCTGCTGACTGATAGAGAAGAATCACCTAGTTTCCACACACAGCCTGAAACTGCAGTTCACGTGGTGGATGAAAACAAGTCTAAAGAGGTGGCAGAGAGCATGCTTTCCTCTCCCTGCTACTCCTTCCCTGCTATCTCCTCCCCATCAATGGCTCCCACACAAAATTGAGAGAGGGAAAGTAAGTAGCATATCCTAGGGAAGAAGCAACCAGGAGTACAATTCGGGTCACTGTTGGCTGCATCCCTTAAAGGGATGCTAGCTGGTGTTTACAAAGATTAAAACCAAGAGGGCAGGTTGATAAAGAGAAGGCATCGTGAAATCAGATATGGAGCAAGCTCAGAGAACAGTGGCTATCTCATACCACTGCACTATAAATGCCTCAAAATACTACAAACCAATTTCCAAGGTAAGTTATCAGAAACAGCTTTAGTCATCCTACTTTTGTTTACAATAGCTCATTTGAGGATAACGAAAGAAGTAAATTCCATGTTATCGGGTCTGTAGGATACAGAGGAAACAGGATTCTCAGAAAAGGGAGGAATCCTTAAAGCTATGGGTACACTCTCCAAATCCACCACCACCAACAGCTTGGAGGCTTTTGCAGATTATGAAACAAATACACCTGTACGGAGCAAACACACA
>JAOWBP010000001.1:88218771-88242952 GCA_028571105.1 Tragopan temminckii | reverse complement strand
CAATAGTTGCCCCATAACTAAACACTTTGCATAACACACAAAGGACACAGTGCTCTACACATGTAGATAGATGTGGTGGATGCCCCATCCCTGGAGACAGATGAGCTAGCTTGGTCCTAGGTCCAAGCAAACAAGCTCTCACTGTGGCTTGTTAATTCCTGCTCAGCATCACGCTAATGCACTCACACAGCTTCTGGGTCAGCTCAGGTGTGCATCCAGACGCACCGAAGAAATCCCTGCACTGGGTGACTACAACTATCAAAGAGACACATGCTGGGAGATGGCTGAAGGCTGACCTGAGTCCCAAAAAGATGCAGGAACAGCCCCTCCTACTCCAAACGCCCAAAACAAAACCATTTCACACGTCAGAACAATTATTTTGACATTTATGAAACCTATACTCTGGGGCAAATACTAAATACTCTGACATATTCAGAAACCATTTACTTTTGACTGGAAGCCAAAATTTGCCTCAGCTCTGAAAAGATTGGGTTATCCAAAAACTACTTGGTTTTGGCATTTCACACATTTTTCCTGATTTTTAAATTATTCAAAAAAAAAAAACAAAACAACCTTAAAGCACACAGGTACATATGATATCCTCTTATCTTTTGAAATAGGGGGGACATTTAGAAACACGCAAGTATGAGGAGACACAGTGTAAGAGCATTCCTGCAATTCTCAGCACTGCTGTCTTAGACACACAGTGGCTATTAACTGCCCAAGGCGTGGTCCTGCTCTCCAACAGCCACTTCTCTGTTTGTCCTCATCTAGTTTAGGAAGCCAAGCTACTAGCAAACAGTTTACATCCTCTAGAGGTTAACTGTCTGCCATTCAGTTCTCTGAGCATCACAGTGATGTGCAGATGTGCCCCTTCCCAGAGTGCTGTGGGACCAGGTAGGTACATTTGGCTCTAACACCAAGCTCTACCTCGAGGAGTTTTGAACTGTCCCTGCTAGTTATTCATGTGTCTCAACAAATACATGGGGCTCACGGCTGATCTTAGAGAGAATTAATGCTTATTCCTTCTTCCTTCCCTGCTGTGCATACTCCTGAGGGAAAATCCAGAGGTAAAGATACCTCCTGTGCAGCCTAGAAGTAAGTGAGCAGTCAGGTAGGTGTGCGACATGCTGGATGCACAGGTAGATGATGGGACGCACATGCAGGGATTACATATTTCACAGTCTAACTGTGTACACAGTCATTCTTCACTGCTAATGCAGATTATACCCTACAGCTTCCAGATCTCATTTATTATCTACCCAGTGCACTCAGACTGTAATTCTTCTCACTTTCATCACAGAAGTTACAGACAGCGATCAATGGGACTGCAACAGCACACTGGAAACACCAATCCTCCTCCTGGTAATTCCTACATTGAATCCAGTACCTTGGTTGCTTCCAGAAAACACCAGTGTGCTGTCACTCAAGTCAGACGGGTTTTCCAAGCGACGTGGTGGTGGCTGCATTAATTTTTGCCCTTCCTCTATCTCAGGATAGGTACGCACAGTAAGACACAGTGAAGGCTGAATGAGGACGTCTTTCAGCAAAGCTGAGTCCAGATCTTCAGCAGCTTTCTTATTAATCTCCACAATTTCATCACCAGCTTTCAGGCCTGAAACATAAAAAGGAACAGGTAAGACTTGCACAGTGACACTACTCACAGACATCAAGGAGCTCAGCTCAGTATTTATAAAGTGCCAGACAGTGCTATGTCTAGACATTAAATAAACGTGTATGACTGCAAATGATATTGAAATTGGATGGACTTTACACAGATCTGTTGTTAGGCTGGTATTCCAGTATCCATAAGCATGTAATGCCCATGAAGATCATCACAAGGTACCAGAAGGAACATATCCTGTCTTTCTTCACGTCACTCTGCAAGGGGACAGCTGCTGTGCATCAAGCCATTGTACTAAACATATTCCTCATATATAGGTGCATGCTTAAGGACAGAGGCAGACCTTGAGACTCTGCACACAGGACAGAGGAAGGACTGGGCCAGGTGAAGCAATGTGAGTTAGGTCTGTCCCTCTGCTCAGGGGAGCAAGGGTTCTCAATGAGCAGCCCAGCTAATCTCCCAGAACTGCTACACCAGCTGTGCTGCTGGACAGTGTTGATTTTTGCTTTTAATTTTCTGTACAAGCACATGCTTTTATACAAAGTGGTCACCTACTGATGCACCTAAGAGGAAAGATAACATTTTGCACTCAACCTGTGTGGGACTTCAGACAGCATCCTCTCTGTCCCTATCTGAATAACATCTCAACAAAGATCTTCTACAAAGGCAAATTTTAGCATTTGTTAAGTTAGCCATGTTCCTTTCAATCTAATTTCAGGAGCTATTTAGAGCCCCAGCACCCAAGAGAAAAGGGGATCTGCAGAGGAAGCAGCTGACTCCCACTGGCCTCAGGGTGATGGAGAAATGTGACAGACAACTTGCAGCCCTCTCAGGTCCAGCAAGAGCTGGACCTGGCCAGGTCCAGGTTCCCCCTGGCCTGCCTGAAAATGACAACAGTGGGCTGGGCCAGGGTTTAAACCCAAACAAATTCCAGCACCAGTCAGCCTTTAGGTCAGTCTTCAGGACTGCACTCACCACTGAGGGTGATGGCAGCAGTCCTCTGTAGGCATCTGCCATGGAGAAGATGGAAAAGTGTACTCTGCAATGGCCACAAGAGGGACCGCTGTGGCATCCCAGTCACGATTCTTGTACTTACAGGGTGGAAAGCTGGAATTTATTGGGTCAAAAGAGCTGTTCCTTCCAGGTGACCTACGTTATCTGACCTGCCCTTGCAGGTTCCATGTCCACCCTTAAGCCACAATGAAAGGTCCAACTCAATGAGCCTGAGCTGCAAGTTGCAACCATCCTCCTGGAAAGATTACCTATCCTCATCTGAGAAAGAAACATGGTGGAAGGGAGGAGGCTAAAGGGCTTCAGCCTTCTGTAGGAAAATTGAGATCCCTCTTAAATGCATGTAATTGTGCCCAGAAACTGTAGCACAGAGCACAGTTTCAGAAAGAATAAGATGAAATAGATAAAATAGCTTCAAAGTAAATGGACCGTAAAATCGTATTTGAAATGAGGACAAAACAAAGCAAGTCAAGCATTCTGCATTATTTCATTTATTCTACTTAGTGATGCTATCTCATAATAGTAGCACATTAATATGTCTGTAACTATAAACATCACATTTGGGGCTTCATTTACTCCTTGTAATTCTTGCTTTGAATCATTTGGAATGAAGCACGTCTTACAGCTCCGTACTATCAAGTATCTCAAATTCCAAAAACGGCCAGGCTCATGCATACCAACAGGAAAAAAAATCATAAAAAGAATTAGGAGAAAATAAAATTTAAGAGTTTTCCATTTGGAAAAAAGATTGAAAAGGAAATACTGTAACTCTTCTTGTTAAATTTATTATAGGAAGTGCAGTCAAATGCAAGTATAAATGTAAATAACGGGAGGAAGAGAGAGCTTTCCTCTTTGCTAACTATGCGTGTCTTCTCATAATATCCTGCCAAATACAGTCAATACAGAAGTGGCTTTTTATATCTATTATGAAAAGCAATGTATCACTGAAAGCATGTTTTAGCACTTCAGCCCCACAGGAGGCAGTGTGTATCCATGTATTCATTTAAATTGCCATTCAAACATTTCCTGAAGGCAAAACAAGAAAGCCCTGTTGCTGTACCCCCAGCCTCCTCCTCATTTTCTCTTTGTTCTCCACAGGAAGCCCACAGAGGTCTACTGCCCTAGTGCAGGCTGGCAGAGCTGATCTCAAGCTCTTGTTCAGGGCTGTTGGTAGAATCTTCATCCCATCCAACAGGGAATTACTACCCACTATGCGGGGCTGAGGTGGAGTGAAGAGGGACAGGACAGAGAAAAATGGCCTTCTCAAGCTTTACTGACACGCAGAAGCCTCCAGAACCCCCCAGGTGGTTTTCTTCAGGTGAAGTTAGAGGCTACAGCTGAACAAAACTCCAGGCTCCAGGCAGCCAAAACCGCTCCACCTAGTCTCTCAGCTTCAGTCCTTCCCCTCTGCCACTTTTGCCACTTGCTTCACTGCAATGCAAGCCAAATACATTTGCCAGTGGGTCAGAAAACCAGTCAAACGCTTTTGCCACAGCAGTTTTCCAGCAAGACAGTGAGCTGAAGCAGTCAGCTCCAGTTTGGGAGAGAACAACTCCCACTGCTTTCAACTGCAAGCAGTTGAGCAAGCTCTGTACTACCACAAAAGCACTCTGCAAGAAAACTCTGCAGGTGTTTTCGAGGACTCGGGGTACTAATGGGCTATGATGAGGTGAGTGTCTTTGTACTCTTCTTGTTCCCTGTATCACTCTTTAAAATTTGCCTGTTTCCCTGACAAGCCCCTCCTGTGACTGTAGGAGCGGCACTGCCAGCACACTGGAGAGAGCAATGAACAGGAAAAAGCAGCAAGGGCATGGTGGTGTCAGGGTTGACTTCAGCTTGGGTAAGGTATGATGGAACCATGGTGGTGAGGCACTGGCATAGGCTGTCCAGAAAGGTGGTGGATGCCCTGTCCCTGGAGACACTCAAGGTCAGGCTGGACAGGGCTGTGAGCACCTGATGGAGCTGTAGGCGTCCCTGCTCATTGCAGGAGGATTGGATCAGATGGCCTTTAAAGGTCCCTTCCAATTCACGCAATTCTATGGTTCCTGCTCTGTGCTGGGATGAGCCTGACAGCCTAGTTCTGTCTGCAGGTTTCTGTTGCTTTTATGCTTTCTGGAAAGGCTGGGCACAAAAATACAGGCAACAGCCCCAGCCACAGAGAATAAGAGAATAGTTTCTACCATACCTGTTCATTTTGCAGTGACTGACTTGAGAGGGCTCCTGGTCTTCTTTCCCGCTGCAAAGAACCCTCCTACATATGTAGTAACTCAAAATTAAAAGAGGTTGACTATACAGCACAGATGATCCCAAAGGCAGAACAACCAAGCACCTGGTACCTCAAGTTCTTGACAAAAGAGCATGATCTCTTCTGGACTGGGGTCTGAGTTTGGTGTGTTTGTAGAATTCCCATCCCAACAATCTCACAGTCTACACCAGAACAAACAACAGGACAAACAAACAACAGTAAATGTAAATTAAAAATGTCTTTTACCTTTCTTGAAAGCTAGGCCTGTCTCTTTGACACCATTCACATACAGACGACGAATCCCTTCTTCTTCCACAGAGGACAAAGAGAAACCTAAGGAGATACCCAGTCACATGGTTAGAAAGCACCGAGCAACTCCAGTGTTTCCTCACAACAACATGCACTAAAGGGAAGGCAGTGCTATGCCTGTTCTTGACAAAGTAGTCACAAACTTTTCCTTTCTTCCTTTCCTTAAACCTTTATGAATGCTGAAAAGTGAAAAAGCATCTTTAAGAAAAAACTGAATTTCTAAGTTTCTATCATTTACAGTTTTATTTAAGTATACCACAGCTGCAAAACGTTGGAACACACTTCAAATTCTCTTCTCAAAGGTCATTTCAAGAAGTCTGCTGTTTGCAGACAAGAGCTGTACAGTGCTGTGGTTTGCGAACCAAACCAACAAAAGCCAGGAAGCTGACAGTATGGCTGACGTGCCATCCTTAACTCATTCAGTGTACAACAATGTCTGCTACCGTCAACTTCTGCTTTTTGAAGTTTGTAGAAATGTTGCCTTTCCCTCTCCTCCATTCTTTTCTCAGTTTCTCCTGGCAGGATCTGTGTAACTTGCCAAGTTTCAGCACACATTTTATAGCTGCCCTAGAGACCTACTGAACAACCTTATAATGGAAGTACTGACAAAGTCTTAATTTTAACAGTGCAAATGGTACTGTTACATTTGGTTTTGGTAATTTTCTTGCCATTTGTGTTCGATGTTGTGTAAGATAATAATGTGTAAAGTAAATGCAATGTGTTTAGTTAAACAGGTCTTGCTTATTTACTGCTGAGTTATCTAAAGCTGAACATTTGCCTTTCTGAAACTTCATTGCTCCCTAAATGGGTAGAGGCAACCATTTGCTGTCTTCTTCCAACTAGAAAAACATTTGCAAATCTCTAGGGGGGGAGGTGCTTTTTTGACATGGAGCCACCAGCCAAGAGGAAGCAGATGTGCTGGGAGCCCATTCTGACTTTAGGACTCCCTTCAAGCCGATGGTTATGGATGAGAAGTCATTTTTTCTATATATCATTTAAAAAGAAAAGGAGGGGGAAGAATGTGTCAGCCTGGAAGCTAGCAGCATAGGGCCCATTGTGGCTTACTGAGTTCCTCAGCCTGAATAAAACAAACTTTGTGAAGCTCACTCAATACGCTTGCTTTGGCAGAGAGAAACTCTTAACTAAACAAAAGAGCAGATGTAAAAAAAAATAGTAGCTATTGATTGTCATCACTGCAAAGCCTACCTGGAAAACCTAAACCACAGGCATGGTGGTGCGTACTCAAGACTGCTGTTTGAGTCAGCACAAATGATCAGCTATTAAAACAATCACCATTTTGCAACTGAAATGCTGTTTTGCTGTACTGCCTTCACTCCAACTACCATACAGTTAAAACAAAGCTGAAAGGCATCTCACATTCTTGCTGTAGCTAACTGGGAGATGACATCCAGCCTGTCTCAAGCTTCCCTCTTTTCCATGAGAAAGCAGCTTCCCCATTCAAACTGTCAGGTCTGTGAGCTTATATAGTTGCATTTTAATTCAGCCAGGGCAATAATTACTGTCAGAATGTACGTAAGGAATCATTACACATGCTGTCATCAGCTTTAAGAGATAAGAGATGAGCAACCAGCAGCCTCAGAATGACCATCTCGCAAGTCTACTTAACCCCTCCGCAGACAGGGTGTGTGACCATACTCCAGGTATGGATAAACAGAGCTCTGTTGCCACTGTAGCAACAGATTCAGTGGCTGGATCTGGTAAACAATTTGGAGGAACACTCCTGTCCCTCTGCGGTGTTGCTGCCAGTGCTTTCGCAGCCATGCAGAAAAGCAGAGCAGGGAACACACACATATATGGTTGTGTATGTACGTATGGCTACTTTGTATACATGTATGTATGTCTAGTTTGTATATGGACATGGTACAAATGTGCAGCTTTTGTCTGGATTGACTTTCCAGGTGCTCCACACAAACACATGTACTAGCACTGCAGGAGGCAGGAGTGGGTGGAAGTGACAGTGATTGCATAAGCTGGCATCACTGCCAAAAAGATTATTATCAAACTGTGCATGGACCCTGAAACACAGGTGTTAAGAGATGAGTGGTGACCCTGACAGAGCCTTTACTTCACTGAAAAGTTCTGATGACAGAAGAACAAAAGTCAGCACTGAAGAGTGCACATAGTCACACCAAAACAGCACAATACCAGAACAAACCCGCTTCCACAAAAAAAAAAACCATCCCCTGGGACAGACAGTCGCTAAAAAAGGATTAGTATAGGGATGCTCCTGATGCACACATGGGCTGGAAGCAGTGGGCTTTTAGTGGGAATGCTCCCTGATCTCTGCCCACACAGCCATGTATGAAGAGGCTGGTACTAGTGAAAGAGGCAAGTATGGATATGGATAATAGTGAAAGAGGCAAGATAGCACAGCAACAGCAACCAGTTGGCAGATGTCATGAAGGCAATGGCCAGATACTTCAGAAACGTCTCTTATTACAAACACATAAGCAATCAGAAACACTCCAAAGTGCCCCTCCAGATGAGTCTTGCCTGAAATGCTGTGCTCTGTCCTCTTGGTGTCACTTCAACTCAAGTTTGCTCAGACACAAGAGCAAAGCTGCTCCAAGAGCCTGCTAATGCCTGCAGAAGCAGCTCTGCCACCTTGCTGGTACCAGGATCTCTCACCTGGCTGTAAACAGCTTGTAAAGCCAGCATGCAGCTGTTCACTTCTTATTTTACCTTTCTGCTAGGCTAGTGAGCTGGATTGGCCAGTCTAATTGCACCCTTTGTGAAAGCATTTCATCTCCCCACCTTTGATGATATGTCTGTTAAGTAGAGATAACAGCTCTAAGTCCACATTGTCAGGATTAAGTAACAGCTGCTTGTGAAGTATCTTGAAAATTCAAGGTGATTTACAAACATTACTGTTGATATAGCTGGAATACTGGGAACAGCAACAGGTAATGTCACTATTTTCATAATCTCATTTATGTTCTTCTGGAGGAATCAAGATACAGGGGATTTGGACACTTGTTCTAAAAATTTGCAAGAAGTACGAGAAGGGTTGAACAAAGCTGTACAGAAAAAGAAAGCAATCAAGAGAATGACAAATCCCTCAGCACCATAGATGCTCAGCTGTGGTGCTGGCTCCTGACCCTGTTCTCAGCACTTGGTGAACAGGGGCTGAGCTTCTTGTGTTGCCCAGCTGCCTAAAAGCCAGCATGAGATGTAAGCCTTCTCATAGAAAGACCTAAGCAGAGATGATTGGAGACATTACAGCCATGTTATTGATTTAGACTTCTTTCAAAACAAAAGCAATAGAAAGAAACCTTAAGCAATCCTGTTAAAAAGAATCTATGCTGCAACTATAAAGCTCTGATCTTTGTATTGCCATAGCTCATGAAAGTGCTTTTAGTTTACTTTCTGGTTTGTAAAAGTGTGTATAGGCAACACTAATTCCATACAGAGACTGAAGGGACTAAAAACTCCCATGTACTTAACAATACAGCACTGGAAAGGATTGCAGAATGAAACACAGCCTACCCCAGCACCAAGACAGGGCCAACACAGCTATTTCATCCTCCTCTGCTCCCCTACGTGCAAGTATTTCAGTACACACTTGTCACTGAGTGACCATATAGTACTGTTTCTGAGACACATGCAGACTACAGAAATCCTGCAACCATCTAAAGTCAATGCAAGTTTGCCATTTTCTTTCAATGAGAGCAAAGTCAGCTTTTTTTGGGGTGCACTGAGCATTTGCTCTTTTCAGGGTCAGAGCTGCTGACCAGATACATCGCGTGTCTCATGCAGCTGATTCCCTCTCACAGGACGTGACAGTGCATTTCATTGTCGTTCCCATCTATCACAGAAAACAGGGAAAAGGGAAAAGGGAAAAGAGAAACGGGAAATGCCACAATACCCCTAGTTATTGCAGTGCTTTCAGCCACAGTGTAATTATTTAACCTAGGGCCATTGCTGTGCTAGTTCATATTTCTTTCTCAAGCCGTCAGCATTCAAACCACAATCAGCACCATTGCTTTGTAGCAGAGCTCAATATTCAGAAGGCCAGCAGCTGCATAATAAGCAGTTCAGGGATTTGGAATTATTCTAGTCATTAAAACACAATATTTAGATAAACAGTAAAAAGATGCAGATTGACTCCCTGCAGGGTAGGATGCTCAAATAATGTTTAAAAACACTACCAAACTGTAATTTTTAGACCAAAGGGCAAACTTGCCAGGCAGGAGGTCTGCAGCTTCAAATACTGAAGAGATAATATGACTGTCCCCACATAAAGACTGGGAATTTTGCTGAAATTACACTTTCATCCAGATCTATATGACATACTGGATTCCAGCTCCAGGAGTTCACAGACGCTCCTGGAGAACCTGGTGTGCACTGGGGCCAGGCTCTCCCAGCCTGGAAACACCGGGGCAAGATGAGGACCCACCTTGTAGAACTACAGGAGCCAGGGAAAGGGGCCAAGGAGCCTCTCCTACGCCAGCTGCCCAGCCACAGAGTTGCAGGGGCCTCCCACCCACAGCGATGCTCCTGGCTCTGTCCCATCATAGCCGGGGGCACTGGGAGAGGGAGGGCTGAGGAGGGGGAGAGCCCGCTATCAGTCTGTTGGCAGCCCTTTCTCAAACCCCAGCTCCATGGCAGGGTCCCTGTGAACACCGCAATGCAGGCATTCTTATAAATGTGACAACCAGCAAAGGACGCTGCTTCCTGCCAGCACTCAGTCCCACAACCTCCGTATGCGGTGCTTTGAGAAACTACAAAAACAAGAAAACATTCTTTCCAAATGCCACCGTAGCTCTCATCAAAGAGCTCCATATCCTACAGCTTGAGCACCAGCAAAGAAACGTGTTCAGTGTATCACACGTAAAACAACCCTGCTTTAGGGCAGGAGAGTGAGCTTTCTGTAGCTGGCACAGGAATCAGATGTGTTCTCCTTATTTTGCTCAACAGGCCTCTCAGGTGTGTCAATCAATGGCAAGCACACACACTAGAACTGACTCGGTAGGAAGATAAAAACAAAAGGAGAGAAACTTACCATAAATATCAGAGGACGTATCAGACTTCTCTATCTGAATATGCTGCGTAATTTTCTGACAGATTTCTATTTCTTTGTAGAGCTGAGCAGAAAAAGGATACACAGAAATAAGTTACTGTGGAAGAACACATTAACTGTAATCATATTGAACAGTCTTCTTTCTCAGGAGGAGAGAGAAACAAGTTGTGGTCATTACTTATCAGGCTGTTTTTCCCCACGTGTACAAAACGTTCGTTTTGTTGCTATGCTTGACTGTTAGAAACTAAAGAGGAATAAGTAGTACTTTGCTACTGCCAACATAAAAGTAATAATACATTTATTTCACTCCATCAATACAATTTTGAGTGCACGAGAAGAAGAACTTCCATTCCTCCTTCTGTATTTAATGGGAAGTTATCATTTAATGTTAAGCACGTATATTATTTACATTAAGACACTGCAGGAATTCAATTATTTTATAGCACTAAAATTCTAAGTAGGAATCTTCCTTCTTAAAAACGTTTCTCAATTGTTAGAAGATGATTGGATTTTAAATGCAGTTCCTTTCTCACCTTTCACACATTAATGTTTATTTCTACCCAAGTCTTTGAAATCATCATTAACATCCTTCCTGGGAGAGCAGCACCAATTCACACCTCTGGGCAGCATCCAAGCACACTCTGTGTGATTCACTCTGCCTTTCAGGAGCTGAGCAGCCCCCCAGCTGCAGCCCTGTACTCTGATTACACTGTCAGCAACAGGAATTATGCTTTTAAATCTTCTGCTTCATGCTACTTACTCTTGTATCCCAGCCCTGCCGCTCAGCTCCTAACAAATGAGGTGGTACTGGAGCCTGTCACAACAACCCAGGTAGGGAAATTCTATTTTTCCAGATAGTCTCTGAACTCATATCTCTGGGAGTCAGCCCTAACTTCCCCAAAGCCATACTGACAGCCGTGGTCTCAGCACAAGTTTGAAGCTGTTTTTTCCATAGCACACACTAGAACTTCAGTAACAAGCCATCCTTCCACCTTTGGAAAAACCACCTTTGGAAAAAATCGTACCCACAGAAGAAAGAGAGCTCACAGGTAAATATTAATTCTGTCAATGTGGGTAAGACTGTAAAAAACCAACCACAATAATTAAGTGACGTTTTGAAATTAAGTGACATGAGTGTTTGGACTGAAGCATTTAATCCATTCCCTTAAAAAAAGTAAAGTAACTCATTAGGAAAGGTTTCTCTCCTGCTTCTACCAACACTTACTCATCTGTTTAATGCAAATATTAGGCATAATGGAACAGATGAATACCCATTTAAGTGGTTGTGTACAGCAAGATAAATGTAAAATTCAATGAGGATGCCGTGCTAGCAGTACTTTTAAAATGCAGTTTTCAAAGATAGGAACATATTATTCAACACTTGAAAATGAGTCAAATGACATTCACAAAATCTCAACCAGATTTCAGTAAACATTTTAAAAAGAGGAGAAGGCAAAAAACAAGTGAAAATTGCATTGTTTTCAGAACAAAAACTGATTGAACTCTGCAGCCATCCCAAGGAGATTTTAGCATTCAAGGGCAGTGCTGCCCCCTCCATCCACTTCAATCTCTTTGCTGTCCCTGGTGCTTCTCATTGCAGTCTGGGGATATTCATCATTACCTTCATTTCCTCAAGCCCTTCACCTGCTTGCATTTTTTCCTCTAACACTTTTGGTCCTGCCACAGCATCCTTTCCCAATGCCTCCAGCCTCACCCTATCCTATCAGTGGGATTTTCAGAGGGGCCTTCAGTCTCCTTCTCCCATCTGAAAGTGCCATCAATATCCTACCCAGAGTAAGAAGTCTGGCACCTCAAACTCCAGCCCAAACATTCCAACACTTCATTTACAATAGAAGGTGCTTAAACTGTCTGGTGTAGCACCTAATGCTAAATAGCTGTCCCCTAGCCCTTAGTAACTCTTATAACACACAATAAACCAGGCACATGAATTTTTGAAAGGCTGTGTTGGAAAACAAAGCATCACCATGAATGTTTTGGAAAGGAATGGAATATGGTTGTTTAATCTCAGCTTCTTACTTAAATCATCTGTTATATTATTCAAGAAAAAGGATTATCATCCTAAGAAATTACCTTTCCCACAGTAATGTATTTTAAAAGCACTTTAGTAGGGGGAAGATAGCTCTGGCAAGATGACATCAGCATTCGTCTGTTATAAACACTGTTTGGGTGACCACAGAAATAGAGCCATTACTTTTATCACATTGCAAGAGAATCATCTCTTTAACACCTGAATAAAAGTAATTCATATTTTCTCATGAAACCAGCACACAGGCACACATACAAATGCACAGACCTTTAACAATACTACATTAGGTACGATCCTATCTATACTGTAATCTTTCAGTACACGCATAGTGCTATTGACCATAGAGTTTAATTTCAGTTTTCCTCAGAATAAACAATAACTGATGACTCTGCCAACCCTATATCCCCTTAACATAAAAAAAGTCAGAGCCAAAATCTGTCTCCTCTGAGTCTTAATCTTTCACAGCTACGTTTCACTTCCCACTTTTAGTGCTTTCTCAGTTGTTTTTGTTAACTGTGATAATGGCAAACCACAGAAGTTCTTTAGTAAATGAACAAAAGCATCTATAACCAGCGAAGTTTTACTTTTTATAAATAAAACAGCCACCAATAAAAAGGACTCTGAAAAGCTTTACAGCATGCATGCGTAAAATCACAGAGCCAAAGCATGACACTAATTCTGTTTGGTCTGTTTTTTTAATCTCTGATTTCAGAATTCCTTTGAAGTCTGCTTTTGCGATTCATGATACGAAGACTTCCAAATGAAGCAATTAGGAATGTATATTCTCACACAGCTTTTTAACCTCAACATTTACCTTCCCATACAAAAACATGAAAACCACCAAAGACCAAAGCAACAAAAAACACCTTGCACCCTCACTCTCTCTCTTAAAAAAATCAAAGCGATCTGAACAAGAAGCACTGAGGTTTTAACAGGATGTCTTTAAAACAAACAAGGAAAATACAAACAAGAGGAAAAGGCAGTCTTGAGAGAAATTAAGCTTAAATGTGCATTGCCGTGACCTTCACCCCATTACCAGTGGCTGTTCCTTCTCTCTTCCATACAGACCCATAAGTGCACAAAAGTAAGCAGAACACAACTCTTTCCTCAAGATGAAATGTTTGGAGGGATTACCTTACTGCAGGCCAATTGTGATGGCCTGCACAGCTCCATAATTGCAAGTTAAAAAGCGTAACTGCGCATTACAAATACCAAATGAACACTAATTAACAGTGTCCTACACAGTGTCATCTAATTTTGTTTAGAAGGTAGCATTACCAGTTCATAGATATCCTCCTCTTGCTTTGGTACATAAAACTGCATCTGGTTTTCAATCAGGAATTTAAGACGCAGGTAGTGAGCAGAGTGATCCAGCTGGTGTGTCTGCAAGAAATGGAGAAGAGGCTTTGTAAGACAAGAGCAATGGCTCACATTATCTCTAATAAGAAAATCTCGTGACATTCACAAAGAGAAAAAAGTGCTCCAGCACCATCTGTCGTAAGAGACCCATGTTCTCCTAATTTGAACAAGAATTTGAACCTTCCTCTCTTCCCCAGAAATAAGAGTTTAAGGGCAGTGCTACTACTCTGGCCAGCCTCTTCAATTCTGTTTATTTTGCAGTTCTGCTCCATCCCATGCTATTGCAGAAATAGACAAAAACTATTAAAGCAAGGATATGGAGCATACCCATGTATATGAAGTGCATTTCAAATTGCAGGAAGGAAAACAAATGTTCTGCTAACAGAAAAATGTAACAGGAAAGTCTTTTCTGTGGATTTTTTTAGTTGGTTGGTTGGTTTGTTTTTTAGCATCTTCATAATTTAGCAAGTATGTATGGTGTATAAATCTATACATGCATCCTCTAAATTCAAAACAACACAGGATAGGTTGGCTTAAAAAGGGTGAAAGAAGCTGAGAGTTCTACACTGGACTACATCCTAGCGGAAACAGTCACACCATTTTAATGAATTAGTCATAATTAGCTGGGGATATAGCATTTGGTCTGGGAGATGTTAATGACCTTTTCTCAGCACGATTAATAAGTTCAATTTAAGCAGAGGTTAATGCAGTGTATAATCAAAACACATTTGGAATGATGATAAACACAAAGAACGTCATTCAGAAGTTACTTTCAAAGTTCATAAACTGTTGACTAAAGCTAGTGAAAAACCCAGAAGTGATCCAGAAATACAGGAGGTAAATTCACCTCACTCACTTTAGACATCCCATTATTATAAGCTTTTATAAGTCTGCCTTTTCATCTTTTATCAGCAAATTACCAAAATTTCCCAGGTTGCACAAAAAACAGTGGCTCATCTGAAAATTTATGGAACAATTATTATTTCCTACTGGTTATGTGTCAGACTACTGTTTTTTAAAGGCTCACTTATCCACCTCAAGCCAAGATAATGATACACTGAGATTCAACTGACTGATGACACAGTACAGATTATGAGTAATGTACACCAAGTGACCTGTGGAGAAGATTGTGCCTTGATCTAGCAAACCCTCCCACAAGTATTTAGAGAACAGGGAATGTTTTTGAAGGTCTGGATTAGTCAATGAAACAAAATGGCAACCGATACAAAAATAAAAGACAGATCTATTGCTGTACTGCTGCATTCACATATGTCCAATTCAAAAAACATGCCCTTACATGAAACATCTGAAATGGAGTAAACTCTGTTGCAAACACCTGCTTAATTAAATAAGCAACTTGAAATCAATCAAAAAACAAAATAAAAGAACTGAATATAGGGGAGCCTCACACTCTCTCCCTTTTTTCTTTTTTGAAACACATTTTACAAGTTTTGCTCATTGTTTACTAACCATTTTTCCTGTTGTTTTTTTTTTTCCCTAGTTTTTCTCCTATATGCACATCCACACATAAACCTCAGAAACTCAAGGGAAGCAGAATTGGTTGTAGCTGTCCAAAAATGACACGTAAGAGTCCTAGATTAGTTTCTGGCCAGATTAGCATGCTACCCATAGACACAAACTGAAGAGCACCATGCACACAAATTAAACAAAAACAAAGAGAAGACATAAAAACACAGATAGCACAAATGAAAAATGGAGCAAAAAGCCTGTGATAAGCCTCACTGAAAGCCTTTGAAATGCTTGAGTCATTTAAAGTGGTTAATGGGGAAAAAGTGCTACATGGAAAAACCATACTAGCAGAAAAATTAACCATAAACATAGAATCATTAAGGTTGGAAAAGTCCACTAAAATCACCTTGTCCAGCCATCTAACTGGGCAACCTGAGAGTCTGCTCCTGCCAATAAACTGCATCTTCTGTGGTGTCCTGTGCTTAAGATCTCATATCCATTTCATACAGCTTCAGGTACGGCCAAGTGAGAGCCACCCAGCAAATGCTAGGTTGGTCAGATTGAGGCTGTATAATTACATGCGATTTAATAAAGCCCAGGGTTTGGCAAGAGCCCCCTACACAGTGCTGTGTATTTTTGCTACTTCTACCTCCAACCACCTTCTCATTGCAGGAGACATCCAAAGAGACACTCCTTGGTGTCTGATGGGCTCGTCAGAAGGCTGGCAGGAATCACAACCTGCTGCAGAGGGACGAACCCAGCCTGGGGCCTCGAGGCGCTTTAGAGCAGAAAGGCTGCAGGCTGCACTCACATCTTCCTACCTCACACTGCTCCTCAACCCCTGCCCTGATACCATCTAAACAGAGGAGCCTTTGCTGCAAGTGGGTGGCTTGATCTTCTATTCCCAGCGGTCCATAAAAGGGCTGCTGCTGGCTTTGATACAGGCGCAGGAAGAGTTGATGGTGCCTCTGGACTCACACCCATTGGTCTCTGAAGGGAGATTTGTTTGCGAGAAGATTATAGAGGCCATTCGAAAGAGCAGGAGGGAGCCAACACAAGATGACAAATGCCACACTGAGGCTCTGAGCCATTCCAGAGAAAGGCACTGCCCAAAGAGGCCGCTGGATAAAACATAAGGCGTTCACTTCATCCAAGAAGCACCATCAGCTGTGGTGGATGTCATTCATCCACTGCAGTGCAATCCCCCCCGGCGTCAGGAAATGCAAGTCATCACCATTAAGGCTGTGGTGGTGCAGCACATGAGCCATAACATTTAGTTAATTAAAATACGTATACTGCAGCAATGCCTTGTATGCATCAGAATTTTACATTAGTTAAACTCTTTGAGATAGAGGCACAATTGTCTACTGAAGCGCAAGGAAAGATCGTCTTGAAGTGGAAACAGGCAGTCTGCCCTGAAAGCCATGCTCTTAACCCACTTTTTTTTTCTGTTGCTGGCCTAGCCGTGCATCCATATTTGGGGAGGAGGGAGCAGAAACAGTGCAGCTGTAGTATTACTAATATCCTTTCAAGACCACCCAAAACGCCTTTAGCAGAGCAAATAAGCATCTTGGTTTATTTATTTCTCTCCTAATAACTCTGGCTATATCTGGACTAAATTAAGCAGCTAACCCAATTTAAAGCCCAACCTGACAGGTTAACTGATGTGTTCTTGAAGAAGAACTTACAGTCTAGGGTGGGAAACAACACAGCTGTGAATGGTGCAGTAGGTCAGCACCCAACCTGAATTATTCATCCATTTTGGCACCCTTCTACTGAAAGAGTGGACAGCACTTCTAGAGGACCACTCAGCCTGACATGAGACACGTTCTTCCCCTCCACGTCTTCTGCCTTAGCGAAGGACCAGGACATCCAAGAAAGGGTGTATTTTTTCAGCTTGGTGTGAGAGACTGAATTATCACTGAAGTTACAGCATCATGGAAGCATGCTGGTGAGGCCACTGTATTACTCCAGCTTCACACTTGTGTGGCCCAAGTCTTCCTGGCTGGAAAACACCAGCTCAAAATCAAAGCAAGCCCACAGAGCATCAGACTTAAGTCAATCCTCAGAGAATTGGAGCATAGATCCAAAGACCTAAGGAAAATCTGCTTCTTGTCCCTTTCAAAAACATAAATGGTGAGAAAATAGAAGGTTTTTTGCATCTCACAATTTATGTACTTCAGTCAAAAGACTAAATGCTGTGTAGTCTTCTATGCTCAATTTTGGTGTTATTCTCTCCATACTGCTTCTGCCTACATCCATATGTACCGTGTGCATTTCTGTTCAATTTTAAGACATACCATTACACAAATTTTAGTAATACATATATATACACGTTCACACCAATAGCTATTATCCATACGAAACAATTTAATGCATATATACTGACTTTCCTGCCTTCCAAGCAATGCTATTAGTTAAATCTTAGGAGAAATCTTTGAGAAACCTCTTTAAAATGTGCTTTAGACTCAACTCCCACCAATCTTGAATCATAAAAGTGTCAGCAGCATCCAAAACCTAACTTGTATAATAACAAGCAGCAATATTAGTATAAGAACACATTTTCTACAATTTCTTGAGTGCACTTAATGTTCTCTGATAGAATAATCAAGCTCAGTTTAATAGCACAGATAGACTTATCCACATCTACAAACATGAAGAGGCTTATATGAAATGTAGATCTTGAAATGTTTACTATACCAGAATTTGACTGGTTCTCAGATGGCAGATGGCAAACTGATGTGAAATGATGTGGATCAGATATTAAAAGGGAAAAAATGAGCTGAATGCAAGAGACAGAAGAAAGAGATTGATTATTAAACATGATAGAAAAGAAGGCATCCATCAGTGTTTTCCAGGCTGAGATCTCTGACAGAAAGGAAAGAAACAGATAAGAAACAGTTCTTCAAAAAAACAAACACTCACCCACCTCCCCATTTCCTTACACAACACCACCCACCAGAATAAAAAACACAGTGAGAAACCACATCCTCATCAGGACAACACTGAAACTAATGGAGCTACACCAGTTTACTCCAGCTAAGAATGTGGTCCACTGAGTTAATCACCCTTACCGAAAGGAAAATAAAAGTCCTAAAAATAAATCATTACTAATAATGTGTCATCCAGCTTCCCTATCATGTCTCTCCCCAAAAATGTCATTTTTTCCCAAATACAATGAGGAGCTTTCACAAGCTGTAGCCACCTTTAACAGTGCACCTGGCAGAGGGATGAGCACACTGTATCATTATTCCAAACAAACGCCTTTCTCTCACTATTCTTCTCTTTGGAAGCACATGCAACATGTTCTGAAAGTCCCCAAAGTTAAGCTCCTGATAGCAATAAATGTTTTCTTTTCTTTTGCTGCTGTTGTTGTACAAAAGAGGACTCATTTTTCAAAGCAGCACGTGACATGAGTTGGGTCTAGATTGCAGTCAGCTGGTTAGTGGAAAACATACATTATGCGGATGCCAGAACTGAAAGCTTGTATTTAATTTGTCAAAGCTTTAAACTTCTCTGCTGAGATGCATGTGTTTTTAATGCCCAAATGACTCTGATATTTCATCTGGCAAAGAAATCCAGGTGGTTTTTCTGCAGATGAAAGCTTTCCTCTCCCTTCCCTCCCACCACCTACGTGAGGCAAGTTTGTCTCTGCAATGCAGGCAGCAAACACTGGTTCCTACTCCTGGCACTGCTGTTTTCTCTCCCACGCCAGTCAGAAGGGAGTAAGAGGCAGGGGGAAGGAAGGAGGAACAGCACCTGGAAACAGGGCAACCTGACACGTGAGAATGGGTGGGATCTTCCATCTGGCAGTGGAGGGAACAGGTGATAGGAAAGCTTGGAGATTGGATGCAGTGAAAGGAAGCAGGCTGGGGAACAAGGGTAGGAGAGAGAGAAGGATTCTGTACACAGCTTGGCCTCCAGTGGAGGGATAGCAGGTAGGCGGGCAGGTGAGAGGCATCAGAGGGTGTGAAGGCACTTCAGAGACTCATGCACAGGGGCCAGGGTGGAAAAGGCAAAAATCAACCCACCTTCTCGTGACAAGTTTAATTCCAACTGTAAGAACTTTTCTTACAGTTTCATTAGCATGATTTTCCTGCACAATTCAGTGTAATTCACATTTTTCATCTAATGTACAGCTGATCACTCACAGTGCAGCCTGAGCACTGGCATAGGAGAAAACCACTACGAGGTTCATCTGAAAAGGCTGAAATGAAAGGGCTCATAGTTGCAGACATTTGCCCTGCTCCAGGGCACGCTGGCAGGCCTTTACCTTGCAAATCATCTCCAGCACATCTCGAGTGGTGTCCCCGGGGCGGATGACTGTCAGAGCAGGCTGGTTGTTCGGCAGGCAGAACCAAGATGGTGTAAAGTACTCATGAACCCAAATATCACAGTCAGGATTGTGCTGATGGACGCTGCTCAGTGCCACTTCTTTTTCCCTCTAAGCAGACAAAATTCATTATGACTAGAGGAGCCAAATAAGATCTTCTTCACCGTGTAAGAAACATTATATGCTGTACAAAAAAGCCCTCTTATAGTAAAGACATTTTATTCATAAACACAGACTGAGGGCTTGCCTGGACTGGAAAACTTTGCAGTTCTACCTGAGCAATGTAAAGCGTGCCTCTCCAAGCCACCCACACAGCTAAACTGGTGCAATGTATGTATCCTGGGATTTCACCCTATGGCTATTGAGAATGCTAGGAATGCAACAAAAAAATGAGTGTGATAAAAAGAGTTCTAAAATTAAAACTTGAATGCACTTCATCTCCCAATAAACCAATCCAAGGCCAATAAAACTGATGTGTTACATTCAGAAATGCCAAAGTAGCAAATCTTAGCACTTATTTTGAATTTCCTGTCTATTGTACATCCAAGTTAGACTATAAGCTATAAATCTCCATGAAGTGATGGGGCTGCAAAATTCCCATTTGCTTCAAGTGGGCTCACGCAGCTAAATCCATATTCACTACATGAAGAATGTGCCCCTTAGCACTGTCTTAATGCTGCTTTATAGCTGGCTTTCTCTGGGGAAAAAGAAAGCAGTTGTAATTGTTTCTGCAAATGCAAAAGCTTGCAGAAGCACATGAAAACAAAACAGAGAAACACTGTGCTTCATAGCTGCAGTAGCCCTAAATTATGAAAACCCCATATGGCCAACACCACAATGAGCCATTTCCCAGACCCAGCGATGACTGCTCCTCCTGCGGGCAGGCACCTCCCTGCAGAAGGGTGTGCAGTGCTGATACCCTTCTGAGTCTGGCGCCTCCTCTGAGCTCAGGATGCCATGTACTGCAAACAGTTTTGATGACAAGCAGTCATTCAGACCGACTGTGGAGCAGCCACCAGCCCTACAGCATGCAGAGGCTGCTTTCTGATCCTATCCCAGGAGCTCTGTGTCTCCTCGCGTCCCAAAGCCAATGCTGCATTTAAGCCGTGAATGGGGAGGAGGCAGCTGGAGAGCTGGTGTTTTTTACCTTGCCATCTGGGACTGTATCGTCAAAGATTCCTTCGAGAGACTTCTTTACCGAATCGACTCCTTCACCAAACACCTGAGAAACAGAGCAACTCTGTTTTAAAACACAAACGTATATCTGCTCCCTGTGTAGGACAAACTGGGGCCTGACAAGGTTGATATGCTGCAAAGGTTGGCAATGAACCTTAGTTTAGTGTTATCTAATACTCAACATACAAATCAAACTGAAAAATAAAAACATTCATCTCAAAAACACAGAAAATGAAAATACCAGCTTGTTAGAAAGGATGGGGAGCATTGGACAAGCTGGTGACTGGGCACCACGCTGAAAGATCAGATGTCAGCTCTGTTTAGTGCTCTGTCACTAGCTTACACTGCAGAGCTAGACATCTTTTATCTCCTTTTGTGCTCAGTTCGGTGGCTGCACCACACTGTACCAGACAGGCACCAGACAAAACACACCTGCAGAAAACAGTCTGCCCTGTGCACAGCTCTTACCTGGCAGCTGAGTGTGGAGGGGAAGTTTCAGTTGTTACTGCAACTGAAACTTAAGCTTAAAACTGGAAAGTTAAAGTTTTATAGCTCTGCATCACCACAGGTTTATGATCGAGTTGCTGGGTTTGACTGTTAAGTATACTGCGCCTAAAATGAAGCAGGACCAATCACTCCACTTTAAGAATTTAGAGCTCACTTTGCAAATAGCTGCATGCTGCTACATATGAGCAGGGGAAATAATACATTCAGACATTACATTTAGACTTTCCCACGCTTTCTCAAAACTTCATTTTTTCTTTGACTTTCTCCAGCGCGACTGTTCTTTAACTTGGAACAAAATCCCTCTCCATGCCTAGGAGTAATGGGGGTGAGGATGGGGATGGGGAGGAAGCATGAAGAATACATTTATCCCCACCAAAAGAAAAAGAAGGATGAGCTCAGGAAAAACACAGCACTGAGGAGACAGCACAGACAGGATCTTAGCTAAGGACAAGAGACTGTGCTTGATGTGGGGAAAATAAGTACAAAGCAACATGGATGCCTTAGCACCAGCGCGAAGAATTGAGAATGTACTCACAGAGCATCTGGTGCTTCTCAGCAAAACCCAGAGCTCTTGCTCAGGCACTACATACTAGGTGAACGTCTAATGTCTTATTAAAAACAAAGCTAAACAATTTTCCAGCATTAATACCCTGCTCAACAAAACAAGCACCCACTGCTGCGTTGAAAGAAGGAAGAAGTAATCACAGTGCACAGAACAAAATGTGTCCCAAGCCTTTCCCCCACCTCAGAAAGTGAAAGAAGAGAAAGAGGAGAAAAGCCTTCATTTCCTGCAATTAGATGAGGTATGGCTCTCAAAAATTGAAAGCTGTAATTAGAGATGTTTGGAAAGAATAACAGGGAAGTACCTTCCTACCACACCAAAGCACATTTTCTAGAAACATCTGAGGAGTGAAAGGTTTCAGATTTTGCTTTTTAAAAATTTAAAGCAGAACAGTGACTGACTCTCCTAAATACAAATTTCCTTGTTACTTCAGCAAGTTTTCCCCAAACTTAGCTACATTTAAAATATTTTACAAACCTATACTTTCAATTTAAGGAAACAAAGTCTCCATATTTTTTCTTTTTCCTTTTTTTTTTTGTTACCAAAACTGTCTTTCTTTTATATTGTTGCCTCCCTGTTGAGTTTTTGGGGAACTATCTCTAGCAAAAGCAGAAGTAGCAAAAATGCAGCAGTAGTAATGCAACCTAATCAGCAAAGAACGGTATGAACACCAAATTGCACTTCAGGATGCTGAGGTACACTTATTTGTAATTAGTCGCTGATTTTTGAAGAGGATATGGAATGTGACGGCTACACACCGTGAAAAATTAAGCAGACAAGTTTTAGGTTGGATGTGTAAGTGCTTGGTGTGACTTTTTGCACAAGCTACATTCTGCATGATAACATGTCAGCTTGAAACCGACTGTGTCACAAACTCCTACATGCTTACCTGATTAATGCTTGGCCTCCCTTGTTTTTTCTTCGAGGTAGTATCCAGCCCCCAGAGAGAAGAAAACCTGCTTCTCCGTTTACTGGCAGATCTGGACATGGCTTGCGTCCTTCTCCTCACACCGGACTCCCCTGTGCGAGCCGCCACCTGTCAGTGCCACATGGTTTCACAATCAAAGGTTGCAGCATCCCACCACACCACTGCTTACATAATCTAACAGTGAAATATCCTTACAAAAGAGGCAAAGGCTTTAATAACAATGCGTGCTCACAACAGGGACAATCTTGCTGCTGCCAGGCTACCTCCTTCTCACTGCAATTTAACTCATTTCTTCCAACGTCAAGAATTAAAAATTATTACGGACAGCATCACATGTTTTTTGGCATTTAATCTGAGGTGTTTTGAAGCAGCTTTCCCAACCCAGAGCAAAACCTCAGCATCAATGAAAGTGTTTGGGGTTTGTTCTTTTTTTTTTCATTTTATTTTCTAAGGAGATTTCAAAGCTGGACACACAAAGCCTTCAGAGGGCGGTGAGGCACTGGCACATCTGCCCAGAGAAGCTATGATGCCCCATCCCTGGAGGTGCCCAAGGCCAGGCTGGATGGTGCCCTGGGCAGCTGAGCTGGTGGGGGGCAGCCCTGCCCACAGCAGGGGGTTGGAGTCTGATGATGTGTAAGGTCCCCTCCAACCCAAACCATCCTGAGATTCCATGATTCTATGAAAGCCTGATATTTCAAAAACTTAACTGCTACTTACAAAAAGTTTGGTCTTTTTCTTTGCTCCTTCCTGTGAAAGCACTCTGGGCATCCTGAACTGATTCATAACTTTTACAAGGCCAGACAAAGGCTTGCAAATAGGTCATGGTGTTTAAAACCTACACTTCCTTAAAGATACACAACATCTGAAGGCGTGAGCAAAGCACAAGAAAAAAAGGGAGTTGAAGTGATCCTTTCAATTAGAGCAGTGTTAACTGCTCAGATACTTGAAAAACGGACTGAAGCAACTTCCTCAGAAGGGAAAGTTACTTGCTTTTACTGAGACCAAATATTTGGGGAGCATTATCCAAATAAGGAAGCTCTGGTAGAAACTACTGCAAGCTTAGTCAGAGGTGCTGTGCTTAGGCCAAAGTTTAAGCAGATTTCCCATCCAGAGGTGGAATCAGGACAGCGAGCTCCTCTGTTGTGAAAACGGGAGTGGTAGAAGATGGCAGGTACAAACAGTAGCAAAAGGCAAAGCTAGACAGACAGACAGACCCACCCTGCAGACTTGGCCAGGCACTTCCTGGAATGCCTTTGTACTCTATTCCCACACCCAAAACTCACAAAATGCGACAACCCTAGCTGGAACAGCCAAACCTCTGAGTGATGCCTCAAGCTAGGGAGCTGAGAAACTGGTTGTTTGGGTGCATCAGATACAAAAAAACTATATAAAGATGGCAATAACAGAAAGCTGGCTTGTGTACCCAGAGAACCGTCACTGTGTGAGTAATGGTGATTCTTGTTCAGGAACATTGAGAAATCAAGGAAAAGGAAAACTTGAAATAACAGCTTCTTCCACAGCTTGGCCTCGTGAGACATTTCTTAGCTGAACATGGTACACTGTGCAGGA
>JAOWBP010000001.1:88204756-88218761 GCA_028571105.1 Tragopan temminckii | reverse complement strand
GGCTTAGCCTGTCCTCTACCTAATGCAGTGAGGAACATCAAGTGAGCCAGGGATGCGGTGCTATCACCACGCAGCATGCAGCTGGAGCCTGAGACTCACTGCACCATATCCATGAGGGCAAAAAGGGACATGAGAGTCTGCTTAAAGTAAAAGCAAGCACGTGTCTTCTCCAACACAACATATTCAAAACATTTTTTTTTCACTTGGCTCTCAAGAGACACCAGCAGGAGGAAGCAGATTGTTTTTCAGGCTAACAGTGCTTTGCTAGATGCAAAAAAATAAGCACAAATGTAAATTACAGCCCACCACTTTAAAAAAAAAAATACATAAATCCACCAGCAATTAACAAGATGATGACGCTAATCTTTTCATGTATAAAAGAATAAAACGCCCCTGACTGAATTACAGCTCTGGTTTCAATTGAAGGGTACAGCTGACATCTACAAGACAACAGTGGAGTTCAGCTATTTCTCTGAAGCTCCAGGAGCCCAAGACAAAACTACAGGATTACAATTGAAATTCATTAAAAACCCCACCATTTTACAGTGCATTTCCCTGTATTTTTAAAAGCTGGGTTGTTACATTATTTACATTTAAACAACCATTTTAAATATGTCACACCATAAAGAGCAGAGAAGAACATTTCCCTTTCCATGTGGAGCATGAGGTGTTGATCACTAGAGACAGGATATTAGACTAATTGGTCAGTAGCTTCATCCATATGGTAGAAAGTAAGCCATGCCCAAGACAGTCTTAGCCAACACGTGCTGAGAGCCTCAGAAAGACTCTCATTGATCTCACAGAGTTTTTGGATCGAGCCCACGAACACAGACATCAGAGATGAGCCTGCTCTTTGTGTCAGGAAGTCCTGTTTCTAGAAAGCATGTTCAGTGTGCAAAGCTGGAAATTAAACACGGTTCTTCCACTTTCATAACATCATGGCTTGCAAGCATCTGCTTGTTAGTTTACATCCAGGACACACACATCTTTCAGGAAACAGAATAGTCTGCATGCTAAAGTAAGGGCTCACCCCACAGATACAGACTGCTCTTTCTCAAAATGATTTTTGTAATGGGCACATGAAAAGATTTTCAGGTTGGCAAAGATGACCCCTGTCTTCTGTCCAAACTTACCAGTGCGTGGAACGAAGAGACTGAAAAGATTCCAAGGCGGCCCATTGCAACTTTAGTTGGACGGCTGGCAAAAGCAAGCAGTCTTTTAGGGTTTGGGAGCTCCCCTCCTTGGAGACTAGCCAAGTAACAGCGGTACCGAAATAGATCCATCTGGAACTGTTCAAGATTTTGTTCCCAAACAAAAATCTGTACACAGAAAAGATTGAGTGAAATGAAGAAGTTTGAAAAATGTCCACTGTTCCCAGCAAAATATATTTTTCACCAATGCTGATCTCATTTTTAAAGAAAAGAAACCTCAATTCACTCTTCCCTACACTCTTAATCCCAAAAAGGATTAAAAAAAAAAAAAAAAAAATTAAGAACTTTTCATTAGATGTAAAACATTTTTTCAGTGTTCAAGGCAGAAGCTTTCTCCTGGGACAACCACCCCTTTGATACAATGCTAATTAATAGCATTAACATTCCATTTTTAATTTTCTTTGTATTCCAGGATTCTTTACTGAGTATTCCCTTAAGAGGCTTCTTTCACGCATCAAGGGCATCTAAGAAACAAGAAGACCAAAAACCACCCAGTTTCACAAACAGAGTACCCCAAAACAGCTGCAGCAGCACTGCTGTAAGCACAAATGGAGCTTGCTATATTTGAAAAAATGTAGTACACTGGGAATAATTAATCTTATCAGTGGAAGAGCACTGTAATCAGCCTATGTGAGGAATTAAATAATTCAAATTGCTGATAGGAAATAGTTTCAAAGTGTTTAGAAAAACTCCTTTACGTCAAAGGAGAGACTGCTTTGCCCTCTCACTGTGACTGACAGCCTTTGAGTGGAGCCCTTTGAACAGCAGTGAGCATCTCCTCTCTCAGCTCTTCCCACAAGTTTCTAAGGGTACAAAATCCCTGAAGTTTAGCACATTATGGCCCCAGCCACTCCCTACAGTTTGCATCACAGGCACATTTGGCAGCCGTGGTAAAAGAGCTACAAACTAATGAAGCAGGCACCATATGTTAGTTTCCTAAAATAAGGTGCCACTGCAACAGTAGGAGAGACATCTGCTCTAGGCTCTCTGCTTCTCAAACACAACTGTATTGTCCACTTGAAGTCAGAAAGACTTGTGGTGGGGGCTTCAGCCATGAGATCAGGGCAGATCCTCGTAACGAGAAGAAACCAGGGATGGCTTCTTCAGCCCATCTACCGGTTCAAGATTCAGCCTCCTCTACGCTGAAGACAACAGTGGCAGCAGGATTTGTTGGTCTGCAACCAGCTCTCACTACAACATCCTGCTGCCTCTTGCCCACATATTCTGGTAGCCTCTTTGCTCCCCTAAAGCTCTCACTAATTTCATGCAGGCAGCAAAATCCTTTGCATGAAGATTAAGAGGAGAGAGCCTGTGTAGTAGCTTAGAACATGCTGGGTGGATAAATGGTGCAACTTGGGCTGCTGGCACTACTCTCCGCCAACACACATCCTACCTACTCAGGGGAGCTCTGCCAGCACACACATGCAGCAGAATGGGGACAGACAGAGGTACCACTAAGGTGAAGAAGGCCTTGAACATTTGCCAGGGGCCCATTTCACATAAGCAGGCAAGATTACTTGATCCAGTATGGTCTTCTTCTTCTTGGAGTCCGTTACTGAGGACAGCTGCATTTCACCCATTTTCTTCATCTTCTCGTCCATATCAATCTTCTGCTCCAGCTTTTTTATCTCTGTTTTCAGGAGTTTGACAGTGTCCTCTTTGTGATGCTGCCTTGCAACTGCAGTTGCACAAGCTGAATGGATTGCAGTGATCCAGTTCTCGAGTTCAGTCTGGCTAGAGGTCTGAAGAGAGGGAAAGAGGAAAAAAGAAGTCAACATCCTCTTTAAAATTGATTGGAGATTAACAAACACAATTTGAAGGAGTTTCGTTTCCCTTTGATCGTGAGAATCAAAGCCTTAAATCCACTTATGAGAGAAGTAATAAAAAAAAATCATACTTAATCAGGCCATTTTTAGCACAGCACTAGGCATTCAGCACCTAAAATTACACATATATCTATGTTTTGCAGCTGTACAGTGTTTCCCAGTAAGTTCTTAGGAATTATGTTCCTTGTTCAATACAATGTTTCCAGAATATGTAGCTCATCATTTAATAACATTTTCTAAACTCTCAGTTCCCCAAGGCAAATAATGCAGCAGCCTCTGTGCTCTTCACAGTATGGAAAGCTTTTTTGGCACGCAACAGTTAATAATAAATTAATGACATAAAACCTGTCCATGATATCTATTACTACCTATATTATGATGCAGACGAAGCTTTCCGCTTCTGGAGATCCCAAAGCTCTCTGAAGATTACCCTATTACCATTTAAGGCAAGATAATCATAAGTTTTATGGCCCCGGCACTGTCACTTCCCAAGCTTGTGTAGGACAGTTTGGGAAAAAGGGGAAGCATTAGGCTGGGACATGGGACATCAGTATGTTTTCCTGGAGGAGGGCATTTTTGATTAGAGGCTTTTGATACAGAAAAAAGAAAAAAAAATACTTCAAAGCATTCCTTTTCAAGACTTTCAAAATAAAACATAAATCTTCTCGGTCTTCTTACAAAACCTCACTCCCTTTTACAGTGCATTGTAAAACAAAATTTACAGCCAAGTCAGGGTTGCAGCGGACTTGCTCTGAGTGCCAGCCTTTAGCAGTAATCACACTGGTATTTGGCTCATGGTTGAAAAGGTAGCAAGATGCCAAACCACCTTGTTCTCATTAAATTTTCTGATGATACCTGCTTTATAAATAGACAGCACAGTATGACTTCTCCAGTTGCCAGCAAAGATGAAGAAGGTCATCCTACTGCTCTACTTGCAGTCACAAGTAACAGCTAAGGCTGCAGCTTCCTGAAGCCATGGAAAGATTCCCATAGAAGCACAACTCTTGGACATCACTCAGGTACAGACCAAACTTCAGGTCAGCGTTCCCAAAACTTTTGTGGGACTGAAACAGGTGAAGCACACATGTCCCACAATGACATTACCTTCATTAACTCAGGTTAGGAGTATTAAGAAAAGACAGGGTCTACACCAAAAAAGATTGCTCTTCTACTACTGTTTTTCATGTCTTCTGTAGGCACTGTACAAAGCAGATTGCTAAAATTGGGCAGGTTTCCTGCCTAGGTAGCACTACTAACAGGCCCTCATTCATAGATGCAGGCTTACAGTGTCTTACTGCCACTGCAGAAGGCATGTTGAGAACTCCTCATGCCTGAGGAGTTTCTGCTGCAAGGTGAGAAACTTCAGAACAGGATTCACTTTGCATTCATCGGGTGGTGAAACCTACCGCCTCCAACAGAAGAGGGTACCACTGGACTTGTAATGAGATGTTATGTTTTGTTGATTCCTATAAAATTATAGTAGCAGGAGGTCATCTTTTTATTTTATTCAATTGTAAAACATTATCCATATACTATTAGATTCAGGTTACATCTGGGCTTCTGGGGAAGAGTTAAACAAGAAAAGGAACGTGGAAGGGATTTTAAGAGTTCAAGATCCTTCTGGCAGAGAAGTAGGCATGGGGAGTCACTCTGCTTCTCAGCGGAAAGGACCACATAAACAAGCTGCAAACATCTGATACATAAGTATGTGGTGTCACAAGTTGCACTGAGCTCCTGGAAAATACATGTGACATCTACAAGTAATGGATTTGTGTAGGCATGATAAGAACTGACTGAGCAAGGAATTATAGTGTAGGAGGTACGCGATGTCTCTAGGTGCAATGCAGTGGGAAGGCTTGTTACAAGATGTCCAATATCTGTACGCATCACAAAGTAACCCTATTTTTTTCTCCCTAAGTATACAGTCTCCATAGGACTGAAAATAGTCTTACTTAAGTCTGTGGTGTCTTCTCAACAAAATCACTACTACAGCAGTGTATTATGTGGGGTTATGTATGTATTAGACATTAGTAGTTAAGTAATGCTTAACTTGAACAGCCATATGCATACTTGGGCTGCTCTGAACGCAGTAGAGCAAGCCCTACAGCACAGTCACTCGCACTTTGTTTCCACCACTATGGCTGGTCTACCCAAATCCATCCCTTCTTTCTCTTCTGCTTCTGCTTCATTAGAGTTGCATGAGTTCTCTGACAGAGGAGACATGTCACATAAAAATTTCTACTGCCACAAGGCAATAGAAATTATTGCTTTTCATTTGAAAAGGCTCACTTTTGCTATTTACTACAAAGTTACAAGAAAATCTACCCATGACATAATGACACGGGGTTTTTAATGAATAACACCCTATGAAATGTGCTGCATGTGACCTTTTCACTATTTTACATCTACTGGCATTAATTTTATGAGAATTAAGGTTTTCCCTTAGAAAATTGGAAGGAAAATAATTTGTATTAGTGGACCAGGAGGAGGTGGTGCTTGATGGTCTTTCAAATACATGCTGAGACCACAAGCACCATGCTTTCCTCCCAGATGAAGCTCTCCAGGTGGCAAAATACATTTACCCTCTCCAAGAAAGGCATGAAATAGAAGAGGGACAGTGCAGTATTCCATCGTGAGGGGAAGAAAAAAAATTAAACTGAGGCAGCAGAGAAGAAAAAATCTGCTGTTTTAAGTATGCAATCAGATAGTCTCTTCAAGATGTAAGCCAGCACTGTATAAATAAGCAACTCCTTCAGTTAAGAGAACTGAACCCAAATTGGAGCAAATGGCACCACCTCAATGTAGGTTGGTAGTTAGAAATAAGGGGATCACACCTGGACTAGTGACAAATTGTGATAAAAAACTGGAATGCCTCCCCAAAAAAGCACTCAAGGAAGCAGTGGTTATCAAAAAGATTGAATATGTTTTAGTGAAATACATCAACTAATGCTTGATCTTCAATATAAATTCTGTATATATATACTCTGTGATATTCAGACATTTCTATTTTCTAATTTAGAAAATATAATAATCCTAAATAATAATTTAGTGTACTGTCAAACAGCAGCACAATTTTGACTGATGCCTGAATTCTGCACAGCCATCAGTAAGGAAAAACGCATCATGAGTTCCAAGGACTTGGTCATGTAAACCAGTCTAGCTACTCCACAAGGTCCTATCTTTGATATACACCTCTTTCAAGACACAGAGAAGTGTCACAGTTAAGACATTACTGTGTCCCCTATCTAGTAATTGTCCTCATCTGTAGGTACACTATAACTGCACTACAGAGCAAAATTTGCGGTTTTAACAGGGATGTCAAAATTTTTCTTAATTATTACTTTGCACCAACCACCTAGACAAAGAGGATCTTGCCAGGAAATAAAAACAATAGATCTGACAGAGATTCACATATGGTGTTGGGTCTCTTGAGTGGCCTTTACAAAATATATCGTGTCCTTCCTCTTGCACTGCCAGAGGAATATCTCAAATCTACTGGAATCAGCAGGATTTTTCCATTGATTTGAACCAGAGCTAAGATTCCCTCCTTTGTCAGTGGAACAAAAAAGAGAACAAATCTGTAAAACCTTCAGCCCAAACCAACCTGAAAGAGGAAAGCATCCCCAAGGGAATTGCTGAGACAGAAAACAAAGTCCTTCTTGGGGTGTTCAGGCACCGCTTGCACTATGCTGTTTTCCACCCAGACGGCGTGCTTTGGGATGCTGTTGTGGTCAATGCCAGATCGGCCATCAGTCTCATAAAAAAACAATGTGCATCCTAAAAAAGAGAATCAGATATTAGTAAGCAACACATTTAAATGCAACAGCCACTCTGCACCTATTCAGAGCTAAAACTTGGGACTGTAAATCATCCATCAAGCTGTCACAGGGGTGAGAGAGGATTTGCCAGGGCTTGTTAAGGTTTTCAGCCCTGTGGCAGACAGTACTAGCAGCAGCCCAGCCGGCCCTACACACCTCCAGCCGTGCAGTACACCCAGCTGTATCCCAGCAGAGCCATTTTGTTCACCCTGCGACTGCTTAAACAGCTGCAGATATGAGCAGGGAAGGTTACAGGCGGTAAAACACAGCCCTGGATAAGACCTGTCATTATAAATCCCTGTAGGGGAGTCCTCCACAGCCACCCAGTCCCTCCAAGGAAACCCGAAGGAAGATGCAGGAGCACAGCCCCTCCAGCAGTGGCAGCCAGCTGCAAGCTGGCCTTTGCCAGCCCTGCTGAGCAACCAAGAGCCGGCGGCACACCTCAGCCTCAGCCTCCTGCAGCTGCTGGTTACTGCAGTCCCTCCAAGGCAAAGATCGGGCTGCTTAATTACTGCATGCAGATGAATAACTGGAAGGAAAAATGGACTGGAATGAACTGTGCTCGCTGAAAGACTGAAGTACACACACACAAAAAAAATCCTTATTCCACTGTAACATTTCAGCTATGACTCACGGTGATATGGACAAAAACAAAAAAGCATTTCAGCTGATGACGGCAAAGAACCTGCTGGTTTTACAAAATAATCATTACAATTCTCTGGGGGAAAAAAAAAAAAGGAAAGGTATAGCAAATCTGCAACTGTAGGGTCTCTTTCCCTTCCTCCCACATCCCGATATAATCTCCAATTGTTCAAAACTGAAACTGGGCGCATTGTTTCTCTTCACTGGAAACAGCTTTTGGTGCAAAGTGATGCCCTGTTACCCAGCCACTCAGAAAACTATTTGCAGACAAACAATTGCAGCTGTTAACTTCAAAGCCCTGTTTAAATACTAACATTATTAAGGCACAGCAATCTAAGGAGCAAACACTCCACTTGAGTCAAAGCGCTTTAAAATAACATCTCCTCTCTGCTCATCCTTCCCCTTTCTCCTCCCAGATGGCCCTTTGTGTGCCTGCTCTTCACAGCAAGACCTTCCTGCCGTGGGGCCGCTCTCAACAGATCAGGGCTTTCCCCTGCCCTCTCACCCTAGGCCTCTCCTCCTTTGTTTTCCCAGCCTCTTCAACTATTGCAAGGAAGAGCTGGGCCATGCCTTTCTCCTTGGTTTTAAAATAGCACTGCAAATGCTCTTTGGGAAGGACAGGACTTTAACCGAAGCTTTTTGGATAGTCCCATCCATAGCAGGAGACGCAGCCTGCTGCTCTGCCTCCTCCAAAGAGCAGACCATGTCGGTCACAGCTGAGGGGAAAAAGCCCAGTCCTGATACTGCAGACTTTGCTTCCCATTTTGTTGCATAAAGATCAATGAGAGGCTGTTTTGGGAGGCCAGCTCCTAAGTTTTGCTGTTTCCTTAACATTCAAAGTGCTCAGACATCAAATAGGATGGAATACCACTGCAAAAATTCACAGAGTGAAGGCTGCGAGGCTTGGGAAGCCGAGGAGGCCAGCAAGGAAGCTGGGTGCTGAGGGCTGGGTGACTGGTCACCACTATGCCACAGAGGAGTGACAGTCTCCTAAGTCACAAGCCAGCCTTGCCAACCAAACCGCAGCTTCCTGACCACACTACCAATGTGTTGTAACTCACTAGGTGTTACTACCCTTGATGAAAATAGAGGCCTCAGAGAACAAGGTACAATTGGTGCAAAGCGAAACAGGAATATGTAGCGCAGCAGAACCCATGCACAAACACACGCCAGAGGCCACCATCTGCACTAGAAACCTGCATTATCAGTCGCATGCTGGCTGCTCACAGGTATTTGGTCCATGAGCAAGCCATAGACATGTCTCTTAAAGGCAAACACCCAGACATCTGAGAAGCCATCCCAGATGATGGCACCAGGACCCCCAAATATGAACCCTGCTTCAGTGCAGCACAGTCATGTATCTTTGACTACTCGCATGCCGTAACACAAGCATGACAATAGCTATCAAATAAAACCCTACACTGAAAAATCAGGACCATTTCCTCATTCTTGCTACTGATTACTCAGACAGCTAAGTACCATGGCAACTTTTTTAAAGAACCTGGTCTAGTGGTATATTTAACTGCTGTAACACCCATCCCAAGGGTCACTGTGGACTTCTATTTGAATGAACGCTTCCACGTTTGCTCTGTACCTTTCAGGGAAACCCAGTAGTGCTTCCACTTCCTGCGCGTGGCCGACTCCACTTTCTTATTCTTTTTGTGCACCAAGAAGTTTTTCACTGCCAGAGCGCCGGCTTTCCGTACCGTACCCTGGGCAGCGGTCAGGAGGATGTCTGACTGCCCTGGGGAGCTGAGCGTGCCGCTGCTCTGCTCATCGCTGAGGGCAGAGCCGGCCTCCTCCATGTTCTCACTGTTGGTGGTGCTCATCTCCAGCTCCCGGCGGAAGTTCTCATACACCCCCTGGCGAAGCCCGTCGCCCGTTGAGCTGCTCCCGCTGTCGCTGCCGATGAAAGCCCGACTGGCTGTGGGTGAGTAGCTCGAGTTGGTGGCATTGGAGCGTCTGGAAAGGAGGTCAGTGTCGGTGGCTGCTCCCTCAATCCCACTGTCAGTGAACTCGCTCCCTTCACCCACGTTGACATCCTGGTTGAAAGAGAGAAACAGCACGAGGTGAAGAGCATGCTAAGTGTTACCCGGCCGAGCATGGCCTTCAGGAGACCCAAAGAGAAACAGAAATTCGCAAGACAAACTGCACTTCTTCACACTCCTAGTTTGTCTGGCACTGGAAGATCCCCATATCTTTCTTCAGAAGACAAAAGCCTGGAAGAAAAGTTACAGCAGGCAGAACTTCCAGCAAAGTTTAAGAAAGACCAAACATACAAACACAATTTCAGGTGGTGTCTTTTCGGCCGTAGCGTTTTGGAATACAACACACAGCATCATTTGTTTACATTAGGCTAAGTTAACAGCACTGAAGGTTTTGCAAAAGGAGAACATATGGTAGCAAAAACTGCGCTGTCGAGAAAAGCAGCAATCGACCTACGCATTTTGAAAAGAAAACATTGGTATTGTACCTTCACACCTACAGATGAAGATATATTTTAGACATCCCAAGACTGTCATTTGGAAATTATATAACTGCAAAAGTACATTTTCTTTCTGCTAAGAAGTTAATGCATCTGAAATTATTCCTGTATGGTGTTATTTCTACATCCCAAACCCTGATAATGGGCCAGAATGTTATTGTGATAGATCCTGCAAAGAGGAGACCCACAAGAGAAGACAGTTCCTGGTCCCCAAGAACTTGCAGTTGAAAGATCAGAAGACGTAAGAATATGACTGGCTTAAGCAAGAAAGGAAACAACGTGACTGAAGTTGGGTTTTGAAAGGTGGTGCACTGGTGGTTCAGCCTGTCCTATGCAACACGGCAACTGCCCAAAGGAACACTGTCAGGGACTTCATAGCAGTTTCACATCCAAGGGACAAGCAGCCCAAACTAAGAACAGTGACCTAACTACTACCATCTCAGCACGCAGAGGTGCTCTGGTGGCAGCTTTTGAAGGGCAAATAAAGGCCAAGCCCTTTAAGTGGAGACAAATCCTATGTTTGATACTTAGGAGATGAGGGAGAAGGGGAAGAAGATGCAAAGTGAGAAATACAGCCAAAACAATGGGAATTTCAGCCTCTACTGTTCCTCAGAAGAGACTAGTGCTTAATTTACATGATTTAAAAAAAAAAAATAAAGGAGACTCTGCAAAGAGGTGGCAGATTGCATTATTAAACTTGAGAGAGAGATAGCAAACTTCTAGGTGTTGACTTGAGCAGAAGTCTTCTAAGTGTCCAAAAGCAACTGCACAGAAACCAAGAAACCCTCTACCAAGCTCTGCCTGAACTTTCTCTCCTGTGGAGCAAGAGCTGGATGAGGAAACTTCAGTGGGAGGGGAGGGGTGTTTCTGAATTTGACTAACTTATAAGGCACTAATTTGTAACGGATGGGCTCATTCTTTATAAACACTATTTCTCCAGGGAGACCTGGAGTCCAGCTGGAAGAATAACCACTTCCTTCCCCACTCAATGAGCACAGTTACCCTAGTCAGTCTGGTAATTTAATGCAACACATAGTGACAGACAAGCTGTTCTGGACAGGCCAATATTCCTCTACTCCCACTGCATGTGAATGATTTGAGCAGGGGTTCCCGTAAATGCAGTCATCTGCTCGTACGGAGCAGTTTTCACAACCAGATATTTTCTCCTGCTGTTCCAATACACTTGTTTTTTTTGAATCCACTTATCCTCCCATTTATTTTAGCACTGCAAATGAGGGCTATCTACAGAGGGAAATGGGTGCTGCTTAAAAACCACTGTTTACAAAACACTGCTGCGCGTGAATTTTTGTCCTCCATCACAAAAAGTTGGATGGTGCAACTTATGACAGTACTCCATATGAGACCCCACACTCAGGGAGCCAGGACTGGCATGGGTGCTCTGCACCCATACACCTGAGGCACTGCCCCTCTGCCAACACAGCTAACTCAGTGTAACAACAGCGTGTCAAAGAACTGAACCAAGACCCCTTGTACTTACTGCAATAGTCAGTCAAACTAAATGACCGCGTTTTGCATTTCCTTTTCTGGGGCCTTTTTCCTCTGTAAATTTTTTTGAAGGGAGAAAGTGTGTCACTGGTATAGCATAAACAAATTTGCATTTTGCAGGGAACATTATGCAACTGTGGCAATGAAAATTATTCGAGGTTTTTCAGATTTTTATTTTAGTAAATGACTTAGGAAATACGCAGTCAGTCCTGTATTATTTCATCCATGTGTATAAAAAGTATCATTTATTTCAAAATTTCACCTACTGTAACCTTATAAAATATATCTCACTAGCATCGCTTGGTTTAAAAAAACAGCGAGTTACTTAAACGATCAACCTGAAGGAGCTGAGATTGGTCATACAGCCGACCAAGGCAACACAAAACTTTGTTGGTGCTCCTTAGCAGATCCAGATAATTTTTTCAAAAGCAGAAGCATACCCAGAGGTGCTTCAGCAGAGTGCTGCAATGCAGGCTCTCAAAATTCCTCATGCCCAGCATGACGCAGTCTTCCTGCGTACCCTTGATGAGACACAGTGTCATCCGCCTCAGTTTCCCAATCCATAAATAGGAACTGTACTCAGTAACTGACATAAGAGGATAACAGCCTATTATTAATTAAATTAACAAAACGATGAGGATTGAAAAGCCAGAGTGAATGTTGCATAGGCTCATGAGCTTAAATTCTAGCCAACATTGCAGAAGTCTTTATATGTTGCCACAGTGCAAGTGACACGCTGGATGGGTCAAAAGGCATTTTTAGTCTTATGCTTCAGTCTTGCCCCTAACCTTTCTGTGCCTGCTGCACTTCCTTTCCCTCTCTGAAACACCCCGTATCAAACATTTCTAACCAACAGATTCAGGAGGTTTGGGGGGAGGAGGATCTGGGTACACAAAGGTCAGAATGGTTCAAAACTTACAGCCCACTAATATTGTTCATGCTCATGAATTATGAAATGTAGCATTCACTGAGATTAGTGCTTTAGAAAGTCTGCTGTATGAGATGATTGGTCTACGGGTCTACGGGTTAGTAGGGTTAAGAGCATTCATTACACAGGTCTTTGACTTCTGAGTTCCTGCTGTAATGTCAGCTAGTTCTCATCAGAGGGTATGAAAAGCTCTCAAGAATCAGATTGCATCTGCTGTGGCCGTCTCACAGCGCTATAATCTGCACACTGAAGGGCATTCAATTAAGAGTTCAGCAGAAAGCACAGAGGTTTAGTATTGTGCTGCTGCAGAAATGTGCTGAGGATGAACGGGTAATATTCCCAAGACTAGCAGCAAACTGTAGCAGGGTTTGATTGACATCCCTGGGGGCACAGAATTACTGCCATAAACTTTCAAATGAGGATGCCTACAACAGAGCATCCCAGCTCCCACTGTCAGCAGCACGGCTCCCGCCTATGAGACTGATAGGGACACAGGCCCCAGCTCTGGGGTTCAGCCTTTGAAGTACCCGCTGACATGGCCACCACAGACTAGTGCCCAGATGTGAAGTGAGCATTGTGTAACCTTGATGAGACCTATTTAAAAATTACTAACGTTTCCTGCTCAGTTTCTCCAAGAGCCCCGCAGGCGATGGCCACGTCTCCTCTGAGGATGACATACTACTGCTCCATGTCCACAATGGGATGTGCCACAGAGGCTTGCTAATGAAACAGATGTTTCACTCCCTGACAGCAGTTCCAGGTAAAGCTTCTCGAGGCTGACAGTTAACTACAGACACAGCTCAGCCCTCATTACTCACCTCCCTGGCTCCTACCCAGGTTTTCTGCTGCTCTCCATCAGGATGCAGACCGGCATGTGCCAGGCACATCACAAGAGCTGGGAGACAGCTGAAGATGGTAGAATGCATGTTCCTGAAGCCTGGAGTTTGGGACTTTATGCCCAGAATAAAAGCAACTACCACTAAATCGCTCTGGACTTCTAATTATTATTATGGAGGGGTTCCGTTTTATTTCCTTACTTAAAAAAACAAAAGTTTTATTCCACTTTGTCTAAGATTCAGGACACTGAACCCAATATTTCACACCTCACCAGAGACCTTGTGTTTTGTATTTTCAGCTTGGCAAACAGCTGTTTCCACACAGAGGAATATTTTTGCCCAGAGAGACTATCACAGGAACCAAATGCAAGACTGAAACTAAAATCTGTGCAGCCCCACTTAGCCTTTCTCCTGCTGTTTACCTAGCTCTGGGCCTGGGAGGACAAGAGGGCAAAGCAGGGAGGAGGTGGAAATCATTAAATTGGTCACACAAAGTACAAAATATGCAGCAAAGAAAGTGTATTTCCTCTGAGACAGAGAGATCAGAGAAGTCGTGGGAATGGCAATTCCTGCAATTTTGCAAACAGAATAGGTCTCAGTCCAAGATGACAACCTGAATAAACAGGGCTTTGTCCCTTTGATATAAGATTGCACTGTGGAAGGCAGGGAGAAAGTAGCAGAATGACCCCTGACTGAAGGAGAGAACTAAGCAAGATCCGTGCTGCCCTACGCAAGTGCCTAAATGGGGAGTCA
>JAOWBP010000001.1:88185231-88204751 GCA_028571105.1 Tragopan temminckii | reverse complement strand
CACAGCTTCCACTAGCATCCTGGATCCTTGCGGTGACTGAAGATGATGGAGCAGAGGTACCGTTTCTTACTCTGACGGAGATATCACACTGGATGTGAATGTTCTAAGACTATGAAAAGAAGTTCAACAGAGAGTAATCAAGGGAAGGGGGGGGGAAAGGTGGAATGCCATGTCAGAGCGATGCACCACAGAATTAAAAACCAGAGACAGACTGAATGCTGTCATTGTTAATAACAACAATGAAATGAGGCCCAGCAAGAAGGCCACGTGCCAGAACAGCTAAAACAGCCTTAATAGCATTCAAGTGTAATGAAGTGGAATTATCACAGCCCAAATCAAATGCAGAGATTGGGTAGAGTATTAGTGAAAATATGAGCAACCTACTTCTGAATACTCATGAAATGAACACTTCTACATATCCACTATGGTCACATTTGTTAAAAAATTATTGATAGATTTAGAAGATACACAATAAAACTTCTGCTTTAGAGGAAAAAAAAAAAAAGTCTGCCTTCAGCTAGCAAGGATCAGACAAAAAGTTTTGGGGCAGGTTCCAAGAGTCTTTGTCCTCTTTTTGAAGCCATTTGGTTCTGGCCTCTGCTAGCAAGGGACCACTGGGTGTGTGTAGCTTTATCCAGCTTTCTGGTTCATGACTGGACACATGCAGAGTGCTTACAGCAAGTAGGCACTCACCAAACTCCCCAGCAGTAGCACTGTTACATACACTATCAAAGTGGTTTGCTGAATCACTTTCTCTTGCTTAACTGGCAGCAGTGATTCACGGATAGTTTAGGCACACTGGACTCAATAGGAAACCTTTGATTCCTCTAATACAGAGTTCCTTTTGTGGATAATACTTTCTTCTGAATTGACCATTAGGTTGAAAGTACTGGTTAGTAAAAAGTGACTGCCTGTTTTTTTTTTTTATCTTGGAATGGGCTCGCTCCAGGAGGACACAGATACTCTGTTCCCTGTCCTGTTGAGCAATGGAGCAATAAGGCGTTGACATTCAGCAACATCCTGAAACTGCACACAACCTGTCTGGTTGCTAGTTATGCAAGTACCACAGAATACGTTTAAAATAGAACGGGTAAGCAACCTGATTGTTTGCATGCTTTTATGTGTCTGGTGTCTCTTTGAAGCTCCCATGTAGAAAAAGGTTGTCCTGACACTGCTTTGCCTTTCTTTTCAGTGTTAAATCCACCGTCATTTGTTGGTTAAAGAGTTCTGTTAAGGTACAGTGTGCTCAAAACCAAAATGAACTTATTTCTCCAGAGTTACTTGAACACCCACTAAGAAACACATTAGAAGACTTACTCGTCTTGAGAAGAGTGAGAAAGAAAAGATAAATAATGTATTTCAATTGAAGGCTGAGTGGGAGAAATGGGTTTAAAGTTGCAACTGAGAAACACAGAAACAACTCCAAAGCTCATTCTGTCTGGAGGAATACAATTCTGAATTCTGTTACTAACACACTGCATCATGTCCACTTACTGTAAAGTCAGATGGATTACAATAACACCTTGGAGAAAACCAGCTAGCACAGTAACAAACAAAGCCTCTCAACCAGATGCTGGGACTTGATACTGAAGAAGGTTTTGATGGTATCTACAGGCCTGTATACAACAGGACAATACTATAGGAGAACTAGCCAGGAAGTACTGGATTGCCAGCAGGCTTTGGAGAAATAAACTGAGAGCCACAAATCACCATGGGCAAATGGCAGTTTTCCAATGGATTAGTTGGGTCTTGTCTACACTTCAAGGAGGGAATCCCAAGTCCAGTGAGGCACTGTTATGAGCCAACTGTAATCCATATGTGGATACCAGACTCAGATGTAGAGGTTGTTACTTCTAGGAATTCAAAAGAGATCTGATACATAGAAAAAGCTGTAGTTTCTACATCTGTGTATTCACCTCTGTGCAGTCACACAGTTGTTCTTCAGATATCTGAAGGGGTCAAAATTAAAACAAGTAATAATATTAAACATTATATATGTTATTAAAGCAGCCTGGAGTAGTTCTACAAGCATACAGGTTTTGAACATGGTTCTCTGAAATTAAATTTACTAAAAATTTCAAAAAAAAAAGTACTCTGAACGATTATATATGACTATCACCTCAGTTTTATACATGGCTCCTCCTCTCCACATAGAGCTATGATGTTAGCTCGGTGCCTCCAACACAGAGGCTGAGAACATTCTTGGTTCATAGACCCCATAAATATTTTCCAGTCAATATGTGGGCCCTTCTAGAAAGATCATCACTGTAGTCCACCGTGCTTTCCCCGTGTTTTCTTAGCTGACTTAGATGCCTTAAAGGCAGTCAACAGACATACAGGAACAGTCACGAAAGTACAGCTGTGAGTGTCAGCTGTGAGATAGCAAATGTTGAAAATGAATGTTCCTCATGAAGCTGCGATGGCATCCTGCAGAGCTCTTTACAGAGTCAGGATAACACTGTGGCACTAGTTTGTAACCTGTTCTATTTGGACAGTGAGTTGACTTTCACATCCCTAAAAGCTAAAGGGGAAGGGGGAACAGGGAGGATGTTTCCATTTTACTTTTTAATAACATGAGAGAAATCCAAGCTTGTGAGATAATGCAGAGTTAAAGGACAACAGACCCCTTAGCAGGAAGCAGCACAAAGCACTACCATGGGACATGAGCAAAACAACTTTTGCCTGGCTTTAGCACCGACTATTATAAAGCACATAATATCATGAATAAGAATCAACCCATAATACAGCAAAGCCTCTCACAGTGTGGTCCCGGCATGCAGAACCTTTCAATACAGCTTCTGACACCTGCACAGGTTTGGAATGGAAGTCCACTTTCCATCACCCAGCAGTGGGAGGAAGTCTCACAGCTCTTGAACACCACACTGTTTAATCTCTCTGTTCCCAAACGATATGCTGGACCCCCCAAAACTTACCTTGCTTTCATCCCAGTGGACCACCCATGTGAAGAAAGTTTCTAGAGGGATTGAGCTAACCATAAACTAATGCAAGCAGCCTAACTGTGCTCGAGTTAAATAAATGGCAACATGCCTAGCCAAAATCCTCGAAGTAAAATACAGGGTTAGGTTACTTTTTGTTCACTTGGTGCCAAGAAGAGGCAATTCTTCCAGTAAAATGCAGCACAGGGAGTAGAAGAGGGAAAGAGAGAAAGCTGCTAGAATAGCAGCTTGAAATCGAAACGTATCGTCTGGGAGGTGTCCACCTGAACAACCACGTAACTTGAGATAGCAGGGAAATGTCTGCCACCTGGGATGATGACTTGTGATAGTATCACGTGCTGAAGCACTCTGAAAGGAAATGCTGCAAAGAAGCACAGCACTGGAAAGTAAGTACATCCAAGTAAGTACAGTCCAACAAACAGGCAGCTGGGGCAACCTGACTGTGATTTTTAAGTGGAAAAGTACTTGAAACTAAAAATGTGCAGTATATATAGTTTAACAGAGAATACAGTTACAGCCAGTGGTGCAAGCTCTTCAAATCTTTAAATGACAAAGTCCTGCTGTTTAAAAAAATGACTGAATGGAGCTAGATCAGATATCAGGACTGCTAATTTGCTTTCCACTGGCTTCAGACCAAGAGCCAAGAAAGAAAAACAAATTAAAATCTTTGAAAGAGTATCAAAATGTTTGCCAACAGAGACCAAAACACTCATTTTCACATGCTCCTTTCCTTGACAATACTGGGGCAGAGTTGCATGTTCTGAAGGGAGTGCCTGCTGTTTGCTTTAAAATATCCTGAACAGGCAATACCTGTGCTAATGTCATCCATCTGGCGGTGGCAGGTCAGGTCTGAAGCCCCCTGTTCAAGCTTTCCTCCAGGCTCAAGCTGAAGCTGCTTCCAGTTTACCAGGCTACAGAAAGCCCATTTAATTGAGCCAAATGGGTCTGGTCATCCGGAGGCACTGAGACCTACAGCACTGACTGTTGCATGCCCTGCACGGGGAATCAGCAGGACCAGCAGTGTGGATTCACAGGCTGCCTATGCTGGCATAAACTTAGGCTTCTGCCAAAAGCAGTGGTTACCCTTTTCCTCCTAGCCCTAATCCCACCACTTTCTTTAAGTCGGTGCCCTGTGGCTAGCAGCTGAGAAAAGAGATGCTGTTTTCTAATGGGCTGGTTTGTCAGTGTTGCTGGCAGAGCGGTGCACTATGGTGGGAGTCAGCCCACTGTGTTACCCAAGTTCAACCATCCAATTCAAGGACCTCTGCCATTCTGAGATTCGGGTTGTGGCTCAGGCTGTACCTCAGACCTCTGGAACAGTGTCAGCCTGGAAGGCACCACAGGACTGCACAAACAAGGACTGGAATCACTGAGATGCACGCTCCAAGAGAAAAACATTAACATCTTACCTTTACACACTTATTAAACTATGTGTCATTAATTACAATTTAATGACACACGACTTCACCACAGCCTGTCTGTCTGTCTTTGACTCCGTGTGGAGTCAAATGACTAATATAAAATCATTTGGGTCAATTTGATTAAGAATCACATTTACGTTGCAAACTGCGATGTTTTCCAAACTTCGAGCTGAAATGTCCAGAATTATTTTAACAAGAGCAGAGCTTCAACTGCTGGAGATATTCCATTCAGAAAAGTGATGACCAAGGAGGGCCATAACAGGAGGCTGTAAGGTCAGAAATGTTATGTAGAGAGTGAACAGGATGCAGGGAAAGCCAAAAGCAGAAAATGATTTCAAAAAAGGGATCTCATAGGGGACAGGTCAATCTGACAATCTTGGATGCATTCCTCGCTCAGGAAGCCTCAGATTGCTAGTTTTCTGGGATCGGGGAGAATGCCCTCAAGGAAAGTTCACTCTGTACTCTCCCAGTTTCCTTCTTTCTTTTTCTGAGCACTGAGGATCTGGGCAACAACATACTGGGCTGGAGGGAGCAGGACCCAGTGTGGTCCTCCTACATTTTGAGGCTATATATTCTCTACCGCAAAACCATTTGTGAAGAAGTTTCACACAACTTAAACAGAAAAATATCAGCTCTCTGGAGTTTAGCCATCCTGCAGAATGTAATGAAATACTATAACCTGTCATAAAACTTCCCGAGATGGTAAAAAAATAATATCAGCTGGAAAGATACTCTGAATTATTTTTAGACTGGTTTCTGTGTATATCCTGATCTAATTTCCACTAAAACTTTGGTTTTATCCCCTGCATATTCTGCAAAACTTTATACATGGGATTTTTATTTTTTTTAAGACTTGAAATCCCAAATTCCTTCAGGCTACCTAAAGAGGTCTAAAAATAGCAATAAATACAAAAATCTTTACAAGGGGGGATTTAATGCGCCAAGGACATAGTCTGGCACTGGCACTGAAGCGCTCCCAGCTTCCAAGTGAGAGAGGAAGTTTGTTCCCCAGCCCCCTGTTCAGTTCACAACAAATGCTGGACTGAGGATGCTATAAAAAACATTTGCTTTCCCTGCAGAGTTGAAGAACATCTTGCTGGTCCTTCTCAAATGTTATGTGATAAACCTGGACTGTACCACTGTAATGTTAACTGAGCTTTCTGTAAGAAATCATAAGTTGTACTATAAAGCTCAGAGGAACGAGCCTCTAGAGAGGATAGAGGCCAATGTTTTAATGCATAAATGATCCAGCAAGAAGAAATGCTTTGGCATTTCTGTTTGGATCATGGCACACACAGGAGACATACCACACAGCTTGTAAAATACCTTAACGTACGAGACAGTACACCCACAGCTTCTACTTCTAGTGTTTTAACTGCAAAACAAGTACCAGTGCTGAAAGCCCAAGGAGGTCTCAGGTTTTGGTAGCAACTGCCATCACCACCTTTACCATCACGAAAACAATACAGGGAGGAATGGAACCCACAGGGCCAGAGCCAGGAGCCGGCTGGGCAGGCCCATGCTGCCAGTGCCACGGCCTAGCAAGTACCTTTTGCCATAGGATCAGAACATCTTCTGCACATGCAGGATGTCTTCAGCCAACTGTCCTCCCACCAGAATTTGAAATGCTAAAAGTTCATGCCCTACGCAAGGCTGGATACCCCCATTCAGTGATCTAGGGAAAAGAGCAGTCAGAAATTGTCCAGAGGGGAACACAAGATGGGCTCGGAAGTGGCACAAAGCCATATCTCAAGGCTTCCCTTCCATAATTCCACCCTGAGACTCTAATTAGGGCTCTGAGCAGCAGGGGAGTATGAGGTTACAGTTCCCTGTGAACACCCTCCCAAAGGAGGAGGGAATCTCCAGCATGCATGTGTTTAGCTGCGAGCAGGACACAACAGAGCCATTTCACAGAAATCCGGATCCCAACAAGTCAGCTGTAGGATCCTGGGGATCTCACAACCCACAGTCAGAACAAGCTGTATCCAACAGGAGGTTGTATCTCTTCAAGCAAAAATGGGTGAAAATGTCAGCCAATTAAGCTTTTTCCACCTACATCACATCAGCTCCAAAAGACAAACCAGGATCCCAGCAGAGCTCTACGGGAAGTCTCACTTCAGTAGATCTAAACCCTTAATGTTAAAATGTTACAAAAAACAGAACTGCTGCGTGGGAGCACCAAAGCCACTCTGTGAATATTAATCGCTAGGATACATTGAATGTAATTGTCTCTCCAGTATTAAAAGGCTTTCCCCTCTCAATTAGTGGAAAGTGACTCCCACAGTTCAATTTAAGGTTTAAATTTGGAAGGAAGAGATTTTCTTTTTCTCCACCTTTAATGTAAGCCATGTATTTCCAGAAAACCAATGGATAAGGCATTACACCAAAAATTGTAGAGCTGTGATTCCAGAACGCCCATACTATGATACAACTAAGCTTGTTTTCCAGCAGCTCTGGTCAGCACACCACAAAAACTGAAAGTTAATGATAAGGGTGTCATTAAGGATGTGAAGCCCACTGAAAAAGCATTGAAAGCCTGGGAAAGGCAGAGGGAAACAAAATCCCCAAAGTTGTGCTCGAGCACCAGCAGGCATAAGCCAGTGCAGTGCCAAGGAGCACAATAACAGCAAAGCAGTAAGGCCAACAGATCTACATCTCAGCTTCCACCTGTATGCTGGGGTAACCATCATGCTCTTCTTCACCCTAGTGGTGTCATGTGAGTGAAGTTCTGAGATGTTTTCAGACTAGGGACACAGTGTAAGGACAGGTTGGTAGCTTCCCTCTTCTCACCCTATCCAAAACCACCTAATGAGCTTTACCAGGGAACCCATCCTTTTATTTTATGTGCAAATTTGGACTTCCTTTTCACCCAAACACATCAAACACATAATGACAGACATTGCCCCATACTTGCTAAAGGTAGGTTGTGTCTAACATGACTTCACTACTGACAAGTATCTTATACTTACTGTATGCTACTAGGATTAAAGGCTTGGAAGGAATATTGACTTTTCCAAAGCATTAATTTTCTTGATTTTATTTGTGGTAATGATCAGTGCCGAGCCTCCTCATAGCCACTGTCTGTCTCCAGGCTCAAGAGATGCACCTAGTGAAACCCTCCCACAAAGCCATTTCCTTGGGTATAGCTGAACATGGCTCGCAAATTCATGACTTTCACTAAGTCCCTCAGAGGAATTTTCTTAATAGCAGGATAGACGCCCAGAAGAAAAATAAGTGCTTCACTTATCACCAGTGACACTGCTCCCCTTTTCTTAAATACACTTGAAAGAGGGCTGCAGGCAGCACTGCACCTAACAATCTTTCATGAAAGCTGTTACGTTCAGGGCTTCCAAATAACATCTTGCTTTTGTTGTTGTTCTCCTCTTCCTTTTTATCTTGCACTGCCTGCACCAAAGGGCTTATGCGCTCTTCCTGTAAAAATACCTCCAAAAATAAAGAGCTGATTTGGAAGTACAAAGCTGCTGTTGTGGGACGCTGCAGCATCTGTTTTAGCGTGTCATCTTTATATTTAGAAGCAGCATATCCCCACAGATCAAGCACAGCCGGTAAGTCACTCAGCAACCCCTTCCCATCAGCTCTCACAAGTCAGTGCCAGCCGACGTCCTCCCTCCAGCTGCAGGGGGGGCTCCTCTTGCCTTCCCACAGCCCTCTGCACAGAGGCAACCCTGCACCTACGCTGCGGCACGCTGCCACCTTACTCACGCTGTTGAGCCTTGTCTCTTTCTCTCTAACATTAGTGTCCTGCTGAAAGCTCAGCCCAGTGGCAAGACAACTGCTGGCCTCCAACCTTGATACTTTTTTGCAATGTGCTGCTTTTTCTTTTTCTGGGTCACGCGGTGCGGTGCGTACGCCACACGGCATCTGTACGAGAACATGCAATAAAATCAGAGGAGCCACTGAAGCGTGCAATCTAGCACACAGCTCTGACCTGTGCAGTCAGAATGCTTTGTCTATGCCCCTCAGCCATTTTTCTAAGCAGATGCCCACAGCTAGAAAATAGTTGACATTGAAAAATGCCAGAGAGCCTCTTCCATGGAGCAGCTGGAGCTCTGCTCTGAGAAGGTTCAGCAAGTAAACTAAATGAAGTTAAAACAAGCACAGCATTCCTACAAAGTGTTTGCCACATGTGAGCTGTACAGGTAGTCAGGATTTGAAAGCCCTTTCTCCAACCCCCCTCTAAGAGCAGTCTGCCCCTTACAGAATTGCTGTTTGCAGCACCAGGCAACACTGTGTAACTCAACCTGGCAGAACACAGCAAAGCAGGACAAAACACAACGCAGCCATCAAAGCAAAGGTCACACGAATACTGTCTGGAGGGCAGGAGGGGCAGCAGACAGAGAAGCTCATCTTGGCTCCTTGCTGCCTGTAATGGATGATGGCTACGATGTCCTCCCAGGCTAGAATCAGCATCTTCTCCACACACCCTCCATCATTCTTCAGTCTGCAGTGGGTGAGCAAAGCAGCTCGCAGCACTGGCAGTCTCCTCCAAAGGGAGGTTTCTGGGTGATGCTTTGCACAGATGTGAACACCATTAATTAAAAGAGTGAAATTTCAGCCCGGCAAGCATTTATGATGAAGTGGAGGGGAAATGCTCGCAGATTTCTCCTTTGCTTTCAACCATGAGGAGTACATGTGTGCGTGCATGCAGGAGGGGGAGAGGGGGCAGAGAGGGCAGAGAGGGGAGAAGCAACGTGTGTGAGCTCCCAGGCAGAGTGATCGGTTTTGGCAGCTACCCTGAAAGAAAAAGACACCGTCAGCTCTGTAAAATACACAGGAAGATCTTTACTGGCAATCCTCTCCAGAGATTGCATAGAGTGGAAAATAGCCCAAATAGAGCTGCAGAGAAGGAACACTACACTGATGTGTTGAAGCCACCTCCTGAGACTGTTTGGTTCATCTCTCGCCTGGACACGGTCCCCTGTTGCTGCTTCCTGGAACAGAAGTGTTGAACAAAAACAGAGCCTGGAGGAATCTGGAATACCTTTATCTACAGAAACAGCCTGGCAAATACCACATGCTTCCCCTTTTATAGAGAAAAAGATGGCCTTACCTGAGTAGTTTTCGCCCTCCTGCCCTGCATGCTGTTACTATGGCTCATCTGTGGGTTGGTGGCTCCTTCTGAAAGGCAATGGGACTTCCTGCAGGGCAGCGTGTTGTAGTTACTGTAGGAAGGCGCATCCTCGGCAGCACCAGATGCCATCTTATGGCTGCCAATGTCTGGGATGTCAGACACTAAATTTCGGCAGTACCCTCCGAAAGCATTGCGTGGGCCCCCATTTATTGTAGCACTTGGGGCTTTGGGGGAGTACAAGTCACTCATGGAGTTAGCACGCTGGCAGCCAACCAACTGCTGGGGGCCGCACTCAGCCTCTGTTCCCCGGGCCGTCTCAACGTCCTTCTCTTCAGCCAAGCCCAGGATTTCCTCATTGCTTGTCAAATGCTCCTGGCTGAGGTCAGAAAGCGAAAACTCCAGGCTGTCCTCCCGCCAGATGTCGGCCGATTTGGAGCGCTTCTTCTTGAAGCTGGCTGTCTCCACGAACCTCGTCCCGTTTGGCGCGTACCGGCGCAGCCTCCCGTCGCCTTCAGCCAGGAATGGTGGTTCCTCTCCATAGAGCCGGCTCTCCTCAGAGTCGGGCATGCTCTGGACAGAGGCTGCGGTGAGCACAGTACTGCTGTCCATGCTGGGTGTCACAGAGGAGTCGGTGTGGTAGGAGACGGGCCGCAAGCCCATGTCCACACGGTCCACCCAGATTGGGCTTCCGAAGTCCTCGAGGTTGGCCTCCTGGGTAAAGGGCTCCAGACCGTTCTCTGCCAGAGACTGGGGGATACTGGGGGTGCTGCTGGAGCGGGTGCTCACCTCTGAGTTCCTGTGGATAATTTTGCCAGAAGAAGCGTGTCGGGTCCGGCGAGAAGCTTTATTGGTGAGGCGAAGTGAACGTGATGTGTGCTTGCGGCCCAGGCTGGCGTGCTTGTCTCCATAGAAGGCATGCTCTACGTTTTGGCTTTCCGCGTTTCCCATGGCTTCACAGTCTGCAAGGGGAAAGATCAGGGACCATTAAAGTCAGCAAGGCTTGCTGTAGCAGCGGTTACGGTAATTCAACAGTTCAACAATTAATTAAGGGAGCTGGCAATTGTACCAGAAACTTACAGTCACAAATCAGATAAATCAGTACAAAGAAAGAAGGCAGATCATTGCTATGCCAGGGTGAATGATGAGCGTAGAAGAGGGAAGGATTGAACCTTGAATACTGGTCTGGACCAGAGCCAGTTTATCAGAAAGTACACTATCAATCTCAGCCACGCACACGCTCACTTGACTACTGATATTAGTTAATCCTTCACAATTCTAGCCAACACTATTAAACTCAAAAAATCAACAAGCAGATAGGCATGATTGTTTATCTGCATGCAACAAGATACCAAAAAGTAGAAGGACAAACATCTTTATTTGAGATTTCACTTTTTTTTTTTGCTAGGAACCACAAGTTGAAGCACCAAATAGCAAAGTACAAGTTCAACTATTTCTTAGCAAACTAATGATAGGTTTGATTTCTGGAACAAAAAACAGAGCAACATTAATCAGGTACAAAGATCCCCACACAAGAAAGCTGTATTATGAAAAATACATTATCATGAGTGACTCAGACTATACAAAAATAACCTTTCCTTCCTACTCACTCTGGAGCAGATAGCTAGATCTAAGCACTTTGATCTAGCAAAGAGAAAATCGAGATGGAAGATAGGGACTGGGTTTCTGTCCCCTTCTCCATATCCAGCCTCCTGCATTATTAAGTTGTGCATGCCCCTCCCTGAAACGGGTTTCCCATCTAGCAGATGGGAGTCATGATCTGGATTCAGCCTTGGAAAACACTTTGAGATCTGTGATCTCACTCAACAAATGTCAGAAATATTTTTTTAGTAGTATTGGCTCCTTCTGACCAAAGAGCAAGACGACGAGCAAGAAAAGTAAATGCTAAAGTACATGGCCGTTCAAAATTAAATAGGAGGGATCCTGAATTACACATAAGACAATTATATTTAGATAAATAGTCCATTAATCTTTAACAGAAATTCCAAGACAAAGCTTCCTCATTTTAAGGTACTTCTATTAGTCTGGGTTGAAAAAAAGAACTCTGTCTTGACAGTAAAATATTCTGGAGGTTTTAATTTCTCCAGGCAATTTCTTCTCCTTTAACAGGACGTGCCAATGAGTACTGAGCCAAGCGTTCACAGGCTGAATGTGCCCATGTGTGCTCCCTCACTATCTAAATACACAATATCACTATTGCATGAAACTGAATTAACCCTACATGAAATACACCAAAAGCAATGAATTGACTGCGTTAAACCTGGGCACAGCAGTTCTGCCGTAGGCTGCTCTGGACACGTAGGGTGGAACTGAGCTTATATAGTAACCTTTCTGAAAACAGAGGACAACACTACTTAATATTTCTGCCCAGCTTGGTAGGTCACATCTGAGGCTAAAAGTCTGCTCAGTGCTAGAGCAAAAGGCGCCTCCAGAAATATCTGGACATTTCGGTATCTAAAGTAAATACACTCACGTGCCAAGGAAACCATACCAGGAAATACCCTGCGTCTACTGAATGTAATGGCTGAACTCCCATTGACTGTCATGAGACTTGGTTATCATGCGTCGTTTAGAAAAATAAATGTGCTGAACTGAGAGTAGGTTTTAATCTAAGAAAAGTGACAGCATTATAAATCCTCGGGCAGGGTTTATTATTCCTTAGAAGCTACAGACCTTTGATATGGACTGGACAGAAAGAAGAACGTCAGCTGGCTACTTTTGAAGCACTTTAGAGCACAAAACCTGCATTTTGTTTTCCACACCGATGCCTAAAGCCAGACCTCAACACTCCCCCTCTTGCAAAAGAAACTCTCTTGGGGTAATGCTTTTAGCTGCTTTGATTCCGAAATTCTTACTAACCATACTTTCATTTGACAGGATTTCCACTGGCTGCAAAGCACATCAGAGCATGCAGACATTTTTCCCCCATCTCCAGCAATGAAACCATCACTTCAGTATCTATTTAAGGAGAAAAAGCAGTTCTAAAAGTTCTCTTGAAACCATGAAAAATTAAACGAGAGGCTCTTTACCTTTCGATATGGAGCTGCAGAAGGGCAGGAGTGTCCTTAGCGCGCTGCACAGCCAAGCACACTTGCTGATGAAAACCCTGTGCTGCAGAAAGCAGCAATTTGCCACCACCTTGACGTAGAATCCATGCACACCAGGCAGAATGACACCAAACCAAAAAGAAGCAGCAGCCCAAGCTGAATCCCCAGCCAGAAAAGGCTCTCCTGGAAGGAGGAAAATCTTTCCGACGCAGACGGCTACAGGAATGTTTACTGAGCAGTTTCACACAATGAGAAGTATCTGCTAGATACCTGCGAGAAGTGCCAGACTTCAAAGTAAACAGCTGTCCCTTTTTAATTCTAGGTATTGGAGCTTTAGGTGAGGATGCCTTTGCAAATCCTGCAGACTGCTATCTATCCAGCTGATTAGCCCAGAGCTTGCTCCTACACCCAGGAAGGACAACTTCTGAAGCCTTACCCCAATCCCTCCATCTTCCCCAGTTATACGTTGCAGGTTGGCATGCATGCAAGTCCCACTTACATTTCCACTAGTTGCCCCCAAATCAGTTCAGGTGTTTATAGGATCTTGCAGTCAAGTTCACCAAAACGGGAAAAATTAAACTGAGAAGAAAAACAAAAGACTATTTTAAAGCTTAGTTTTGCTGGGGTAATGAGCTGAACGCATGTGCACCAGCACCAGCACAAGGAAGCCTGCCTGCAGACACAGTAAGGACAGGCAGCATGGCTGTGGAGCAATGCAGGAGGCAGAGGAGGGGGGAAAGGGCAGCCCTGGTGCAGATGCAGTGTCCTCAGCTAGCAGGAGTGAGGCAGCAGACACCCTGGGGCAGAAACGCCTCCAACTGCTCCAGCCACAACTGCCAGACGCTGCCTGTCTACGGCTTAACTGAATTTAGCACACTCAATGAAAAAAATCTGTATCAAATTAAGAAAATGAGTCATATTAATGGGACTTGCACGTAAACGCTGATAGGACAAAGGCTCCCCTTGTTAGCTCGCCTGCCTGTATCCAAAGGTGACCATTAAAGACCTATTGAGGTACCCACAGGATACTACATAAATCAAGTGTGACACATCTTGATGCTTTAAACAGGTCTGTCAAGCATGGCCAAGGATTGCGACGTGTCAAAAATCTGTTCTGAATTATTCTCCAAAGCCAGCAGAGATTAGTGCACACAGACCATTATCGCAAGCAGAACCAGTTGGAAATTTTTCAGCAGAAAATGTCGATTCATCAAAACCCAAATTTTTTGTGGGAATAGACCGGTTTTGATGAAAGAAGTCTCCATTCCAAGAGGAAGACACACAAAAACCCAAGCAGAGAGACAGGCACGTCTCCTAGAGGAGATACCAGCTCAGTGACTCAGTCACTTGCCAAAGAAGCAGAAGATCAAGATCTGTATCTGCAGCCCAAGTGAAGCAAACAAGGGGCTGTGACTTTGTTCCTCTACATCCTCGAGGGGCAGCCTGATCATTGAGCTATGGCTGCTCTGGGAAAGGGCTCCCTCTCCTACAAGATCTGTTCCGTCCTGGTTCAGAATAGGGAAAACATCAATCATGGAAGTCCAGGAAGGACCGGGAAGGTCTGTCTATTGCACACCAATAGACAGTAAGGATTTTTTTTTATTATTTTTATCATGGAAAACAAAGACTCAGTATGTGACTGTGATATCAACGTTAGGATATCACCAGGGAGAACAAAAATTCTGTAGCAAATCTTTGGAAAAAACAATGCTCCTTCTATCAACTACCCTAGACAGACCGGTTGAACTCTAGCTGAACTGCTGAGTCTTTGCTGGATGAGTCATATACAATGGTTACAGATAAAGAAGATCATACTCCAAATGACCACTGATGATGGTCCCATCTAAGAACACCATTTCATTTGAAAACTGTAATTTTTGTTTCTTTTCCCTTCTCCCCAATATTAAGTATTCCTTAAAAATATTACGAAGCCAAAGTATTTGTTTAAAGTAAACCTACATTACTAATTCTCCAAATTCCAAAAAGTTGGGCCTTTAGATTCCAGGAGAAAATCTGACATATTATTAACTTTCAACCAAATTTGAAGCACCTCGCAAGACAACAGATTGCCAATTTAAATTTAGATTCTAGTAGGAGGCCCTGGTGACAAATCTGTATTTTTCTCCTGGAGCAAAGCTTGAAGGTTGTGAGAACCAGAACAATGATTAAATCCACAGTGAGCAATGATTCTACAGAAATAAACTTCTGCACAAATCTTCCAGCCAACAACAAAGATTTTTACAGAACTCACAAGAACCACATAGAAAAATGTACAAGGCTAATAACCAAGTGCAAACACACATATTTTATTGTAATCAACGTGCGCTTTTTCAAAAGGGCAAGAAGGAGACTGAAATTCCACAGTATGCCTTTGAGTTTCCCAGAAACTCCAACAGTATATTTAATTGTTTTCAAATAAGAGCCTTTTAACCAGCCATTTCTTTTTTGTAAGCCATTCTCGCATATGCTAAAGCATGAGATGGACTCCAAAAAGGCCCTGCAGGCGATTCAAATCAGAGGAGGAGAGAGGAGAGAGGGAGGAAGGGATGTCATCAGTAGCTGCTTGATAGCAATTCACATGCCTTTGTATTGCTAAACGGGTGTAACCATAAACCACATGCAGCTCGTCCAATTTTTCCCCTCCCACGAACCATTATACAAACACAGCAAACTCCTCAAGAAAATGTATGGACACACATGTACCTTCCAAGGCAATACTGGTATCCAGCGCAACCTTCCCCAAGAGAACTGTGGCATTTAGAGGTATAGAATTGCAAATGATACCAAAATGAACAGTTACTGGGATTGCAGAAGCTGTCAGCACCTGCCACTCAGCGCCTCCATTACTCCCTCGTCAGAGTCTATGACTATATGCCAAAAACCTGGGGAGAAAGAGGGGAGAAAAAAAAAATCAGACAAAGGGTTAGCAGGAACGGCCATACAGGAGGACATATTCTGCCAAGTCCTATTATTGTCACTTACCTAGGAAACATCGTTCAATACAGCATGCAAATGCCGTGTTTCAATTTGAATTATACAATCTGATGAGAGCAGAATAAATGAAAAGCCCAGTCAGATGCCTTGAGCCCAATATACAGAGCTCCCCATCCTGACACTTTTTGCAGTACAATTCCCTGATGAAATGAAGGTGCCCTGCAAAGGAGCAGTCAGGGCAGATAACACACCTGTGCATGCTGCCTGGACTGGGCTCCAAAAATGGCCTCTCACAAAGGCACGCTCTGAGGGACACAGCCTCAATCTCTGGAGGCAAACCACCCAAGAAGGGCATGAAACCGAGAGACCCCAGACAAAATGCCTCTGTGCAAACAGCCTGATTTATGAAAAGGTTAGTAATCCCAGCAGTGATTTCATTAACATTTTTCAAGGACAAATCAGAGGTACGGCAGAGCGTTTAAACGCGTTTTTGTGCACGGTGAAAAGCTCTTGGGGTTAACTGCACCCACAAAAGCGTGGATACAAGAGACAGCCTGTGCCTACCTAGACCTCAGACCAGTCATTAGAACAGTCCTGAAGTCACACAGGTGCTCGTGCACAAGCCTAAGCAATTTCTTAGCCTGATACCACTGGGAGACACGCAGGGCCTGGTCCTGTGAGGAACCATGGGTCCACCAGAGGAGCCAGGGCTCTGCCCACACCGGCTCCAGTCACACAGCTGCTCCTCCATGGCCCTGCAATAGTGTCAACAAAATGCCGCAAGCCCAGCTGTACACGTTATAAATACCTCCAAAAGACTCAAGAAAAACAAAACAAAAAGCTTTGGATGAGATTACCGATGCCTATCAGGTTATTAGAGCTATCTGGTGGGGAAACTGTGATTCCCATTTGGCTGGGTTCTGAAAAGAAATGAGCGTCATCGGCTCCTTTCCAAATTAAAAACATTCTCGTTTTCTTTTTCCTTCTTCATGTTCCCGTCTCTGTTCTTCACCTCCCCCTCTCCCCCCAAGCTATTGGTTGAGTTCTGTCTAAAAAGCGGTTCATGAATTGCTCAGGAGCTGACAGAAATTAATAAAATGAAGCTCATTTATATTGAAATGGACTCATTATCATGCCAGCTGCCAATAGTTTATAAGACAGGAATCTTGCTGACAAACAAGGTCCTGCAGGCAAGAGGCTTTCCACCTGCATCCACCGCATGACGGATAATCCTATGCAGTACATTCCTCACCTCCAAAGAAATAGGATTTGTGATAATCTTTTTTTCAGATCTGTCTGCTATGGCCACAGAAAACGTGTCCAAAAGAGGAAAAATACAGATGTGGCTGAGCGTTTATCAGGTTTTCCATCGTGAAGTGGTTTTTGAGGAGTCTGTAATTCAGTCAGAAAGATCTGCTCCAGCCTGAAGCCAACTCTGCTCACTTCTGCAAAAAACTAGCCACAATGTGCCCTGCTCCACACACTGCTTTGCTTTTCCAGTGTAAATTATCCTCTGCTTCTACTCACGCTCTGCATCAAAATTTAAATGAATTGACTTGTTTGTTAAAAAGGTGAAAAGATCCAAAGTGGAGGCCCGCAACTGGTAGCCGAGCAATCCAAATTCTCACTGAGCTCTACTGCGCCTGAAGGGCTGGCAACATCCTTTGCAAGAACGATGACTGTTCATGCAAACATGGTTCCTTCAGAAGACAAGATCTCCTTTCTGAAAATGATTGTTCCTATTAACTCCTTCAACTTGGAGAGACTTTCTCAAATGAAAGCAAGCCGCACCTTTCAAGGAAAACATCAGGTTTTCATACTTCTCTTTGCCTGTCATTAACATGCACTGCAACGGTCCTCATCTCCACACCCTGTACTTCACCCCAGCAGCCCCAGCTCTCCTGTTCAGTAGCTCTGTGGGTCCTTCAGTGTGGAAGCCTTCAATGAGGTCTCCGCTCACACAAGGCAACAGCCAAAGGAAAGTCCTTGAGGCAAAAAAGGGATGTATGTGTTCTTCCATCAGGAGAAAAGACAGAAGCAAAAGAAGCAAAATGGTTTGTTACAGCTTGCTTCCCAAATCCCTTGCAGCATTTGCTTTAGGTGTTCCTGGACACTTGCTACGCGAACAGAGCCTGATCAAGGGGCAGCTAACTGCATGCTCAGATCACCAGTATCTCACAGCAACCACTCTCAGGGCTGACAGACAGCTGCAAACATGCACGCTTGGAACAGCCCACCTCATTAAAGAAGAACCATCAAAGGAAGATTTTCAATCTATGCTCAAGACCAAATATTCAGTCTTAGAGCCGGTTCATGCAAACATGCATGCACAAACAGATATATATACACATCTATGATGCATGTGTGCATGCATGTATGCTAATGCCTACATATATCACTGCAACTCCTCTTGTTCTTTGAAGGCTTGGAAGTAGCACAGCTGTATTTATTTCATAGCCACAAAACAGTGCCTTGAAAAATCAGGCCAAAGAGTTCCCACAGGGCTCAGAACACAGCAGCTTAAGTCAGTTCAAACTGAGGGAACTTGCAGCAAGCCACGATGAATGGATTAAATGAGAGCATAGTAAGGAAGAAGAATATGTTAAAGGAGCACCTAGTTATTCATCACATCTGCTACCTGTGATTCTAGGTACAGCAAAGAGAGTTTTGACTTTCATATGATCAGTTTACAAATGCCAAAAGACTAAAGAAAAAACATCAACACGCTTTCTTTCTGTTTGCAGACACTCAACATGAGCTTTAATGGATGAAAAATATGAAAGCTACAGCTTTCTAAAAGCCTCCTTTTCAAAGCAGAACCCTTCCTGTCCAGCAAGGAAAAATTTGCATGCAAGTATATCTCCTTGCCCAGCAAACACGAAAAGCTGCCTAGAAGAACGACAGCTCTCCTTCAATCCTATTTTTACTTTTCTATTTTATGCTGGGTGGTTTTGTCAGATTCAAGATGCAACTGCAAATGTGAAACCTGTTAGTCATTACACAAATCTTCATCCAGCTTTGTGAAGCCCTCACACATTCTACTGTAAAACAGCAGGATGGATATACATAGACAGGAAACAGCAGTCATTTCATACAGAAAATATTTAATGTTAATCAGTACCTTTGGGCTGTATTCTCCACCCACTATCCTATCCTATTCCAAACCACTGTAGCTTCAGTGTTCGATCCTGCCTACTGAAACGGTGAATCACTTTACTTGTAACTGGAGGCCATATTTTGTTAGCCTTTATTACCACTTGTTAATATGAATTGCTGCCAAAATCAATGGTAGCCATCTACCCTGAGAAGAAGGTAAATGCTCTAGCGTGCTCCAGGGTCCTGCTGCCCTGACAGTTCTCTCCTCATCCTATATTTCTGAGCTGCCCTTGGCAAAACAAAACACAGCAACCCACGGGAGATGGATGGACAGATAATGGATGGATGGATGGATGGATGGATGGATGGACGGATGGATGGATGGATGGACGGACGGACTGGATGACTGGTTGGGTAGGTGGATGAAAAGGAGGGAGACAGGAAGGCAGGAAGGCAGAAAGGAAGGAAGGAACAGAGGGAGGGAGGCAGAAAGGAAGGGATGAAGGAAGAGAGGCTTCTCTACGCCTAGATCTTTGAGATGGCTTCCTGTGATGAGGAAGAGATACCTGAGATCAGAAATTCTCCAAGTTTCCCTGTTCTCAGCATAGTCGCTGAAACTAAGTACGATGTCACTGAGCTCCAAGCCCAACTCTAGTGGATTGCAGAAGCTTGACTTCTTTTAAAGTAGTTAAAGTCAAATATACTCCTCTTTGTGTTTTCTTTATAAAAAATACCATATAAGCCTTTTGTTTGTGAGGAAAATGAATTTCAAACCAACTACTTCTTATGCTACGTGTCAAAAAGAACTCCTGAATCCATAGTCAGATGATGATGACCATGCAGACAAGGCTGGGAGGGATGTCCACACATCTGCTAGAACTGGCCAGCCGCATTCGAATTGCAAAACCTCTTCATAACCGCCTCACTAACATGTATCCTTTGCATCTGTCATAGT
>JAOWBP010000001.1:88162026-88184984 GCA_028571105.1 Tragopan temminckii | reverse complement strand
AAATCAGAGGCATGGCACTGACAAAGTACCTTGATAATGCATTAACAGAGCAGGCAGCCAGCCCAAGGGGAAGCTCCCTATTCAGGGTTTCTATATTTATACTAGGGGATGCAAATAACTGACCCAGTTGCAGGTTTGTTTGTTTTCTAATCACTTTTACAAGTATCTTATGTGTTTTCAGTCTTTCTCCTTCCCTTTTCTTTCATTTTTAATGGTGGGAAAATCCCCCTTTTTTCCCTACGGGAAATCTGCAAGGATTTACACGTTGAAAGAAAAAGGCAAAGCAGGGAAAAAGGATTCTAATTTCAGATCATCAGACATAAGCAAATCTATGGGAAGCCAACAGGGCAACTCCCTGAAGCCGTGGGGCAGGCTAACAGCAGCTTGCGTGTAGGGTGCTGGGAAGTGTGGGGGGAAGGGGGGCTTACAGCCTGCCCTGGGGCAGTACGAGTCGCACAAAGCCACACAGTGCTGCAGGGCAAGCAGGAATCTGCCTAGCCTTCGTGGAGGGAGAGAATGAGAACAGGAGCTGGAGCTGGAACGACTGTGCATGCATTTACCCGCTACTTAAAAAAGGAAAAGAATGCCCAAAATGCAATTGAAATAAAAATAAAATGTGGCTTGTTTATTTACCTTAAGGTTATACATTATTGTTATTATACTTTGACTGAAATGCACTTTTTGTTCATGCCAATGGAACAGAGAACTGCTGATGCACAATGAGGACAGAGCATGCCAAATTCATTAAAAAAAAAAAACAAACATATTTAGAAGTAACAAGACAATGTTCAGAGCAGGAGACAAGTCACCAAGTGGGTGTATCAGTGTACATATTCACATTGGACAGACACTGCAAAACCACCCAGAGTGACAATCTCAAGTAATAAGAATCAAAATCCTTGGCTTGAGTGAGTGGGGAGCCATAGCAGGCAAGATGTGAAGGATAAAAACATTATGGAAAAAAAATTAAGGCCGATAATTGGAGGGGGGTTGGAAATTGGAGAGGAAGCATTTAGCATATATCCTCATTTAAACACATAGGTAAGTAATCTGATTTTCAAGCAATGCCAAGGACCTCACACAGATCATTAAGATGGTGCCTGAGATACGAACACAAGTATCTAATTTTAGATACCCCAACTTAAGTACAGGGAGGGATTCCAGAGGTCTAAGGAAAAACACATAGCAAATTAAACTCAGGCAAGCTCATGATGAGAGCAGCTCTCACATTTTCGCCAGATTTGCAGTACAGCAGCACATCAAGGTAAGCTGTAGAATTCACAGAAAAGTAACAATCACTTCTGCAAAGGGGCCACTGGGAGTACAACAAGGAAAGGTATTAAAGAAGATGATGTCTTTTTAAGTTGTTGGAATCAAAGAATAGAATCATAGAATCATTAAGGTTGGAAAAGACCACTAAGATCATTCAGTCCAACCACCAGCCCACCCCCACCATGTCCACGTCCCTCAGTGCCACATCAATACGGCTCTTGAACATCTCCAGGGACAGTGACTCCACCACCTCCCTGGGCAGCCTGTGCCACTGCCTCATCACTGTTTCTGACAAGAAATTGTTCCTAATACCCAACCTGAACCTCCCCTGGCACAACTTGAGGCCATTTCCTCTCGTCCTATCGCTGATACCTGGGAGAAGAGGCTGACTCCACAATCTCCTTTCAGGTGGTAATACAGAGCTACGAGGTCTCCCCTGAGCCTTTTCTTCTCCAGACTGAACAACCCCAGTTCCCTCAGCCACTCCCCATCAGACCTGTGCTCCAGATCCCTCACAGCTTTGTTGCCCTCCTCTGGACACGCTCTAGGGCCTTAATAACTTTCTTGTAGTAAGAGGCCCTAAACTGAACAACAGCAAGGCAGCATGCCTTGTGGAAGTCCTGGTACTAGTGAGCTCCTACTTTCAGTTTTGTGTTCAGCAAGATTCAGCTGCCACTGAAAGCATTTGTTGTTGCCAGTACGCTTATGACTATATAGCTTCTGGTTTTGTCTAATGAGATGATATCAAGCACTCCAGAGCAGGTTTCAAAGCCTGGCATTACCATAGGACAAAGCCTCACCGTTTCACCAGCATGCATACAGAAACATTCATGCAAAACTCAGCTGGTCTGCACCAGCTTGCTGCTGTCAGAGTTAAATTAAGCACGCAGATTTTATCTGGTACATCCTGACAGAACCTGATCACTCAAACGCTGTCACTGAAATGCACTCGCACTGCAGTACGCTTATCTGGGCCTACCGGTTTTAGTTACAACTCGTATATCACACATCTCCTGATAGCCCAGCTCTACCCCACTGAAGTAGCACCCGGCACTGAAGTCCTCACCTCAGGAGCTACCTCCTCAGTTCAGAGGGGGCAAAACCTACAGGGAGCCATGACCTCTTGGGAGACATCTCAGGGAGAGCTAAGAGCCCACCGGCTGTGTGGGGACAGGGCTGATGGTGAGCATTTCTGAGAAGGAAAGGCCAAACTATGAAGCAGGGTAAGGCAGCTTCATGATGGAAAGTGAAACCAGCCAGCTCCGAACCTGGCTTCAAAAGAAAGTAAATGCTCTGACTTAATTTTCACTAAGGGCATGGGGGAGCGAAGTGTGTGAATACCACATCTGAGGTATCTGGGGAGTTAAATTCAAAGGGTTTAAAATGTGCCAGTCAGCAGGAGTTTTTAATCTGCATCCCAAAACTATGAGAGAAGTGGTACAAGAAACCACAGGTTTAAGTACAATAATTTTTATATTAAAACCTGCAGATCAGGATCCTGCCTGGGACTGGGGAACAAGTGATCCAAGAAATGATACAGCCATCTGCCAAGCCCCAGCCACGTGAGAGGCTGGGGAACACGTTTGAGAGGAAGAGGAACAGCACAGCAAGAAGTGGGAAATGAGTAAAATGCCACATGGATTGTGGCACACTCATTCGATCTCTTTCTCCAACAGGATAAGCCACTTTATAGTGGAGGAATGAGCACTAGATATCTTTCTGGGAAACTACTAGCTAAGATGAAGGTGACAAAGACAAGCATAGGAATTATGATATGAGTAAGAAACTCGTATCAGATTTGTTGTACTGAAAGGAGAATTATCTGACTCAAGGGACAAGGTTTTTTAATGCTTTCAGTGATGACATGCAAAGAACACACTTCTGACTTGTGCTGCTGACACGGAGAAAGAAAGTCACAATATAAAAGATATTGTCTCATATTGATCATAAGATCACATTACTGATGTGATATAATAGTGATAAAAAGCAAATGTAGTCAAAAGATGCCCAAGCCAGGCTTTCCCAGTTGAAACAACAGTGAATGCTGCCGTGGAAGCCATTCACCTCATCCAGAATAACACTCGCAGTCTTCATCATTCATGGCAAAGGCCAATAAACAGAAGAATACCTTCAACAAAAGCAAAGCAGATACAACGAAGCCCAGATTTCCTTTTGAGGGTTAAAACAACAGGATTGTTTCATACAGCAAAACAAAAAGGCTGCATAAGGACAGGATCTGTGTTCACAGGCAGAAAAGGGTAACCTGAACAGTCAATTCAAATAAATGTACTCATGACAGTTTTTCAAGTTCCCTTCTGGCTTTGCAAACTATGGCTCATGCAGGAGCAATGTTGCAGCTGGCATGCATAAGCTACTGCAATCAGTGGAAAGCAAGCAGTGAAGGATGACCAAATGCAGGTTTTGTACATTGAGCTCCTCTGAACAAACCACAGACTGTCAAAAAGAGCTTTTGTTTTCTTCTTCCTTTGAAAACAATTCAAAAAACATCACCAAAGAAAGAGCAAGAAAAGGTGTTCCAAATCCTGTGTGGGAATTTTCCAGCATCAGGCTCCCACTTTCTCTCAGTGCCTCACTAAATACTCTATGAAAAGCATAAGCAACTGATCACAAGACAAACAGATGACAACTGTCCCAGCACCTATATCCTATAATGTTGTGCCCTAAGACAGCCTTGTGTGAAGGTGCCTCCCACAGTAGAAAATTAAGAGGCAGAGGACTCCCATCTGGATCTTCCCTGTCATGGAGGAGTGACATCCACTCGGGTATAGGACAGAAAGCTGCATGTGAATGCGTACACACACACACGTGTGTTTGCAGGTGCAGGAGTGAAGGGGTGAGGGTAGGGATGTCACTCTTTCTCTATTTTAATGATCTATCTAGAAAAGTAAGTTTTCAGTTGAAAAGACTTAGTGAGTTTGTAGAAATTGCTCAGCACCCTGGATGAGGCCTGACTCCATCTGTGTGACACAGCACTGTCTGAATGCAGCCCTCCGCAAGTTATAACTGCTTCCAGAATTCCTCAGCTGTCCCAGATTCATAAACCACATTTCAGTGAATAAACCTTTCACCAAAAAAGAAAAATGGATCTCCAACCCCGAGGTGAAACATTACTGGAAAGTCACCAGGTATTGCTATTAGAGGGAGTGCTACAGAGCCTGCCTGACTGAAGCCCAACCAGAGCATTGGTGGAAAACTGCTTACTGTCGGCTCTGCTTCAGTGCTTTCTTACAAGAGAAGGTTGCTAATACATTCTGCCTTAGTCCTTATTAGAAGAATATTTTTCTTACCTGTAGATGTTACTACAGGGTATAGTCACATAAATGAAACACTATACGGTGCTAAAATACAAGGTACATAAGTGGGATTTACTTATTATTTTTAAGGAATTCTAAAGTACATATTAGAAATGCAAATGTTTAATGAAACAATAGCTGAGCCTCTTCAAAAATTCCAGTCTGAAGAAATATCAGCCACACCATCAAACGAAGGCACCATAAATCTACACGACACTTTATAATTTCAGTAGCAGTAGCTGTCATTCCCTCATTTCAGTGCTTCATATTGGTATGAGGCCCAAAATAGCCCTAAAAGAAAACACCTACCTTCCCCTTTAAATTTACAGAGTGGTAGATGATTTTAGTAGCTGAGAAAGCTACTGATATTTTCTGTGGCATCATTCCCAGCCTATGAAAACGAAAGTTGTGGTAAAAATGCACACATAACGTATCTGTGAGCATACTGATCATATTCACCTACGTCCAAGCTACAAGTGAATTATTCAGCCCACCTGAGCTCACAACTGCTCCTAAATTCCCATAAGTAGCACCTGCCTGATAAAGCAAGAGGTCTCCAAACTGCAGAAGTGACCACTCTTCTTCCCCACTTTCCCAGCACTGTTTTTGTGGGTATGCACACAGGACCCATAAGCATGCTGGAGCCTCTGTAACGCAAAAAGCAGCAGCACAGAGAAAGATCCCACTGTGTTCCTGGACAAAGAGAGTTTTAGTGAAACAGGTGTTAAAAATAGTATCACAGAGCCCAAACATTAGGCCTCCTGTAAGCCAAGTTTCCTCCCTCCAGTGCGAAAGCCACCAGGGAACGTGACTGCCATGCCTTCTTCAGCCAGTCACAGCCTCACCATATTGCCACACTGATCCAACAGTCCTATAGCAGGAGGATAAACTTATTTTAATAGCATATGGACACCCCTCAAAGACAAAGGCTATGGCCATTTTAAAGGGAATTTTTAAGGGAAGCCCCCTGTGTTATTTTTGACAGGCCAAAAGAAAGAAGTGAAGGACACATTTATCATCGAGTTCAACAAAGACTCCTTCACGCTGTAGTGCTGCATCAGCCTTTGCCTCTCCTTTTGGAAAGCAGCACTCTCTGTGCTAGTTAAGAGGTCTTTACTGATGAAATTTCCACATCAAGAGTAGAAAGCCTGACCTGCAAATGCTTTGGAGGCCTCTGAAGTTCTGCCACCAGGGACAGTCTTCCCATCTTTAATAATCAACTTGCCCACTGATGGGCTGCACATCCCTTACAGCAAACAACTGTGAAATCAAAATATTTCCAACGCAACTCCCTCCTCCACTTGTTTACTTGCCCTTTTCCACCAATTTCAGAGCCAACGTATCTAAATGAAAAGAAGAAAATAAAAGCCAACGTTTTGCACTTCATCATTTCCAGTTTTCAACCATGGAGCCATGGAGCATCCCAAGTTGGAAGGGACCCACAAGGACGACCAAATCCAACTCTGGGCTCCACAAAGCACCTTCCAAAGTTCAAACCTGACTTCTGAAGAGCTCCTTGAATTTTGGAACTCGGGGCCGTGCCCACAGCCCTGTGCAGCCCGTTCCACGCCCACCGCCCTGTGGTGCAGACCCTTTCCCCAACCCCCAGCTGCCCTCCCCTGACACAGCTCCATGCCGTTCCCTCGGGCCCTGTCGCTGTCACACAGAGCAGAGCTCAGCGCTGCCCCTCCGCTCCCTGTGAGGAGCTGCAGCCGCCATCAGGCCTCCCCTCAGCTCCTCTGCTCTGCGCTGAGCACACCGAGGGGCCTCAGCCGCTCCACATACAATGCATATAAAATCTTCATCAAAAACCTATCTTCTTTAGATTAAAGGAGGAAAGAGAGCTCTGTGCCGTGCAGGAATCCAAGCTACAAATCTATTTGCCAGCGCAGAAACGTCAGTCACAAATTTGCTAGAGCATGACCTCTGACTATGCCTGCAGAGGCCACTGCAATACAGTTATATGAGCAGCATTGTGACACAGCTTATAGTAACACTTTTTTCTCCCCAAAGAAAAACAAGCTTAGCATAAGCTATTCCAGCCAAGTGCAGTTTTGCTGCCGTAAGCGCCATCCGCATGATGAAGGCTCTGCACTGCTGTAACAATGCCGCACAGTGCACCATGGCAGCAGTGTGCTGTTAACACCTCTTTGGCCTCGCTGCACCATGCTCTCGCACCTGTACTTATCAGTGTGATGGCTTTTTTCATTCCTAAATCAACCTGGATGCTTTCAGCTTTCTGAAGAGGAAAAGCAGCACTTAGATGTTGCAATGCTGAGCTCTCCTTCCCGAGATGCTTCACGTGATTATTTCCAGCCTACAAAGCTGCCAGCTTCTGGCTGCGCCAAGGGTGGGCAGGAACCTCAGGTCTGTCAAGGGGAAGAAGTGTCTCCCTCCACATTGCTGACACCAGCTTTTTTCTTCAAAAGGAAGCTGTTGAGCTCATGCATATCAGCCTCATGTGGAGCAAGTCACCACATGAGCAACCCGGTCCGTCTGCCTGCAGACATGAGCAGCTCTGCTGAGCACCTCTGCAACCAAAAGCCCAGAGAAATCAGTGCAAAATAATTCAGCAGTTCCCCAAAGAAGCAGGGAGGCTTAAGGAGCCATGTGCACAAGATGTCAGCCCAGCCTCCTTGGTTTCTCAACTGCAGCTGTTAATTCTTCTCTGTCTCGCACCAAAAAGGAAAGGTAAAAAGACCAAATATTCTCACAGTGGCTATGTTCAGGCAGGGTATCCAAAATGCAGTCAAACTCACTTGTCCCTCATCAAGAGGGGCCCTGGGCAACCCGATATAGTGCCTGATCTGAAAGGTAGCAACTCTGCCTGTGGCAGGGGTTGGAACTGGATGCTCTTTGAAGTCCCCTGCAAACCAAGCCCTTCTGTGATTCTGTGAAGAAATGATCACTGCTTTAAATGTCCAAGAGCCAAAGGAGGACAGCACAGAGTGGAAGAAAAACACCTTTCCTCCAGCCTGTCTCGTACGCTGTAGCAACCACCGTGCTGTCCTGCTGGTGACATCTGCAAGGCTGCAATTAGCTACTAGTATTTCCATAATCTTACATAGCATGGCAAACAGCAAACCCATTAACTGTGACATTTTTGTGGGATTTCTCTTGGTTCATCTGTTCTGGAGGCTTGTATTTATAAAAGATACAGAAAGCTGATGTGTTTCCTTTGTTTGTTCCAAACAGATCCACTATGTTTCGGGGCTCATTTCATGTTTAATTAGGAGATTAATAATTATGGACATACGCAGAGAATCCCTTTAAAAGACAATAATATTTAAGGAGCCACCTCATGTTAAAAATAAGAGTCACATTACTCCAAGAACCATCTGAAATCCCACCGCGTCAATTAATTTATGGGATATTGTTTCCTCTGACCACTTATCAGCACAGCAGATCACAAGGGAGACCTAATTTAAACCAGCCCTGCTTGCAATGCTCTGGAAATGAAACAAATAAACTACGGCCGCGACAGATGCAACAGCACTTTGAGGCCAATTCCTACCATCACCACTCACACCTAGCTCTGCTCTATGCTGCAAAGCCCTATTGATTGTGCTAGGTAGAGGGAAAGGAAGAGGCAGGGGATCTCAGTGCAGGCCCATCCCATGGGATGAATCTGGTTGAGGGGAAAGCCCTCACAACCGCCAGCTGGGACCCACAGCAGCCCAGTGGTACATTGCAGCCCCCAGGACGGTCACAAAGCCAGACGTCAAGAAGAGAGCCCCACAGACCTTCATCAAACCTCCAACACTAGAATATGCAGCACCCTAGTGGGAAAGGGTTACGAACAAAAGAAACCAGGCATTAAGTTTGGTGTGTCTTATCTACACCCAGCTGTGGGAAAGGAGGAAGGCACTCGATTATCACTTTTCATACAGGTTTTAACACGCCTCAACGTATTCCCTGCCTCTTAAAAAAAACATGAAAAAGAATGCATAATCACTTTTGCAGGGCACCTTTCCGCTCTGGCTTGTAGAGTCTGCCGTGCATGTACTTTTCCCATCGCAATGTAACTTGCAAAACATTTTACACAATGGCCACCGTGAACTTTTCAAGGCAAACAGTCTCCCCCAGCCTCACCAACAAACTAGGCAAAAGCTCCCATACTCACTAGGAAAAACGCCCTGGTGAAATCTGAATGTGTGTAACTGAATGAAAAAAAAAAAGCATGCAATAGTTTGTTTACAGGGGGGACATAAGAAGCTCAGGACAGTGGTGGTCGTGGCTTCTCCACTGGAAGCAACACATCCTGCTCAAGGCCTCTGCTCCTATGGTCTGGTGGGAGGGACAGGCTGTTTGCTTGGGGCTTTTCTCTCATCAGTGCATGGGGAGCCTAAAGAATGCATGTGTGTGCACGCAGCCTGGAAGGCCAACAGTGTCCTGGGCTGCACCAAAGGAGGGGTGGACAGTAGGAAGAGAGAGGGAGGGGATTGTCCCCTTCTGCTATGCTCTCATGAGGCCCCATCTGAAGTACTGCATCCAGGCCTTGGGTCCCCAGCACTAGAAGGATGCTGAGCTGTTGAAGCAAGTCCAGAAGGAGTTGGGCTTGTCTAGCTTGGAGAAGGGAAGGCTGCAGGGAGACCTCATTGCAGCTTTCCAGTACTTGAAGGGAGCTTACAAGCAGGAAAGGGACTGACTTCCTACACTGTCTATCACTGATAGAACAAGGGGGAATGGCTTTAAATTAAAAGAGAGGAAATTTAGGTTAGATATCAGGGGGAAGCTCTTTCCTCAGAGGGCGGTGAGGCACTGGCACAGCTGCCCAGAGAAGCTGTGGTGCCCCATCCCTGGAGGTGCTCAAGGCCAGGTTGGATGGGGCTCCGGGCAGCCTGAGCTGGTGGGGGGCAGCCCCGCTCATGGCAGGGATTGGGGCTGGGTGGGCTTTGAGGCCCCTTCCAACCCAAACCATTCTGTGATTTCATGAATGCAACATACCACAAGCATTTCTTAGCAGCTGCTGCACTGCCCACCATAGGAAACACCAGGTGGATGATGGCCCAATCAGCATCGAGTGCCAGAGCTGACAGGTATAGACCTCCCGAGGCTGAACCTGACTGTGGCACACAAGCAGCACTGCCAACTGCTGAAAAATACACGAATATCTCTTAGAGCCATTCACAAAACCTGGTGCTTATCGCAAGACACGGCTTTGTGCTGAAGCATTAAAAAAAAAAAGCAGAACATTAGGAAAAGCAGCTAATGAGATTGGGAATATCAGAATGGGAGGAGAAATGAAATGGGTTGTAATTAACCTCAGTAATGAGCAAGAATGCTGAAAAAACTCTAGGAAGGCTCTGTAAGAGGATTTATATGCACGCACAGTAGCCCAGCACTGTTCTGTCTTTGCAACACTACATTTAAACACAAGATTTTATGGCACGATTCAATTTTTTTTAATTTATGTTTGGTGATTCTGTTTTGATCTTCCTCCTTAAGCCTGACTCCTGACCACGTTTTGAAAAGGAAATGAGTCTCTGCTTGTCTCAACAAGTCAGCAACACCTGCTCTGGCACTTTTGGTTTTGCTGTACTGTTTGGGTTTTGTGAGTGCTTTTTTAAAGCCCAGCCTAACAGGCTTAGGGAAGAAAAAGCCCATGACCAGTTTGGGGAACAACAGAGCAAAAGACTTTATTCACTGACTCCTTTGTTTTCAGCAAACATATCCTGATGTATCTCTGTCAATACAAGATGAAAAATGCAGAAAATGCAAACATAGGTGGGATGGTGCTTCAAAAGGAAAAGGTACGGCCCTGCTTTGGATTCCAGCTTCTTCCTACAAAGCCTGTGTTCTGGGATATTTCTCTATCGTCAAGAGACCTTCTTACTGGAACCTTTAGCAAGAAGGGAAAACACAGCAGCGTTCTGCTTGCCGATTCTAATTTGTTTATGTGAGTTTTCCAGAATTCATGTTCTTTTCCCCACAGAAATCTAATGCCCACTTGCAAGGAAGATATTTAAATGCCATAAAATAAGACCTGAAAAAAAGCTCAGCACTGGCATAATGCAATTGGCTCTAACCTGACTCAAGGGATGTTTTTATATGAATACTTAGAGGATGAATTTAAGCATTGTCCCACAGAGCAACATCGGGGTCTTTATTTCATCTGCCACCCTGACAAGTAACTTTATTAAACAGAAACAAGATTAAAAAATTATGCAGAATTCCAGACAGAGTTAACCCATAACTTACTTGAGCAGCTTGAAGCACGGATCAATGCAAAGGAAGGACTGCTAGCAATGTATCGGCAATGAAGCCATCCCTGTGCTGTTTTTTAGTGAACATTCAGATGAAGATTAATGGAGACAAGAGGACAGCTCTCTTAGTTACCTATCAGACAGTAACTTCATCCTAAATTGAATTATGAATTGTTGATCCCATAAGAACACTACTTACACGTTTTCCTGCACATGCACCATTTAAGACAATATCCATCAAAATGAAACAGAAAATAATTTTTTTGTGATCTCTAAGTGTGTGATTTTGCCCAATTAATTCATTAATGGAGCTTGAGGGAAATATTCAGGAGAGGAATGTGATGTGCTGTGAACAGATAAGTAAGATGTTTCAGTTGTACATCTTTCCTAATTCAGTCTGTTTAAAAAAAACAAGCATTAAATAACAAAACTGAACAACGGTAAGTGCAGTTCTTGGTACTAAGCTGCAATAAAAAAGCAAAATGTTGTTAATTTTCTTCGTTCCTTCGCTGTGCCAAGTGTAACGTGTTGATAAATTTCTACAGAGAGGATGTAAGTCACAAAGCGCATTCTTGTGTGACAGTGTGAAACAACGCCAGCCTAGCTCATGCCATGGGGTGATAACTCCAGCCCACATGCTCAGACACCTCAGCAGTTTGTCCTAGGGGTGCTGAGCTGGGGGATGTGTAGCAGCAGACGGGAACCTGCAGGAGAGCTCTGGGAAGGTACATCCATGGCTTCTCTGCAGCTTGCTGCCTGCCAGCTTCTTCTCAGAGCTCCACACCTTCGCTGCAACACTTCTAGGGATGCACTAACAGAGATGCTGAAAGCCTCTGCACAGAAGTGCAGGCTGTTAACACTGGAAGAGGGGTTGAACAGCAGTAGGACAAGGGGGAATGGCTTTTAACTAAAAGAGAGGAGATTGAGATTAGATGTTAAAAGGAAGCTCTTGCCTCAAAGGGCAGAGAGGCACTGACACAACTGCCCAGAGAAGCTGTGGTGCCCCATCCCTGGAGGCACTCAAGGCCAGGTTGGATGGGGCTCTGGGCAGCTGAGCTGGTAGGGGGGAGCCCTGCCCATGGCACGGGGTTTGAACTTGATGATCTTTAAGGTTCCTTCCAACCCAAGCCTTTCTACGAGTCTATGAATATGCATATAGAGTAAAATAGATGAGGATAAATCACATTCAGTATCTTGACAACTAACCATAAATTTTAATTTAGACAATACTAAACCAAACATGACATACTGAACTAGTCTGATCATGAAGCTGTGATTGATGTCACATGAACTAACTTGATGCTTCACCATCAGACTTAAACGCATTAATATTTTGTTTGTTAAACTAACCTACAGAAGAACCTCAACATCCTACCAATATCTTCAAATCCCTATAGATGGAGAAAAGCTGATGCAATAATCATCCCACTTTTTCAAAGGAGGTTGCAGTGCTTTTCATGAAATAAGCCAGGGAGTGATTTTACGTGCCAAGCCATGTAAAAAGTCTAATTCAGAGCAGAATTAGAACTCGGATACTAATAATTCAATTTTTAATGAGGAAAAATGACATAAATAATTAAAAAGTAATAATTGTTATGGAAACCCAGCTGAAACATTTGCTGGTTTTAAATTAAAATGGTTTCACGCTGGACTAACGAACAGTTGTATTTAGAATATTTTCAATGCTCTCTTACTAAAAAAAACACTTAAATTTAATGCATCTTTAATTAAAAGAATAACCTGCAGGTCTTGGAAGAAAAATCTGACAGAATTTTATGGATTACTCTGCACTTTTGGTCCCATCAGAAGTTAAGGATCTTTAAGGAAAAGATCCTTAAAGGCCATCTACTCCACCCTCCCTGCAGTGAACAGGGACACCCACAGCTCCATCAGGTGCTCAGAGCCCCATCCAGCCTGACCTTGAGTGTTTCCAGAGACAGGGCATTCACCGCCTCTCTGGGTAACCTGTGCCAGCGTCGCACCACCCTTATCAGAACATCTACAGGAACCTTGCTCAAATGAAGTTCAAAACATGACTTCTCCTAAAGCAAATATGTGAGAATGCAGTATTTCATCCTTTCTCCTCACTCTTACATTGTGCTGTTTTGTGACTTGGTCTCAATCATTTTACCTGTAGCAAAGGATTGTAAATACAAAGGGCAGGCTGGTCAGGGTGTGGTGGCTGAAAGGATCACCATGGGCGCACCCAAGCGCGCTGCTCTGATTTTAATTTGGGCTTACAGGCTGAGCAGCTCAGAGACCAAGTATTTCATCACTACCACCACCACTGCAGGGGCAGTAACTTCCAGTAAAGGACCAGCAGAGACAGCTGCGGGCAGTCAGTGATTCAGTGCTCGGCTTAATTTGCTGCTGTAGAAGACAACACCCTTAGCTACCTTTTCTTCTGTACTTGCAGGGCCAAGAGTCCCATCCACATGCCACACATGGCCACTGCTGGACCCCATGCCCCAGAGGAGCTCTGGTGCACACCCCACATTTTTCCAGCCAGTGGGAGAGGAGTGGAGAGACCTAAGCTCTGGTCACCATGCCACCTTTCTGACAACAAAACAAAGAAAGTCCATGCTACTGAGATTTTTTTACATAGACACTTAGAATCATAGAATCATTTGAGTTGGAAGGGACCATTAGAGGTCATCTACTTCAACCTCCCTGCAAAGAACAGGGACATCTACAGCTAGATAAGGTTGCTCTGACTTACAGTCACATGTCCTCTTTAACATAGCTGTTATGAACACAGAGGTGCCTTCTGCTACAGCTCAATCTCCTTTCCACGGGAAAATAAATGCCTGTAGTGCTACCACAACTACTTACACCAAATGAGACAAGGGAAACCTCATCATAAGCAGGGTAGCTCACCTGGGGAGCCCACGGGCCTCCAGGTGTCTCCGGAGGGACTCAGCTCTCTCAGTATCCCCCAGGATCACATCTCGATGAGCTTGCTGAGCCAAATGTGCATATACATCTCTGACGACAGCCCAAAGGGCAGCTGCACAAGTCTGCATCAAGCTGGAAGCATAACTGATCACTCAGTCAAAAGAAAAACAAACAGCATTCAATTTCTGTATAAAATCATGATAACCCAGCTCAGGCATGCAATTTGTATGCCTCATACTCTAAGGGATCAAGTTCTCCACATACATTTCTGTTTAATCCTTTTAGCATTATTGCAGTGTCATAATGAAAATAAAATAATGGCTTTCAAGTGTAGCTGTTGAGATAATCGCATCCATCCAGAAACTATCACAAAACCTCGAGTCTTCAAATTTACAGCTATCAGCTAATGCTAACAGGTAGCACTTCAGATCACACTCCGTGCTGCTGAATAAATCCGACAACACAATACAAGGCTGTCCCATCAGGCAGACCTATTTTCTGTCATTAGCCTGATGGAATAAGCTGCAGCACTTATATCAGGCATGTTCATGCTCCTGTTGTTTCCTTACATTTTGCTCTGTTGCTTGTTTTCTCCTATTCAAAAAGATTTTAGGAGGACCGTCAGAGAAGCCATGTGGGGTGTTTTGCAAAGAGGGGCATGTGGCTTAAAGCTGCTGCCCCCTTCTTCCTAAACTTTTAAATTCCAGAGGATCCTGTTTCATTGCAAGCTAAGAATCTCAGAGTGCAGCATCCACGCTGACAGGTTTATTAGTTTATTTAGTTGTGAAGCTTAAGTGAGGGCTGCATCTCACAGCTAAGGGACGAGACTAAGGCTCTACTCTCCAATTTAATTCCGTGGATTCACAGGCAAGAATCTTAAATCTCCCTGCGTCTCAAATCTCCTTTTGCAGATGGAGCAAATGCTTTCCTATACGACTGAAATTAAGTGAGAATAAATCTATTTATACAGGTGAGGTGCTTGAGCAGACGAAGTGCTGATGACAAATACCTAGTTAGATAGGAGGGACTGTGCTCAGCACTGCACAATTTCATCAGGGCATCAGAAAAAACACAACATCATTTTAGCTCACATAAAAAGCCTCTCCAAAATTAATTGAAAGGAATCACATGAACCTCCTTAAGAGACAACCAAAATTAGCCTGATACACAGACTTGTAGGACCCACTCAATTACTTTGAGGTAATGCTGCAATAAATTGTAGGTCAGGCACGATGAAATATGAATCCCTGGCCTCCAGCGTTCATCTATTTGGTTTAAAAAAAGGAGGTCGGAAGAAGATAATCCGCTTATTGCTCTGTCAGTTTTACTAGGAGAGACTCTAAACATGAAATTTGGTCCAGCTTTAGTCATAACAAATTAATTTCATTTGTCAATAATCCCAAATATCTGCCTCACTCAGCTGCGGGAGAGCTTGAAACACCCTGGGGGGACCTGCAGGGTGGCTCCAGCCCTGGGCACTGGTGGACTCAGTGCCCTTCTAGTGTGGAGCTGAGAGCACAGGCAAGTGAAGCCTTTGGAGAGGCTGTACAACTTGATTTATTTCTGAGATCTCCTGAGAACCTTGCTAAGAAACTCATGTCGACACGTTTTGGTACCTCTTGGCGCAACGAGGATAATGAAAAGCAAGCACCATCAAGAAGGCATGAAGATGTCATCTCTGCCTTCTGTACCAAATTCTGGGCAACACTAAGACATGACTAATGCCTTTCTGCAGATTGCAGCGAAGCAAGAAATTTTACTGTCATTTACAGAATGAATCAGTAGCTCTGAGAGGAATAAAATGTTCTAAAAGCTTTTATCCTCACATATTTAAACACTCCATTTTTCAGAAAATTCAATGAAAGTTTAACTTTTAATACGTGCTGAAAATGCTGTAATCCCAGATTCCTTCTCATCAGTATAACACAGTGCCAAAACCTATCTTCCCTTGGATTTGTTTTACTTCTCTGAATAATTTTGGACTTCGGCATGCCACAAAGAAGCCAGAGGAAGCAACAGGTGGGCAGAGGTTTTGAAAATCTGATGCTGCTCCCTTAAGTGACTCATCATGGGGCTCAATTAGCAAAAGTGCATTAAACATTAAAGGGATTCCTGCACAGAAATAGCTCTCTGCAGCTGGCCGGTCTCGGTGCATTTAAAGTTGGAGATGTTCACTCTGATGAGCAGGTTCAAAACTGCTCTTAAAAAACTGGCTATCTACAGCTTGCCTGTCATCTTGTCTAAATTACAGGTAAGCTAAGCGTGGCCAGCTGTTCTTCTCTGCAGCATGCTGGGCAGAGGAAAGCCCCGGCTGGGTGAGGGGTATCCAGCAATCTCAGGCAGCACTGGCTAAGACTGTTTCAGAAACAGGATGATCAGCCAGTAGACTTAGACCAAGCACAGCAGGAACAAGCAAAGTTGGAGCAGGCTGTGATGGCAAGCAACATGCAGCCCCGTAAAGCGGGCAAGCCCGCAGTCCCATACAAGGGTACAAGCCCTTAGAGAGGATGGAAGGCAGGCCTACATCTTGGAAATGAGGTCACCAGAACCCAAAACTGACTTCAAAGAGAAGATCTCAGGCTTCTTGTTGCTCTTCCAGAGCACACCTCTAGGCTAAAACAATTGAGGGTAAAATGCACTGCAAATATTCAAAGCATATCCAATAAATACCATAAAAATGTTGTAAATCTTCCTAAGAGCACAGGACTCTACATCCCCAAACAACACAACGGTGAAAAGCAAACCCTAAACCCCAAGCTTCCAACAGCCCCCGCTAACAGACCCAGAAGGAAAGCCATTCTCCAAGGAATGAGGTGACACCTTTGGAGAGCCACTTCAAAGCTCTTTTCTTTTCTGTCAACCAAACACTAGAATGTACTAAGGCTTTTAGGATTGCCCATCTCTGTAGCTCTACAAATTTTAGTATATAGGATATTTTTTCTCTTAATAGATTTATTTGCATTTTTGTCTGCCTGACCATTCACTGTATGAATAAACTGTGGTTTATCTGGGCTCCTTTTGTTAGTCCTCAAAGACTTCCACCTTTTTTTCCTTCACATTTGTGCTCAGCACCAAACAAGCATTTGTTACAGCACTTCACTGCTTACTTTCACAAGACACATTTCTCCAACATTCTGCGTTGCTGAATTATGCAAAAATAGCATGCTCCACTGACATACTTCCTATACATTTCACAGGTTGCTGTATCTGTGTTTCACGCACAGGAGACATGTTCTCTTGAAATGTCTCTATTCCAAGATACCATCTACCCAAATCACCTCCTGAGATTTACCATAGACCTTGTCATACTGATGCAGTGATTGCATCTCAAAGCTCCAATGTGGACTAAAATCTGACTTCCCGCCTGCCTTACTATCACACCAGGATTTGTGATGCTTGATCCAGGAGTTCACAGAGCTGAAGCTGTTTTCCTTATTGTTGTAGATCTGGCCTGTCCATCATCTTGTATCCATCAACTGTTTGGTGCTGGCAGAGGGAGAGCTGCACTGTGCCTGGAGCAGCAAAGCAGTCCCAGCTCCCACTTCCCATGGTACCCAGTGCTTTGGGGGAACCATACCATTCAAAAGGCTTTCGGCAGGCATGAAGTGGCTTAGCCTCCTATCTTCCAGAAGGATTAACCAATCTAAAAACACAGAATCATAAAACTGCTACGGTTGGAAAAGACCACTAGAAGCATGTAGTCCATCTTGTCAGCCCACTCCCACCATGCCCACTAACCACATCCCTCAGAGCCACATCCACAGGGCTCTTGAACATCTCCAGGGATAACTCCACCACCTCCCTGGGCAGCCTGTTCCAATGCATTAACGCTTCTTCTGAGAAGAAATTGTTCCTAATACCCAACCTGAACCTCCCCTGGCACAACTTGAGGCCATTACCTCTTGTCCTACAAAACCTGACAAGACTCTAGCCCAGCAATACATTCAGTTCGGAGGCAAATGCTTGTTTCTAGCTCCCTCTCCCCTCCATCCCCTAAATCCTTGCCCTTCCTACAATCTCTTCACTGCCAGCCCCTCCCTGCCCCTTCTCTTGCCTGCTGCCCTCCAATTCCAACATGGGATCATCGCCCCAGCTCCCGGTTACCTGATGGGCTACCAACAACATGCCACTGGCATTAAGCCTGCCAAACACCCCATTAATGACACTGAGGTTTCACACAGCTACCATTTCCCTAGAAAAGGAGATCCCAGTGGGATCGGCCATAAGATTCTCTGAAACATGAAGGCATAAACAGAAGCTGACCATGCTACATGCTGCAGTCTTCCTATGCTCCTCAGGAACCCCAAATGGCCTCCACAGTCTTTGTGGAGCTCTGGATATTTATACAGATTTACCAAGTCTGGGTGGCCCAAAGCAACTGACTGCATCTACCTCTTGCTCAAAAAAAATTCTTGTTCCTCTTAATTTCTCTTAAAAAAATAAATTCCAAACTTTAAGGTATGCTTAGGTAACCATGTCAAGTATAAGAATCTGTTCTAAACAGTAAACAAAAGCTGAAATGTCATGCATTCTATTCCTATGCCTCCAGGAATGACAGCTTGATGGAACATATCAAATACTGTGACTTCCCAAATTAAAAAAAAAAAAAAAAAACAGGCTGATAAATTATAGTAATTTTTCACTCCATGACAAAATACAAAAAATATACTGCTTTCCAGAAAAAAAAAAAGAAAAAAAAAAGATTACCAAGAAATCATCCAGATGTTACTGAAGCATTAAGATTAATTTGCTTTGAAAAGACAAAAGCAGAAAGAAAACAACTCCCGTTAGCTTCTTTTATCAGAAGTTTAGTCCTCCAACTTCTAACTGCACTCAGTTCTGTATTCTGCAGTGAATCTCACATCAAGATCTCACATCAAGATCCCATGCACTGCTAGTGCTTCACACCTCTAACAGCAGCCCCTTGCTAACTCCTCTTTGGGATGCCATGAAAGTCAAGAAGAATGCAACCTGCCTCTCACTTAAAGGAAAAAAAAGGTGAGAATTTTCACTGTCGTGTTGCACAGGGAAATCGGATCCTTTGTCACAGTTTAAAAAAAATAATACGTTAGTTACTTCGAAACAAAGCAACCTTTGGCACTTTATTACTCACCACTTCGACTGAAATTCATCAGACACCCAGCAAATGTTTGCAGAAACCACTTTGATTCACGGCATAAATCTGCAGCTCTCACAAACAGCTCCCCGCCCAGGACCCCAACCTGGAGCAAGTCACATCCCCATGGCAGTGGCAGTGGCTTCAAGTGTCTCAGCTTTTGGCACACACAGAGGGGCCTTCCACAGCCCAGGAACAGGAGACAAAGCCCACGTGCAGCCGCTGCTTGGGGTCTGGCTGGCTGGCAAGCACAGGATTGAGAACGCCTCCAGTATTCCTGGCCCATCCCAAACACAGTGCCCACCAAACATTAGTCATTATATGGATATATTTTTTTCACCTTTAGATTCATCGGTCGTGTTCACTAATATCAAGCTGGGAAGATTATGCCACACGGTTAATGTCATTGGACACACTGTCTTTGGGGATTTTGACAATATCTAGCACATCCCCACGCAGATTATTAAAATTACTTTAGTTGATTTCAGCTAGGTACATCAGTTCATGTGCAAGAAATGCATCTATCAACCAATGCTGGCCAAGATGTGTGCCCAGGACCTGATCCCAACTCCTGCCCTAGTGCCAGGCACATCCCTAACTTGTACACCCCACAGCCATCCCATCTTCTTGTGCAAAAAGGAGCCTTTGCCTCCACTTAAATGTCTCAGGGCCCGGAGTACACTCTCAATATACCTTCCCAAAAATGATGAATGCAAATGAGTAACAAAGCCATTTGCAACTGGGAAGTAGACGGCAGAAGGGTTATTTATTTCCCCTCTGACTTGACCACCAGAGATCCTCAGTGACAGGAGTACACGGCATCACTCACCCGTCTGTTTCATAAAAACAATGCTATCCAAGTGCTCTTTCAGTGCTTACCATTCAGTACAAAATCCCTTCAACAAGCCAAACATTTTCTTGCACTAGTCATATGAGACTAAGCCTGCCAGATCCAAACTGACTGGAAGGGAAAAAGCAAAAAAAGGTCTCTGTTTCTTCAGAATGCTTTTGCCTCTTCCATCTCTTTAGTGGAAAACCCAACAGCCACCAGTACCACCTCTGCCACCAGCATCCTCGCCTTTCAGGAGGAGCATATCTATATTGGCTGCCAACATAGAATGAAGCTATGAGGCTCCCCGTGTTCCCAGGAAATTTGTATGCCTGATCTTCTGACAGACCCAAACCACTCCTGAAATGACCCTGTCTGCAAGCACTCTGCAAGCACTACAGCACCGTTGACGCATGCGCAGTGATTTGTGGTCAGGCCCAAGCCAGTTACTCCAGCTTACTTACAGAGCTGCTGCTCATTAGCTGTAACTCAGTTACACCCATGGCAATACAAGGCAGTGCAATTTATCTTACATCTCTCTCGCTGAAGTCGCACCATGGCACATTCACTGTAATCCTAACTGCACACACACAGTTACTGCAGCTCAGCTGAAGCCTGGCAATTTGTTAACTCCATTAACAAGACTGAGTTTGAGCTCTTAATTACTCCATAATCAAGACCAGCTCCAGACAACAGTAGAAAATGCAACAGAAGACACTGCTAGTCTTCCGTGAGCCAGCCTTCAGCTACCATCCCACACCTCACTATGGGATCACTTGCATGCTGGCCTTCCAAGAACATTTTCAGCTACCTGAGAACATGGTATTCCACATCTTGCTGAAAGCCTAATTGGGAGCTTGAAAAAGCAATTACATTAGAAGTGTGTTGCAGTGAATCAACCCAACGCCCGTTTGCCTACAAGTCTCTCACTGCTGGCCAGGGGGCTGCATTTCCAGAGCCTGTGCACACACACAAAATGCTTTCTTCCCCCAGGAAGGAAGGGGGGTTGATATTATCACAGATGCTCTCTGCTCCGGCAGTCTTTTGACACCATCCCACGGAGAAAGCAAACTGGCAGCAGAGAGACAGCCTGCTGAGTTAGGAAAAAAGGATGCTGGTGTTTGTTTATGATTCAATTAAGACTTGAAATGTTGTGACCCATAAGAAGAAAACTACATTTTAGTTCCAGAAACCCTTCAATCTGATGTGACTTATGTCTTGTAAGGCACAATAAAAACATAAATATTTACTTGATAACTTCCTCTTTTCCTCTCCTTCTGCACTGTCTGCAGCACAGCTGGGCTAATCCCATTTCCAGCGCTCTGAATCCTGACCTTCTTAAACAACCCCATACCAGGATGCTAAAACACTCTAATCTATAAATAATGTATTCTCCTCATCCAGCAATGGATTACTGTTCCATAAAACTCACTGGAACACACCACACAGTCTCCAGTTTAACAAAATAATACTGAGAAATACAAATCAGCAGAGAGCCACTCTCTTTCTTGCTAAATTCTTTCAAATATTTGACCAAGATTTCTTTTGCATTTGATTTTGCTCTCTTAAAAAATTGTTATGGAACAGTTATTCTCTTCTGGTCGCCACCAAAGACCTTTTATTTCTTTGCAATGGCAGAGACCAGCACTAGCTAGTTAGCCAATGTCAAAGCTAAGGGTAGTGCCAAAGTATTTGGCTGCCATAGAGCCACCCAGTTCAACCATCAGCCCACCCCACCATGCCCACTGCCCACGTCCCTCAATGTCACATCCACACAGCTCTTGAACACCTCCAGGGATGATGATTCCACCACCACTTCCCTGGGCAGCCTGTGCCACTGCCTCACCGCTCCTGCTGAGAAGAAAGTCTTCCTAATATCCAACCTAATTTGTATCCAACCTGAACCTCTCCTAGTGTCCAACCTAATGTGTAGCTTCATTGAAAGTCAGCTGTGTCTGCTCAGAAGACCAATATCCAGCTGGCTTGCTCCCACCTCTTTATTCCCCCAGGCTGCCATGGTGCAGAAGCAATGCCTGCCCTCTGCTGAAGCCAGCAGAAACCCCATCACTGATTTCCTGGAGCAAAAGCATAACGCTAAAGCAAATGCTTGAATGATGCAAATCTGTGGCTTGGCAGATTTAATCCCAACATATATTCTGGAAAAACAAAGTGGTTCTGCTTCAAAACAAGTTGGAGCCCTCTTGAAAACAGACGGGCATCCTTTCAAGAGCGAGTTCCTTGAGGAGGTGCGAGCAGGCACGCCACGCTTCTGCTCTTGGTCCCTCAGAGCCATTTGCCATGATTAACACAGCGATTTGCCACACATTTCTTGTAGTGCACAGATCACTTCTGCCTCTGAAAGGATTGGGAAAAACAAGCAGCCCACTGACACCCACAGACCTGCTCCTTTGGCTCCAGAACACCAACAGCAAGCGAACACTTCAGTCACCCCTGGAATACCAAAACACTGTCAGAGGAATTAATAGCTGCCTTGATAATGGGTTTCTGGCATATTAAATGAAACAATTAAAGCTCTAACATTTAAAATAGCTACAGCGTGACTTTGTTCTGCCAAAAACAGACACAGTACACTTTGCCTCCGCACAGGAAAATTCCTCAGAGCTGATAAGCTGTGAATCAGACCTGAACCTCAATCCTTCCATCAGGAAGCACCCAGCATCCAGCGGCAGAGGGTCAGGGTCGCAGTGCAGTGCCACACAGACAGCCCCAGGGCCGGGCCGGTTCTGAATGCTGTCTTAGTCACTATAACTGCATGGCCAGGGCACCCACATTTCCCGTCACCAACACAAGAATTAAGCAATTTAGATTTAAAGATAGCGAATGGTGTATGGAACAACTTCGTAAGCAGAGTAGTAATCAGAAAAAGCGAGCAACTTGATGCAGGACAGCCTCATGCAGCCTGCTTCTGCAGCACTGTCAGGACATGGCCAAGTGCGAGACCCTTCAGACCCCTGTTCTCACCTGATTTAGGGGTGCTGCAGCATCGCCCTTCAGAATGTTTCAGCTTCCAGTGCCTCACAGAAACACCTAACAGAGCTCAATTCAAGTTGAAACCCTTCACAAGGCTCATTTTAAACAATTAAAGAGCATGGCAACCTGTAATTACCAAAAATACAGCCAGACAGCTGGAGAAGGGAAGCATCTTGAACAAGTAACAATATACTACATTTTCTCTCTGAGGGAATTTAGCTACTAAATACCTGGCTCCCGTTCAATCACTCTGAGTTCTCCCTGCCTACAACAAAAGCATGGTGCGTCCGTACCCGCGACAAGCACAAGCCCCGTAAAAGCAAACAGTGCCTGAT
>JAOWBP010000001.1:88115825-88148238 GCA_028571105.1 Tragopan temminckii | reverse complement strand
TCACCCAGTCCAACCATCAGCCCACCCCCACCATGCCCACTGCCCACGTCCCTCAGTGCCACATCCACACGGCTCTTCAACACCTCCAGGGACGGTGACTGCACCACCTCCCTGTGCCATTGCCTCACTGCTCTTGCTGAGAAGAAATTCCTCTTCATATCCAACTTGAACCAGTCCTTGATGACTGAGGCTTACACAGGCCTTGGGGACAAGGAGAAGTAGGATAGTCTCTTCTCCGGCTTCATTCTACACCTGTGAGACCAGCAGCACTGGAGACAGCAGAGGAGTTTCTGTCCCCATCTTGCCAGAGGTATTTCACTCTCCAAAGAACTTTAACAAAAGCCAACTTGTGTCCATCCATGAGCATCCACCAAAAGTCATAGCAGGATGGGGAGGACACTAGGACTCCACACATCAGCAGATTTTCTTTTAGACTACAAGTACTGAGACTATGAATGAGAAAACGGCTCCCTAAAGAGCAGCATTGGGGCATGTACATGGCCATGCGACACACACCATTGTGCTTGAAACACTGCCTACAAGGCTGCCAGGAGATGTTGTCTTGATAGGAGCAGTTGTGGGGGTGGAATAAAGCTGTGTGCACTGGTAAGTTAAGAACAGCTCCGGGCCTAATGACTGTTTTAGCGGTGACCTGGAGATGATACAAACCTAGGAAAAGTATGCTGTTCGTGCTCATTGGTTTATTACCACCCATTGTCTAGAATAAAGTAAGTCAAAAAGATTGTTAAACCCTGCTGTGGTTTCAGGTACTAAATCTGCCAAACAAATAATTCCATTGCTTCTTGTTAACATATCCCAGAGATGTGAAACAAAAGGTACAAGCGATGTGTTGTTCCCCCTTCTGATTCTAAATGCAGTTTTTCAGACAAGATGTCTCTGAGCACAAATTCATTACAAAGCAGCTACAATGGAGAGGCGAGATGAAATAAAAACTCCACATCTCTCTGGGGAACTACAATCCATTTCTAACATTTTTCTGCTTTTGTGTAGACAGCCATCATTGGATGGTAAGCAGACACAACAGAACGATGTGCTATTGCCAAGCTGTGCTTAAAAGAAGAAAGGCTGACGTGAGATTGTACTATTCTTCAGTTTACAGTGCAAGAGGGGAAAAGAATGACAGCAGTCCAAGGCACAAAAGCAGGAAGAATTACCTTCAGTTGTATAAAAGATGGACAATTGGTTCTCTGCATTATGGAAAGATCCAGATTAAATATAATAATTAGCACAGAATGGAAATGGGTGTTTCTTTCATACCAAATAGCAATTACCAAGGAAGCCTGGCTTTAGAAGCTAATGTGAGATTGTGATGAATAGGGAACCAACGAGCAGGTATACAGGGTGCAATTTAATCATCCCAAGGATATAAGGGGCCATGGTCAGCTCCAGTCAGCATGGTGGTATGAAAAACACATGTATTAAAATATCAATAAAGGGAACAATGCAGCCATTCATAGTGTGAGCTAGGAGTTCCATGTATTTCTCCAGTCTGAGTGGGGCTACCAAATCAAAAGCTATTCATTCCACCCACCCAGGAAGCAAAAATTAAAAGAAGTGCATTTTCCCTGCGCTTCCAGTGGTGTGCCTGCAAGTCCTCCATAATGATGGTAGTTACTCAGAAATGCCCAATCCTCAGGGGCCATGGTGAGGAGGGGGATCACATCCAACATGGCTGCTCTATGCTATAGGTTTACCATGTGGGAAAAATTAGAAATGCTGGGGTTCCTAGAGCAAGGACAGGAAAGTGATATTGAGGGGAAGAAATGCCTGGGAGAAAGGGAGGAGTGAATTAAATCTTCAGTGGAAGAGCAGAAAGACAAAGGAAGCAGCAAAAATAAGAGTCCGCAGAGAGATAAAGGAAGAGTGGCACTCTAAAATGTTCCAAACAGTGCAAGACTTGCTCTGAGATCTTGGACTCACTCCATCTGTCTCTTAGTATTGACCAGTTACATATCATCTTCACGCACCTGCAGAAACATTCATCCTAATACCAGTCATCTGAGGTAGATTTGTAGTGCTATTGTTCTCACCTATAACTAGGGCAGCAGAAAAAAATGAGAAATGAGCCCAGGCAGAAGGTCTTCAAGCATCTTAAGCAAGGTGTCAAGTGGTGTTTTAATTCATACTAGCCAATGCCAGCAGGATTTCTGCACCCTATCTCCCAGATTGAACACTCCTTACCTTCTCCTCCATCACACCATCATTGACTGATGTATAGACTGAAATTGCATTTAATAGCTGAGGAGGAAGAATCAGACTTTTTAATATACGGGTAAAGGGAGAATTAATGAAGAAGTATCAGTTGGCTGAGGGAAAGCACCAAAGTGGAAAGAGGACAGGGGAATGCAGCTGAGGACTGTGCTCACTGCCAGCCAGGAGTATGTGACACCGGGTGATAGCATGTATGGAAAGGGAAAACTGGGAGACACTCCTGAGCCACAAGGGAACCACTTTGCCACTTAAGGCCCACCCACACATGGTTGCTGATGCTGATTGAACTCTCTGCTCACAGCTGATACGTGGGCAGCAGTGGAACTCGCACATTCATCCAAATATTTAGCTGAATTTCTCCCCAAGTGCTTTTAATATCTAATCGCTTTCATTGTGAGCAGATTTGATTTTCTTTTAGTATCACCAGCTGCTTCGCACACAAAAGCAGTTGGCTGTGAACTTTAAAGTTTAACACTGATTTTCGCTGCAATTTCATACCGGGATTCCTATAGGAGAAGGAGGAGAAAGGAAAGCAGCTCACTGGGGACACATTTGTCTGTCCTGAAAAGGTGCTTTTCAGCTACACTACATTCTTCTGCATACATAAATACAAGCATAATCCACCAGACCACAGGTTCACCTAGGCAACTCCTATTTCCAAAGTAGCCAGGGGCAGATATCAACTGTGTAATGGTGTACCAAGTAACATTCTTCCTCATAAAATTTCAAGTCACTCTTGAGTAATATTCAGCTTAGAGTCTTTCTAGTATTTTTGTCTTTAATTGCTCTCAGTGGATGGATTTTGCTCCCAATAATTTGTCCAATAACATTGCGAGCCAAAGTAACCAGCTATACCACGTAACTCAAGATTTCCACACCTGTACTGTGCCCTATGTAAAGGACTGTCTCCTGCAGTGAGCTACATGGATGGGTGTGGCTGTCTCATTTGACCTGTTCTAGTCCTTTACTGGAAGAGCCAGCAGGCAGCCATTCCCTGTTTGCTCTCTCCTCGTCGCTAGTGATGTAACACACTTCTCTCATATCCCTTTGTTGTCATTCCTTTCTCAACCTGGAGAATCATTGCTTGAACAGAAGCCATTCCATCCACCCAGTTATTCTTGTTGTCCTCCTTGGTATATTTTCTATGTCAGCTGCATCCTCCCTGAACTGAGAGGACCAGATGTAAACACATATTTAGGACGCAGGCACAGCATGATGCCTGCACACTGCATTCTCTTTTGATCTTTATGCTTTTCCTAACAGCTCCTAATTTTCAGTCTGCTTGTGTGATCAATAACAAGCAGTGTGATAGTGTTTTCATGCAACAAATTATTAGAAACCTAAGAGCTCATTCCTGTGAGGCAGCAATCACCTTCAAGGACATCATTTTGTATGTGAAATTTGTTACGTTAAATTTGTATTGTTTTTCCCATGTGCGCAATTTCATGTTTCCTGACAATGAATTTCACTGACCACTTCATCATCCCATCACTTATTCTCATAATGTCCTTCTGCAGTTCTCACAGTCAACCTTGCATATGCCCTGAATAACTTAGTATGATCAGTGAATATGGTCAATGCATTTTTTCCATTTTCAGATCATTATGAACATGTTGAACAGCATGAGCTCCACACACAAATTCCTGCAGGACTCCACTCATGACCTTCTACCACTGTGAAAGCTCACCATTCATTTTTGCCTTGTGTTTCCTTTTAATTATCCATGCAAAGACCTTCCTCTTTCCCCAAGGCTGCTTGCTGCTACAGCAGCTGATGGTGAGGGACTTTGTAAAAAGGACCTCAAGAAAAAATCGATTAAATGAATCACCCTTAACTACATGTTTGTGGATTCTCTCAGCATGTTAAAAAGTGTGTAAGGAGATAGGATTTTCTAGTCTTCTGGATGTGAATCCACATCCCAAGGCAGTGGAATTTCTAGCCTTTCACCAAATATCAAAAGCAAAGTCCTCCCCAACCTCACACGTACTGCTTTACAGCTGCATAATTCTGCAATCACAGAACGACTCCCTGATCTGTTGCACAGTTTATGCTGGCCTAGGCACTTCCAAAGAGCTGATTTCATATGAAAGAGAGAATAAACTATAAAATAACTGGGAACAGATGTCGTAACCTGCAAACACAGTTTTATACCAATGTTGATATTTGATATTTCTATTTGAATTTGACATTCCCATTTGGCAAAACATTATATCTTTGTAGCTATGTATAAATCTATATACCACAACCTTCTCAGTGTGCTCAGAGTGGTTTATTCTTTTTTTAGTTAACTGATGGTTTATATTAGTTAAGGAAATTCTTATAAAGGCTGTGTTCACGCATGTAGATGATGAGCAACCTGGTCTAGTGGGAGGTGTCCTTGCCCATGGCAGGTGGGTTGGAACTCTAAGGTGATCTCTAAGGTCCTTTCCAACCCAAACCATTCTATGATTCCATGATTCTATGATAATCAGCTGTGTTTTTTACATCCAACTTTGGGTAAATCAGAAGGAATGCATCAGTTCTTTAAGTGCATATGGAGAGGATTGGAATATCATCATTCTGAGTATTTTCAGGACAGCAGCTCTTAGATGATAAGACCCAGCCTCTACCCATTACTTAAAGAGAAGAAAGCAAGCATTTCTACTTTTTATAATACCAACTGCTTACCACATTGTGAACCAGGCATTGACCTGAACTAGCTGAATAAACTAAAATGGAGAAATAATCCCCTTACTGTCTGAAAAGACTACTCTTGTCAGCATTCATTTGGCACCTGAGTGAGTGCTGCTGGTCCATAAGCATCCATCATCTCAGCAGCCTGGCTTTTGTTTAACATGCTGGCACCAAAAATGTGTTGCTTTGTAATATCCTGTAATTTAACAAATATTCTGAAATAAATACAAGAATATTTCTTAAACTTTACCTTGCCATGATTTTAAATTGTTTCTCAAAGAAAAAATCGTAATTAAATTTGAGGAATTAGTTCTTGCAGAAGGCATCACATTATATCCACTGTGAAATCTTTAATATCCCATGCTCTGTGATTAAAGTGTGGGGAACGCTTCAGGGGCAAGAAAAATGTTGCAAAGAAAGAGATATATTTTAAAAGCTTTTAAATTAATCCGCAGAAGAGCAGCCACCTCTGCTGCCACAACAGTATTGTCATCCCAGAATGTGCAGTACAGGGCTGAAAATACTGCAGGTAATATGATGGGAGTAAACAAAATGCCTCCTACACTCCACAGAAGCTTCCTGGCAGTATGTCCAACCTGAGTTACTTTAAGTGGAGCTGGGAAAGACACTGGCCAGCCAGCAGAGGTGATGACTGCACACAGAGCTCTCCCAGAGAAGTATAACAATACTCTGTCCCTTACGGTCCTCCACTGCTGTATTCAAATATTTTATCTCTTTCCAGCACTCAGGATTATGTATTAGGGAAAGGAAGGAAGGATCTAGAAGATTGTTTTCCTGTGTTCTCGTTAAGCTTCTCTCTCTCAAGCCCGATGCCCATATGGCCTGTTAATAATGCAGAGCCGTAATTTAACACAGTTTGCCTTCAAATAAATCCCAAAGTAAGCATGGTCCAGGATAATGTTCACTTTAAATGAAGTGCATGTCCCAAAGGGAGCTGACAAGCAAGCCAAAATATAAATGTGAAAAGCTGGAGGAAAAATACAAGCCATCCCATGTACTTCAAAAGCTTCTATTATTATTATTGTGTTCAGATTTCATGGCAGGTTTCCTGCCAGCTCAACTGAAAAAGAATTCAACCTTAGCACCCTTCTGCAGTTCTGGTGAGTTCCAGTAATGCACAAAGTTTTAATCAAAACATTAGAAGTTTATCTTTAACATATGAAAATTTTGTATTTTCATTCTAGTACAGTAACAGAGGGTGCTTCAAGGCAAATGGTGCAACATGTCATAACTCACTAGGATTAAAAAAAAGAGAGAGAAAGAAGGAAAGTTGTAAAATAAAGGAATTAAGGAGGTAGACCGCAAGAGTAACACAGTGTTCACAAATCCAGGAGTGAACAAAGATGATTTTACAGCAGCAAGTATCACCATTAGGTGAATACAAGGCTTAAAGGTTACAGGTCAGTTGTTGGGAAATCATAGAATCAAAGAAATGTAGGGGTTGGAAAGGAGCTCTGGAGATCATGATCCAACCTCCTGCTAAAGTGGACTTGCAAAAGTAGGCTGCACAAGAAAGCATCCAAGTGAGATCGAGTATTTCCAGAGGAGACTCCACAGCCTCTGCTTTCTCTCTGGCAGGCTATTCCAGTGCTCTGCCACTCTCAACACAGGTAGGTTGGTATGAGCTGCTCAGCTCTTGGGATGACACAGGCAGTAGGAAAGGAAAGCACTTTGTGCAGTGCTTATGTGGCAGCCATAACACTGGATGTCATCCCACCTTTACCATACCTTTGGGCTTTGAGATACTGCTCTTATTTATTCTTCTGAAAACATAAAGAAATGTAATGATCCAAAAGAGAGATGTTTCAACTTGAGAAAAAAAGAATGCAACTGCGATTAAGCTGTGCCTTTTCATTAGCAAACGTAGCACTTATCCATGCAAGTCCTGCATCAAGACAACAAGAAGAAAACAAACAAAAAGTGAGCATATGGTTTGGCCAGTACATTTGGTTTTATTGCATGTCCCAAACCATGCCCCATAAGGTTAGAACTTGAGCCAGCAGCCAGTTGAGATCCATTAAGACAAGCGGAAGAATTTGTAGTGATCAGATGGTCATTTTTACTGCCAAGAGCTGGCCTGACCAGCAGGACAAGGACACATTTCCTCCAGTATCACTGCACTGTTTCTCCTTTGTGGCCTACTCTTTGCATCCTATTCTTGCTGCTGAGGGCAGCCACCATCAGGAAGCAGCCCTATCTGAAGTCCACAGGGCTTAGCACACCAAGGCCCACAAAGGACTTCTATGTTTTTTTTAAAGAAGAGAGCAAAAACGTTTACTAAATGCGAAGTTCAATTCACTTAATGTGCTCCCCGGGACTATTCACCAACAGTAACAATTTTTATTTGATTTCTGCCCACAGCACCCAAGCTAACATAATGTTAAAGTATCCAAAGAAGACAAAAATTGTTACGTAGCTTTGTGATATCTGAGCAATAATAATGAAAAAGCCTCGTTTCTAGTACAGTGATAGAAAAACAAGATCTATTACTCACATTACATTTAATTCACTTTCAATATGGCAGTATAGCTCTCCTGTCTCAAAGCATTAATAAAATGTAACTGCACTGCAAATGATGTTGGGAAAGCAGATTTTCACAGATTTACTAAATCTATGAAAATAGCTGAAGCTTTCTGAAATATTACTGCAACCATGAAACTAACATCTTTTCAAAAAATACTATTCCCAAAGTGCACCTGTGTTTTCCTTAAAATCATGAGTGTAAGGACCTTTGCCAGCTTTTATTTCCCCCTAATTGCTTTTTTTACAAAAGGACTTTCTGAAACATGGAAACAAAAAAAAAGCTCATTCCTCTTTATGCATCATCAGGTTGCAGTCTGCTCTGTCTTATGAGCCTGAAACCTGCCTGTAGTGTTAGCGTGTGCATGAATTTGGAAAGGAGAGATGAAACACCCAATAAAAAAATGGAGAGTGGCTGGCTATACAGGAAGCCTTACAGAAAAAGATCACTAACCATTCATGAGTCAGTAATGTAACACTGGTTCTGAAAGAAGAAATCTTCTCTCATGCGTTTACAAGACTATTGTCCATAAGATTTGAGAAGAAAATGATGGTTTCTAGCTGTACTAGCAAAACCTAACCGATGGAAAGGTTTGGGAACTGCACTCCAGGAACACGATAGGAGAGATGAGAGAATACAGAGTCAATCTCCATGACAGGTCATTTGATCTACACAACTTCATGAAGAAACCTTTTGGTCTCAAGTTGCACCAGGGTAAGTTTGGGATATCAGGAAAAACTTTACAGAAAAGGTTGTTAAGCACTGGAATAGGCTCCCCAGGGAGGTGGTTGAGTCACCATCCCTGGATGTGTTGTTTAAAAACCGTTTGGATGTGGTGCTCAGGGACACGATTTAGCGGAGGACTTTTAGAGCTAGGGTAGTATGGTTAGGTTGAGGTTGGACTCGATGATCTTTAAAGTCTTTTCCAACCTGAGCAGTTCTATGGTTCTATGAAGCAGTGAAGGAATGTTGGAAATTATTTTAAGAACTGTTGGAGAGCCAATCATCTAAGAAGAATACGATTAAGCTAAGTTATTATGCCACAGAGGTGACTCAGCTAGGAAAAATCACTATGTCAGAGTACGGTATACTTTAGTATACCTAAGGGTAGTGAAACAGTGGAAGAGTTCACATGATGGTACTGTAGGCTGTTCTTCACTGTAAGATGGAAGAACAGATGAGAAAAACATTGGTCAAGAGATGAACTGCCCTTTGTTCTTCTTCACAGGCAGCAGTCAGAGTCCTCACTGGCCTCAAGTCTCATTATAGCTCTTCATGGTGCTGGGTAGCATCCTAATGGTCACCCACTTTAGACCTATATAGCTCCTTACATGTCCAAACTTACGCGAAGACATTATCTCATTAGACACCAAAATGCCCAAGTAGTAAGATCTCAGTTTTGTAGATGGAGTTACTAAGGCATGTGACTTGTACTAAATTCAGATCAGTGCTTTGCCTTTAAAAATTGATCCCTTAAATATATATGTATATAAATATACCCACATTCAAATACATACTGTATCTAAAAGAAGATACCTTAGAATATGCAGTACTATACAAATTAAATTTAGTGTTACACCAATCTGACAGGACTGCTTACATCCTCATAAAACAGTCCAGAACAACACCTAACTTCAGATTTCTTGATGAACAATTTACTATATTTGATTACATGAAAAGCTGTGTGAAACCTACATTAGCTATCCATAGAAAAGCTTAGGTTTTGGCTGAGGATTAATATAAGAGTTTTTATGTGATGCAGGCAAATCTACTTTAGCTTTCCAAGACTATAGCATTCCCAGGTTCAAGAGAATTTACTGTTCAAAAATCCGCTTTTCCCCATACTTAAAGTGAGTGTGAGAATATTATAAAGCATAATTCTTCGTGATCCACTCATTGCTACTGTGCCCCAGTTATACCAGCTTTCGTAGATTTTAACTTTGCGGTTCTTTCATTGCCAGTGGCTATATTTATTTCTTTTTCAGACTTACCTAAGAATGATTGTCTGAGTTTTTGCTGATCTTTCAAAGTTTCTTCTGAAGGAAGAAATAGTAGTATGGCTTCTAGACAGATGACAGGAGAAGGAAGTTGCCTATGAATGCACACAAAGGATTTGTACCCGTAATATTTACACGAGCATTAACTTTCTAAATCCTACTTTGTGACTTTTGTAGTTTATATTTTTAGCTTCTTGAACTGGAAGAGTTTGAGGATGTGATGGTGTAATGCAGAGGCTGAAATTTTTGCTGAGCTCTATCTGCAGAGACGAACAAATAAATATGTTAAAAGTACCTGCAACTCTGCATGCAGTATATCATGAAGATTTCCTGCACTGTATCAACACTGGAAAGCAGTTAAGTCAAGTTCAGATATACATAAAGAAACGTTTTTCAAGAACAAAAGCTATCCCATAAAGGATGTTTCACAACAAATGGCTACCAGATGGACTTTCCTGATAACTGCATATCTCTCTAGCAGTGACTCACTGTTTGAAATATCTGCTTGTTCATTGTATTGACATTCTGTAAACAGCAGAAGAGATGCACAGGGTAGAGTAAAAGTCCATCTAATCTGGAAATGTACCCATGCTAGTTCTGAGGGATTCCTTAGCACCTTACCTAACAATGGCAGTTCTGCAAGGCTGCTTAAAATGGTGACTATCCCTCACAGGCTGCGGATGTGCTACTACTGCATCAACGTGGATATCTGAAGTGCTGCTTCACAACTTCCCTTGCCCATCCCTCCTCCACCAGCCCTCTGCTCTCCCCTAAAGACAGTACACATCCTGTCTGGGCAATCTTCCTACAACTCACTACATAGCTTTTAATAGCTGGTTAGGGCTAGGATTGAAAAAAGCTTCTCTCACCTGTCTGACCAGAGCAAATAGCCCAGGGGAAAGAAAGGATATCATCCTCTTCATGGTAATTACCTTTACATATGTCTTGTTTGAATCTCGCTTGTGACAATTCTTCCGGCATCACTCAGGCATTTGAATGGCTGCCATTTTACTAAGTGTGTGTGAAAGGTGCTTTCATAAAATCATAGAATCATAGAATTTCAAAATTATAGAGTCATAGAATCACAGAATGGCTTGGGTTGGGTTGGAAGCGACCTAAAATCCCACCCAGCTCCAACCTGCTGCCATGGGCAGGGCTGCCCCCCACCAGCTCAGGCTGCCCAGGGCTCCATCCAACCTGGCCTGGAGATCCAGGGATGGGCCACCACAGCTTAAATATCTTCTCCTGATATCTCATCTAAATCTCCCCTTTTTCAGTTTAAAACCTGCGTAAAAAGTTGGTTTCCCTTCTGTTTATTGTACATTTTCTAAGCCAGATTGAAATGATAGAGCAGTTGTTGGCAAATCTCCTTTCAACACTGCAAAACCTTTACTGCATTAAAGCAATGCAAGACTTCGCTCTGTGCACATGACCTCATTTTTTAGCAGACTGGGTTAAATCCTGACACACTTTAACAAAATGAATCCCAATTTGTGCTATCCCTTTAGCTATTACAAACCATCCATTTGTGTGTGAATTATAGGTGTTTTTATGTTACCTCTTGCACACATGACATTCTCCTCAAACATGTTTTGCTAACAGAGGCTTCATAAAGGCTTTGTTAGTGGACAAAAAGATACTTATTTTACATAGTTAAAGTGTGTAGGTGTTGCACAGGTAATGAACGGTTAATTTATGCTTATGGTACATTTAACTCAAGTCTCTATCGTAGCACTCCTGAAGTACTTTTCTATTTTCATTGGGTGCATTCAAAGCAGTGCATTGCTATTCACAAGTTTTCTGAGGCTCGGTTACATTGATCATTACGTATTCACAATAAATAGCACTGCATTTTAATTGGAATGGAGGTGGTTTGGGCTTTGTCATTTTTTCCTCATCAAGAAGCAAATTTTACACAGATTTTCATTAAAGGCATGAAGCCAGAGCAAGCTGATGGTGGTTCCAATTGCTTGTTGTAGATTAAATTGAGGCAAAGCACATGGCAAAAATATGATAGATTCCTGCACATGTGCACTTGCAAAAAACTGCTGCTTCTCTTAGATATCGACAGGCACTGTGATGGTGTGAAGGACTCAGGGATTTCACCACTCCTCACAACTCTAGCCTAAAATTTTCTATTGTTTGGTGCATTCTTCACCTCCGTTCACTTCCAGTTTTGAACTGTCTAAGAAAAAAACTATGCTTGTGGTTTTCTGAAGTTGCCTTCAATGAAATACTAATGATGGGTTATTTGTCCTGTCTTTCTATTTTATTAAGATGAGTGCATGCAGAATCTTGTAGACTTTCTTCCTTCATGCTGCATAGCTTCAACAAAATGTAAAGTGTTAACTCAAAAGGAGATTAAATTAGATTTGGGAGATGTGAACTCCCAAAAAAGAAAACAAAAACCCTAATCAGCGTATTGTGATTGTGGAAGATGATTTAAAGAAATATAGTGCCATGCAATACGTATTTAAAAGCCAGCTTTTTGCAGCCATACATTTTTTTCCCATTTGTTTATTCGTAGTAACAAGTATCACTGAGACACAAAATGCATTAGAAGCCACCTCACAGCATAGCCACCCAGAGAAATAGCAGGTTAATTTAGCATCATCTTCTTGTGGTTTTTCACAGAGACACAAATGGCAAATTCTAGTAGTACCAGCCTGATGCAGTTGGTTGTACTATGTCATTTCTATTTCTCTTATTCCATTAAGAGGCCATTCTGGAAGTTACTCTGCTTGTTTCTCACTCTTTCCTCATTTGATGCTTTACTTGGAGCTCTGCACATTTTGTTCTTCATGCTGAGAAAACCATGCTTACATTTTCTGACAGGCCAACCATGGAGAAGCAACCGCAGCTTCTTCCATGAGTCTGTGACTCTTTCCACTTATGATTTTTACGAGATGACCAAGGGCTAGATTGACCAAGAGATACTGATGAAACATTCTGTGGTTGTCTTATGAGTACCTGCCCCAGTCAAGGAACTTGCAGGCCTGAGTCAGTTTCACTAATGATCAGCCACAGGGAAAGGAGTACCAATGCTACACTCTAGTCAGTGGACATGCCTCTATATGAAGGGTCAGACTACACATGATCCTGGACTCCAGGCAGACACCTCATGTCTTTGGATGCTAATGGCATTCAGTGCATGGGAACAGACTCACTAATCTGACATAGGCCTTCCAAGATGCATGTAGTGTGATTATCATTTCCCCAGCACCAAGTGGGACTTTTTACACATCTGTTCCTGATGCACCACAATAGGATTTAGACAAAAGCATAAGCATGATTATCCAAGCTATGCAGGGGCGTTTTCCTCCCTCTGAGATTCTGAAATCCTCAGTTTCCTCTCACATAGCATGCTTACTCATGAATCGCTGGTACAGAGACATGAAATAGTCACGGATCTTATGTCATCGTTTTCTTAAACATTTCAATGACCAGCATAGACACATAGGAACTTTTCATTTCTCCAGTTTGAGCAAGAATTTTGGAGACGTATTTAAACATGGATTTGGTTCCAACACAGCAATCCCCTTTCCTCTCCAAACTGAGCTTTCCTTTCTCTTGCATAATACCCCTGGCATATATATATGTTCTGAGGGGTGTTACACTTTCTCCAAAAGACAAGAGCATTCTGTTCATAATAAACAATCATTTCAAAGGATGTTCAAGTTTTTCTAAACTTGGAATTGAGCAGGGGCAAAGTTCATCCGCTAAACCGTACTGTACTCTATTTGTGCAGTACTTCTCCTCTAAAAGGGTAAAAGATCACACATCCACTGTTACTGAGGGCCATAAAAGTCACACTTCTGAAATTTTGAGGATTTCCATCAAATCACTTACCGTTACCAAATGGACAGAACAACTTTATTAAGGTAAAGAAAATAGACCACCGTGTGCAATCAGAATCCTATTAATACGAGAGAAGACCATTATTCCACACCCTTCAGGAGAAGATATGAAACTGTTTCTGCAGACAGATGGAAAAATGTACATTAATGAGTCACCTCTCAATAATCAAGGCAGAAATTTATCTGGAGTTCAAGAATCATTACTTTTTTTTTTTTTTTTTAAAGATGTTTTATTTCAAGAGAGTTTAAGGCAGGCATATTACGCATGGTAGATTTTTAAAACAACCGAGTGGAAGCAAATGAGTCGGCCAGTAGTAAAAACGAATCCACAGTACTACTCTGAATTCACCTCAATAAGCCTGGAGACTTTTTGTTATTGATGGGTTGCAGATGGAACAGACCATTATGCAAAGGTTTGCACCCCAAGAATGTAAAAGGACAGTAAAACAAAGGATACATTACCAGCCAATAAATCAGATAAAGTCAGGCAAATAATTTTAAACCTAACTCATGAAACCTTCCCATAAGAACCCCTCATTAAATGTGTTGATGTAAGAGCACAGAAAACATGCATTTTATTAGCTGTCAAGCCCTCAGATAAATCTTTAAATTTATTCTCAACTAAAGCAGGAACTATTTCAGCGTGTGTAGGCTATATCTCGTCCTGCTCTGCAACTCTGTGTTCCAAGAGGGAAACGTTGCAGTGAGCTGAGCTGACAGTACTACTATTCCCTGATTGAACTATAAATTGTATTTTCTTGGGGGAAGGGAGTGTGGATAATAATAACAAAAATCGGTAATTCCTGATGTGTCCCACATTTCAGCTCAAGCCTTCTACAGTTTTCTAGAGTTGTATGCCAGCAGCCATTGGCTAAGTCAAGAAGCTATGATCTCACTAGCCTCGGATGGCACTTTCCATGCTGATGGTGGAACATGCATTGACCTACTGATCAACAGAGACTATACGATTACCCTCTTCACCTTGGCATTAAGCAGTCATTCATGGGTTTTGGAGGGCAGATGACCAGCAGTGACATGGTCAGACAGTAGCGAGAAGAAAAGCTGGTAATACCATGCTGGATGTGGTGGCAATGCTGATGGAGGGAAAAAACTCCCACACCCTGTGTGCCTGCCCGTGTATACACCTACCACCAGCACTCTTTATGACCCTAACAAGAAATCTTAAAATAAAGATCACAAAGAGGGAGAAATTGTAATTTTTTTCTCACCTACCCCAGCCTGGGATTTCCTGGATCTAGAGATTTTAAATCTCTAGGCATGTGAATATGTCAAAACTATCATGGATGGAACCAAAACACCATTTTTTTGCAGTTCTTCTTTGCCTAGATGAGGCATTTTAACAAAAACTTTGTGGAGAGGAAGCCCTCACCATTATCCTTATTCCCATATTTTCCATTTTCACCAGCACCATCAGGACACAGTAGTCCAGACAGTGTGTCCTGCTGAACACTGCAATATTTTAAGGACTCTTTGGGAGCCTGGAAGTGCCATGATATTCTCTGAGGTGATACAGAAGAGGTTAACTTGAAGACTCTCATCGTTGAAGGATTTCCCTTCTTAAAAAAAAACTTTCCTGCAGGACTTACTTTGTCAAATGCCAATTCTTACCATTATCATTCACAGAGATGTCAAAAATCAGCAAGCCTTGCTTTTCATTCTTTTGCAGCAGATATGCTTTCCTGAATAGATGCAATGGAAATTGTAATAAAATATATGAGTCAGATAGGACAGTAGCCTGCCTCTTTAGAAGGAGAGCTGCAGAGGCCCATGAATCTCCTGATTGGTTTCAGCACAGCAGAAACTCTCTTTCCTTCTGCAAATTTAGAGATAATTAGTCAAGGGAGTCTAGATAGATAATTTTCCTCTTTCACAGAGCCTCAGCACGGAATACACTGTCTACTCCAGTATCTGACGAGGCTTCGGAATTTTTCCATTTGATTTAATTGATGTTTTAAAGAAGTCTCTGTTATACTTTGGGTTTTGGAGGTGATGTGTTAATTCTGCAAAGTTTATAGGAAACAGATGAAGCTGCAACTTACTCTTTGTGGATTTCCTTGGTGCAGAGCTTCAGAAAAAGCTATTTTCAGAAAATATTTTAAATCACTAACATCTGTAAACATTTTCTGGATCACTTCATTGCTGTCTATAGCTAAGGAATGAAGAAAGTGTAGTGGACCAAATAACCCAGGCTGGAGTCTTCCAGTACTCAGCATCTCAGTAAGGTTAATCAATTCACCAAGAAGTAATCGAGAACCAAGTTTAGGGTACTTCAGGCAGAACTCAATAGTCTCTGATGTAGTCAACATTACAGATTTCTTTTGCACAACTGCAAATATAGAATTTACTTTGACTAACTGTATTCATATTCATTCTCTTCTTGAGCATTTGTCCTTCAATTTTCTTGTTTGCACAGAAAAAGCAGAAGGACTCCACCATTTGAATGTAAAAATATTGTCTGAGAACACATTATTTTATAGCATCATTTTTTCCATCCACAGTATGAACAAATGCATGCTACCCATATTTTAGCAGCAACTACTTTACATTAGCATCTGCCCAATATTGCTCTCTCTGTTCCCCAAGGAAACATGGTTATGCAGTTGCACTGCCAACCTATCCATCCATTGTCTTGTCTGACAGTTTCCCCAGTACTTCCTAAACAAGTTCTTGGCCAGTTCCAGTGACATTTGACAGAAACACTGAAAACCAAAAATTAACTGGCTTTGTGAAAATGAAAATCAGGTGAAAAAGGTGGACCCAAATTTCTGCCATTATTGTGAGAAAGGCAGACAGAGCTCAGTCATCCTGCACTTTGCAGCAGCTACCGGGCCAAGGATGCAATACATCCTTGCCTGCCCATCAACAAGGGGACCTGCCTAGCCTCCACCACTGGTACTTGCCCTTTGTGGTGAGACAGCAGCATGTGCAGGGAGGAGAGGTTATTATCACAAGGAGAAGGGCTTAAAGACACAAGCCTACAAGAAACTCAGCTAATGGAGCTGGAGGCTTCATCAGTTGTGCTGCTCATGGGATCTTTCTCTTATTTATTTGGCAGTTGTGCCTGAAGCCTCTTTTCTGTATCAGACCCCAATTGCTTTCAGTGCTGTACAATACTGTATACAAAGACAGTCCCTTTCTCCTACCAAAGCTTTAGTCATCCTTATGACAGCTTCTCTCTGCTGATTGTGTGTCAAATAAAAACAATAAAGACGATAAATTAACAAGATAACATAGAGGGACAGAAAAAACACACATAAAAATGTACAATGAAGCACAACCATTCTCAGCACGAAGTCGCAAGTACAATTAGTAACTTTGGATATGTCACTAAATTTATTTTCAGTTCTCACTGAACACGTCGCTGACAATACCTTCAGAGGGACAGATTTCTCAGAAGTAGAAGCTCAATACTGAGAAATAAAATGAAATCTGTGTATGGAGTTTGTGCAACCGCTGATCTAATATGAACAGTTGAAATTATTGCTCCCTCAGCCAGAAGCTCCCTCTCTGTAGCTGAGATGAGTGAACTGACCATATGCATGCTCCTAATCTGTTATAATGTGAAACAGAATAGGTAGCTTTTATTACACTCAGTCTATTTCTGGCTCCCATAAATGAAAATAAATCTGCCTTGTCACCTCAGCAGGCATGATTTTTCCTCTCTCTCATGAGTACTAAGAGCTTTGACAAGAAAACTCTTTTATTTGAAGGAAGGGGAAAGCAGCAAAAATAAATGTAATGTCTTAAAAATTCAGTCAACTGTGCAATTCCAAATTAACCAAGGAGAAGTAAAGTTCTTCACCCTGTCCTACCCCAAATCATTGTCCTACCCTTGCATCACTGTGAGACACCAGGGAACTCAGTGGTCACCAGCCCCATGAGGTAGAATCCATCTGGGGTATGCCAGCCCACCAGGGCACTGGCACAGCTGGTGGCTCACCTAGGCTTTGCCATAAGGTCGGGTTTTATCCTTCATGAGTGTAATGCTGTGCTGGGCAGGTTTCTCATACCAAAGCACCCCATATTTCAAAATGACCTGTGTAACCTGTGACCTCTCACATAACTTCTGTGTTATGACCTGAGGCAGCTGGCATTGTGTGCAAGTATTTGGGCAGCTTGAGAAGTTAGGCAAGATGCAGAGGAGGGAGCTTCAGTGCTCTGTGCCACTCCATGTCAGCATAAGTTCAGAAAAAAAAACATTCAGGGACTTCTCCTTTTTTTCACCAATCCAAGGGCTAAGCTCCCTTCCCCTATGCACAAATTAGAATAAATGGAAATGACTTTGAGAGACCTTTGCCTTAATTCTCTCTGCTGAGAGTGTTGTCTATATCACATCACCACAAGGCCTTATACCAAGGACTCTCTTTTTCAGGAAAAAGTAAACTCCGTATTCCCATTTTTATTCAGTGTTTATGTCAAAACTATTTGCAGGCTCTTCTAGTGGCTGAAGATTAAGAGCTCTTTCATCTACATTCGGTTACTTTGACTTAATTTCCTTCAATTCATTCCATCGGCAGCTGCAATTATTTCTCTTCACAGACACTCCTCGCCTTCTGTTATCAAATTCACAGCAGCATTCATGAGTGGTGTCAGCTCCTGAGCAGAGCACATCTCCTTCTAAAGGACAGATTAGTGAGTAGGCGCTGTTTGCTTCCAATGCTTTCCTCCTGAGGGTCATACTGCAAGCAAGTCCAATTGAAGAAGAAAGGAAATACCATTCATGCCGTATGGTATATTCCAAAAGAAATTTTCAGGAAAAAAACCAGACTGCCGGTGCAGAGGGAAAGAAAAAGAAAACATCACCACTCAGTTTTGGCAGCAAAACATGTTTTCATGCTGCAGCCATTTAGTGTACCACTCCCTGTTATATGCTCAGAGTAGGAAGGCAATGTGTTGTGGCAATGGAAATGGCACAGCAAAGGCAAGAGTTCTCCAGCAAGCATGTGGGTAAGGCAGGTCAGCCTGCAGTCATTGTGGGCCATTTATCCAGCAGCTGGCCTTACCTGAGTGCAGCAATACCATTGCTCAATAGTGAGCTGGCCTCCTGCTCCTGTCCTCGATTCAGCTGCTGGTTTTGGCCATACATGAGGATGTGGGGGATATGGAAAAACTATTCTGCACTACTTAGGCTCCTTTAGATGGACACAAGTTCAAAGTGCTTTTATGCATAAAGAAAAGTAACAAACTCACCTTCTTATATTTCAAGATATTAACTTAGATTTGGACAAAGAAATGTGGAGTCACTGTCACTGGAATGTTCAAAGCCACATGGATGTGGCACTGAGGGACACGGTTAGTAGGTATAGTGGGGATGGGCTGGTGGTTGGACTAAGTGATCTTAGAGGTCCTTTCCAACATTAATGATTCTATGATTCTATAATTCCATGAAATCAGATGACAATAGCTTTGTTTCTCTGCTTTTTTCCCTTTCTGTCTTCTTTTCTCAACTTCTTTTTTCCTCATCTTTACGTCTTTCTTTTCCTTTAATCTTTTCACCTCTTCTGTATTTTCTCCTTGTCTTTGTCCCCCTTGGGGCAGCACATCCCCACCATCTCTCTCCAGCCTGGTTCAACCCAGAGCTGAGACACAAAGCTCAGTGTGAGGTGAGGCTGATATGGACAGGATGTGCTGTACACTGTGTAGCATATAAATGCAACTAACCCTCTTCTTGGACACAGATGCAGAAGTCTTACAGTTCTTACTAAATATAAAGCTCCCAGGTTGCTCTGTGGAATACAGTGAAACGCACTGAAGGGGCACAACCCATTTTCAAGTGTTGTTGCAGATAGAAGACGTCCTTCCCTTTTGCAGGCATTTGTATGGGAGCATATGGTCTGTATCAGTAGCACCTTGCTCATCATACGAAGCCATCAGAACTGTAAAACCTAATGTATTCTTCGTGTACATCTTGTGAGCACTGATGCCTTTGGGCTATTGACTCTTTTTCCCCTCCTGTTCTCTTCTACACCAGTGGCATTTTATCAGGTTGATAATTCGACTGTATAAGAATCCCCCGATATCAGCATTAGTTTTGTCAAATCCCTTTTCCCTGCATGAAGACAGGCATTCTATTGAAACAATAAATCCATTATGTCAACACAATTAATTCTGTTAACTGATTAAAACATTCTGTCGAGGTACAAAAGGCATTCATCTAATATCTTCATCTAGTTGACAAAACACAAATCAGAGTCTTTGAAGTCGTTGTGTTCTATGCCAAGGAAAATCTTTCCTGTCGACATGCCATTTTATCTTTGCTTTGCAGGGAGTGGGGACATGTGGGCTCTACCAGAGATCTGCCCAGTGACACACAGAAAGCAACTGTGTCTCCTGGTACCTGTATTCCCATCTGTCTGCCTGGACAAGGGCTTCTGCAAGGGACTGCTTCTAATTGCGCGCTTGTACCACAGTGATCTTTTCCCTGGGTCAGGGACCATCATTCCTCTGTGCATTTATTTATATAACACAAAAGGAAAGGAATGGGTTCCCTCTCTGCTCTTGCAGTACAGTAACTGCTTGATTTCTCTTGGCACTTCTTAATGCTATTATAGAGCAAATCACTTTCAAAGTCACTGGTGAACACAAGGGGTTTCAGGGCTCCAAGTTTCTAAATGAGATCTGCCATCCATGAGTGCCTCCATATGCCTTAAGGAAAGACCCTCTCTTCTCACACGTAGGTTTTTTACTGCAACCATTGAAAATTAGAGGTTGAAATTTTCCATTTGTTTCTTCAGGGAATCATTTCCTCACAAAAGGGCCGCAAGTTTCACTCGAGCTCTTAACAGTGGGCTATGGAAGGAACAGAGGAAGGGAGTTTTATATGGGGATTATGTTCCTGTTTTCTCTCTTCTCCTCATAAGAGGTGAGTTGTGCCACAAGATGAGTTTTTAAGTCAGCAGAGCAGTCAGTCCTGCTTTCCTGGAAGCTCAAGTGCAGCCAATAGGGGTGGATTCTCTGCAGCAGGCCTGGGATTGCAATGTGCAAAAGCAGATGGCTAAGACAAACTCAGTCTGGTATAAAAGATGGCCTCTGAGAGCTGAGAGAGGGCTGAGACGCATCTATGGGGCAGGACCACTGCTGCAGCTATTCCTTTCCCACCTGTGGGTGCATGCATTGGGACAGCAGGCCTTCTGGCCATGGAAGAAAACCAGATGTAGCAGGATATGTTGCAGTGGTGGCTTGGCAATACCCTGAAAGCAGCAGGATGCCACCAGCCTTTGAAGTACTGCCCGTTCCATGCACCAGACATGAAACACGGGCCAGGGCAGGCGCTGTGTTCATCACAGCCACCTGCTTGTTGGGAAGATAAAGTTGCCTCACCTTTGGGATGGGCATTGGGAAGTAGATTTTAGTAAGTTCATTTTAAAAGCAAAATTACGAAGAATTAAGATGTTTACAATAAACCTTCAAGGAAAACCCTCGAAGTACGCTTCATCACATCTAAATCTCTTTCAGACTACATCCCACATTTCTTTTTATAACCACTGGTAGCTGCGTTTTCCTCCTTACACTTTCTAAAAGGCAACCACGTAGTTTCACATAAGCTGATATGATGATTGAGAATTGTGTGGTTATCAATAGATAGCTGATTAGCAATTTTTTCTCCCATCCATGTCTGCAGTGGCTAAGAAATATCCAGTTCATTCCTTCCTTTTTAAAGAAACCTTATTTTTTTCCTGTTCTGCTGGAAAAATAACCTGTTTTGGTTGATCTATGATTTAGTCCTCTGCTGTTGTCGTGCATTGTTTTAGAGTCTCTAATGAATTGTGGTAGTGAGCTGAATTCCTAATGTATTTATGCATATGCTTACCTTTAAGCTGGTGAGTGATTCTTGCAAGATCAATAACGCTGTGTTTAAGTACGTGCTTAGGGGCTTTGCTGGACTGACACTGAAGTGTTCAGATTCTACAGTGCTGAATTCCTGCTGGACGAGTTCTGCAGTCTTTAGAATTGTTATAGATTTAACTTTGCAGACAAGCTTTTTTCATTTATTAGGCGGCTGCTGTCCCCTAAGCAAATCTGTTACGACATTTTTTTGAGTAATTATCTCAGTGTTCCCACAGACTTCACCTGTTGTGTCGGCTGAGACAGTCAGCTCTCGGAACCTCAGAAGTGGCACAGAAGTTATCGAAGTTAACAACAGTAATGAATTAAGTGATAGCTATTTTGCTAATTTGACTAATGAGATGCTTTTCCAGTGCAGGGCAGATGTTGCAGATACACAGGCACAGAGATAAACCTAAATCTTTGGAAATTTAATTCTTACCTTCAGGAAATATTCTGTTCAAAATACTCACAAGTGCTCACGGGAAGCCATCCTGTGCTACCTAGCTGAATAAAACAAGTAACTGGTTAGGGATAGCCTATCTTCAATTCTAAGCTTTTTCAGTATTATCTGAAGTGCTTTGATACTTGATCTAGCAGTTAGCAACCCTTCCTGCTGCAAGGCGGTTGAAACTTGATGATCTTTGAGGTCCCTTCCAACCCAAGCCATTCTATGGTTCTATGATACTCATACTCTGAGGTTTTGATGTTTCATAAGAAACACCCACTGAAATCAGCTGCAAAATCTTATTAAAACATCACTTGAAATCATTACAGGGTCAAAACCAATCTGCCAATCTATACAGTCATAATATTTTACATGGTATCTGTGCAGAGGTCCCTTAAAAATAAATAGTTTTAATTGCATACAGTTTCTCTGTTGTTTTTCCACTTGGTTGCCAGTATACTAAATCTGCTGTACACAGATTTTTCATTCTTCCTAAATAAAAATCTAGGTTAACCTTTCAATACAAACATTTCCCTTCCAGACATGGAAATATCTCTTGTTTTGCAGCAAATAAAATGTTAGAACACAATGCAAAATTGTATAAATACTACTGCCTGATAGAACAGAACCAAGAGGGCGTCAGTTTGAGCTCCTATTAATACATTGTACCAAGAGAAGAAGTAGAGAATTGTCAAATCACAGAATGGTTGAGGTCCGAATGGACATCTGGAGGCTCTCCACTCTAAGCCCCTGATTTAACAGGGCCACACGCAGGTGTTGGACACACTAGCATAAGAAGGGGCAGTAACTTGTAGAAGGACCCAAGAGAAGTAAAGCAAAGCTTGGGGTTGACATGGGGTACTCAGTTGCTCATTATACATATGTGACATGGGGTCAGGAGGAAGGGAAATTTCTGCCTGATGAGTGGTCCCACAGTGCTTGGTTTCTGAACACCCTTGAAACCTCCCTTGGGGAACACAGCAGGCTTGCTTGTGTGGCACATCCAGACAGCCACCAGATGGAAGGCATAGTAATGTCTGTCTTTGAGTCCTTGTGCTGCCCCTGAGGTCCTGGGCATGGAAAGGTGTTCGGATCTACATCATCCTTGAGATGCAGATGGTGACAAGTCAAGTACAGAGGGACACAGACATGGCTCAAGATGTTACAACTTTGCCATTGCCAAATGGTATTTTGGGAGCCCATACTTGCAGGCAGGAGGATAGCTGCTGGCCTCTGAAGACTGATGACTTCTCTGCACCCATCCGTCATTAGCTAACCCACTGGCATGACACAGCCACCACGTACATGATACTGCATGGCTCCACAACCTCCCTCCAAATTTACCAAGTTTGGGCTATGTGGCAGATATCAGCAGATACCAGTACAACCCTCTGCTTTTCCCAAACTCCACTGTTAGTAAGACCCAGATACTAATCCAGGGGTTACACAGGCCACACAACACTTGTCCCAGTCCTACAGCAGAGGATGTTAAGTGGAACATGCCTCCAGCACTCTTATTGAGGGCTGCCATGTGAAGGGTTGGAGGCAGCACAGCAAACACTGCCCTGCACAGCCTCTCATTTTGACCAGAGCAAAAAGGACTGGAGTTTTGGCAGCCATGTGCACTACCTTCTATCCCCACAGCCCAGGGTCAGTTTGGCTGGCTGCTACTCACATCCTGGCTGCCATCCCTGCCTGCATCAGAGAGGAGGGCAGCAGAAATGAGTGTTCAGGGAGGTGCCACATGAGGATCCAGATTCCTCTGCAGGATGGCAAATGTCAGCAGATGACTAAAGAACACCAGATAGCTTGTCAGGTTTTTCTTTTCACCCTCTTCTCCCACTCCCCAGCCGCACTTGATCACAATATCTTCTAGGCAAGTGTATTGCCTTTGCCTACATCTCCCCAGCCCCAGTCCCAAACTCTGTGCCATGACTCCACCATCCCTACAGACCCCATATAGGAATGGATGGATAGTGAAAAGCACATCTCACATGTGGCTGCACAGAGGATGGTAGGATGGGGATTGCTTTCTCCCCATTTCAAAGACAGAAGGCAGGGGATTTGGGGCTGTGGGCAAGGAAGATCAATGAGCAGTTGGATGCAATAGCAAGCCCCAGGAAGGCTGGTGTGGCAGTTAAGTTTTAGGGGAATGAGCAGGACTAGCTGAGAGGCCCTACAGATTTTGGGATAGGGACAGACTGACTTGGAAAGCAGGCAGGGAGGGAAGAGGGCAAATAAGGATAGCAGCAGAAGAATCACTCACTGTATCAGCACATCCTAACAGAGACTATCAGCAACCAACCCTTATCACATAAACAGACTGAAGCAGCAGGTGTGATGTTCCATGGTGCAGAAGAAACTCCAGCCGTAACTCCCCATGCAAAGCCTGCTGCTGAGCCTCAGCCCAGAGGTGATGTAGGTACCCAGGGACCATCACTGTGGGTCAGTGCTGAGAGAGGGCACAGTCCACTCTCAGGGACAGGGCACCTTTCCCATCCCTCCTCCTCCATAATGCTGCACATCTGAAAGTACACTTGGCCTCTGTATTGCTGAAGAAGTTCTTCAGAGTGCTGCATAACCTTTTGGTCTTTCAAGAGCATCTATTAGCACGTGCATCCATAACAAGTCCTGGAGGCCTCAACAGCTTCCTGACTGATTCATTGGCTCAGACACTCACATCCCAAGTAGGGCCAGAGTGCACAAGGTCTGCTCCTGGAGCAGATCCTCCAAGTTCCACTCAGTCCCAGAGGACATCAGGTCACTGGCACCAGAATATATCTGCAGTGCAAGCTATGGCTGGACATGACTGGGGCTTTCACTTGAAAAGAACACTCCAAAGCCAGTTAGTGCTAGTGCAACTGAGAGCTCCGGCCTGTACCTGTTCTTTGTCTGATCTAGCATGACAGCTTTTAGATCAAATTGCATTTTTATATTGTCCTAAAGCACCAGTGACAGTTTTCACTGAGCGTCCCTGTCATGGAGTAACACGGGAATGGCCATAATTTAGTATGAGCGCTGCCAGGGTAAACTTAGTTTCAATAGCAGCAGCTGGAAGAGCTAATGTAACACCCCCTCATCACCCTAAAACCCATTGCTGAACCTGCAAACATACTTTTGCTGCCACCAAAACATAGAGCATGCAATGGAAAGGGTTGTAGTGGGTTTTTGCCAACCAGCATCTAAGCACAAGAGATGTCTGTAAGCATTTCTGTCCTGCCCTTACACAATTACAATTCCTTCAGGTTCAAACTCAGATGAATTTGATTATGTTAGCAAAATGACATTGACCCTTCAGATGACTACATCAGTAGGTTTCAGAAACACATAGTGTGTATAACGTCTCAAGGATGTTCACAGAATAATATGCAAGTGAGGCTGGCTTCAGGTGCCAGCCCAGTGATGTTGGAGCTATAGGAGGGAAAGGCTCCACTGAAAAAAGATGTCCCGGTCGTCTGAGATGGCCTTCAAGTTACTTTTGTTGGTGTAGCTGAGGAGATATTTCCCATCTGTAAGGCCAACATAGGTAGTTATATTATGGGAGGACCCTTCCTCCTTTCTTCTTATTGTTTTCAGGACCAGAGAGTCCGAAAACTTAGTTGATAGACTGTGGTACCCACAAGTACATCTATTCTCCAGCCAGAGATCAATACTGCACACCAGTGCTGCAGTTTCTACACATAGCTGTGGGATTACTTGTCTCTGTCATGATACAGCTCTAAATTTCTGCATGTTTGGGATCAACGTTTTATCATCCTGAAAGAGTCTTCCTCATTCCCCACTGTCAGTCAAGTCAGGGATGGGACATTTCTGTGGCCTGACAAAGCACTTAGGACAATTAATAGTTTTAGAAAGCATTAACTCCTTTGATTCATATTGAGCACACCCTTTGCTGCATGTTTTGTGCTTATTTATCAGCATAGAGCCATAAGCCATCAAGCTAAAGATCACACAGCTCATAGAATCATAGAATCATAGTCATATAATAGCTTAGGTGGGAGGGGACATTAAAGATCAAGTACCAACACCAGCTGTGGGCAGGGCTGCCCCCCACCAGCTCAGGATGCCCGTTGTTGTTTCTACTGTCCTGAAGTTATTTCTTCATTTCTCTCTTCAGTCCCTGATGGTGTTGTTTCTCTTCCCCCACCAGATCTTAATTCTCCTCACAAATAGTCATAAGCTTCAATCCCTGCCCCAGCAGTCCCAAACATCCCCTCAGGGCATCCGCCAAGATCACCATCAGCTGCAGCTCCTTTTTAGGGGAGCATAGTGTGCCCACATGGCATGGGGAAAACCTCCCCAGACATCACCACTGCACTCACAGCACAGATTTTATCACAGCACATTCCTTTTTTTTTTTACTTTTAGCAATGATTTCATCTTTACTTCTTAAAGTGCAAGTAAGGATAGAAAGAAGGGTGACTTACAAATCATTTAATTATCTTCTGCCTCATTTTCTCACTCTTTGTGAGGTTTTGGAATGGAAATAGGGCCAACTTTTCTTATCTTTTTAAGCTGAGAGAGGTTGGTTGCTGTCTTTCTATATCTCTTTCCAGGACTATTTTAGTGTATAATTTGATAATAGCCTGCTATTGCAGTGACCTCAAAGAAAGCTCTTCCTGTTTTAGTCTTCTAGTCTCCTACTGGAGATCTGAAGGGCTATATTAGAAGCTTGAGGGAGATGAAGAAGTAGATTATTCTGAACATTTCCACTAGCACCAGCATCAAGTATGCTTCCACAATCCCATTGTCTTCTCCAACAGTAGGTTTTATTTCCAAAACTTTCTGTAGCATCATGGAGAACTCTTGAATGCTCTCCACTTGCTATCCTTAAGGACTGTGAGGCAGTTCTCAAAGCAAATTTCAGTGGTGTTCAGCTCTTGCATTGATCCACCCAAGCACAGCACAGGGAGGCTCTGTACAAATCTGGAAATGTGAATGGCTGCAGGCTACTCCATGGCTCTGCAGACCATGCAAAAAAGCAACAGCAGCAGTGGGAGGTACAAAATCTTCTCCTTTGTGCAATATCTGCATCTCTAAACCACTGACACAAGTACTGTGACTGCACTGAGCAGTCGGCCACCTTCAGCACCTTTGCCTGCTAGGAGGAGCTATCCCAGCCCTTCCCTCCTTCCTAAACCCCTGATGGTCTCCTCCAGTCCTTTTGGAGAGTCAGTAGGAAGTGCTGGCTGGGAGTCAGGGAGAATCTCTGTCCTCCTTAATCAGGGACCATACTTGCTGCTTGGGAGGATCATAGAATCATAGATACATAGAATGGTTTGAGTTGGAAGGAAGCTTTAACAGTCATCTGGCTCAATCCCCCTGCAGTGAGCAGGGACACCTACAGCTCCATCAGGTGCTCAGAGCGCCATCCAGCCTGATCTTGAATGTCTCCAGGGATGGGGCACCCACCACCTCTCTGGGCAACTTGTTCCACTGTCTCACTACCCTTATTGTAAAAAACTTCTTTCTTATATCTGATCTAAATCTCTCCTCTTTTAATGTGAAACCAGCAGACCCTGCTGAAGAGCCTGTCCCCTTCTTTCTTACAGCCCCCCTTTAGATACTGAAAGGATCAATCCCACTGCAATTAGTGATGGGATGACCAGAAAGATATGAACCTCTCTAATACACTTCGAGGAGTTAATTAAAGGGGTCTAATCTCCTCTGAGAAGAAGAGAATCTCAATCTATCCCTGGAAATTACTTTCTCTAATAGAATGACGTAAAACCAACTAACACCCTACGCTGGGTCAATAGTTGCCCCATAACTAAACACTTTGCATAACACACAAAGGACACAGTGCTCTACACATGTAGATATATATATATATTATTGTTTGTTTGCTTTATTAAAGCCATAATCCCCGGGCTTTTAAATACAGCTGAAGAAAGAGGGCATCCGGGAAATGAACACTGCATTTGCAGGGGAAGAGGGACCTCCACTGGCTGCAGAACGAAAGGAGCAGGGTTTGGTTCTGCGCAGAGCCTCAACTCCAAGCTGTTATTTAGCAACAGCCCGAGCAAATAGGCACAGTCAAGCAGCTCAGCTCCTCACCAGCTTGGGGTGCTCCAGGCAAGGCAGGGATATCTGGGCTGAAGTGGGGCCCAGATGGCAGGCAGGTGCTGTTCTGGGCATAGCCTGCAGCCAGCTCTGGGAGCTGCCCTGCAGTGTGAAGGAGACTGAGGAACTACACCAGGCCTACACAGAGACTGCACAAACCTGGGCTTTTCTCTCTGAGAAGCCAAAGGAATGCTTCTAGAACCACGTCTATGCTATTCCATTTAAAGTGCAGTGCCAGAGCTTGCCCTCTGGCACAGGGGTCAGCCCATATCTGTATTGAGAGCTCAACACACCCCCATAACATGGCAGCCATAGGCAGATGACTCCTGCAGCCACACGCTGTACCACATCAGCACATGGCACAGGACCTGAGCCATCTGGCTGCGGGTGGTGTCTAGAGCATCTCTTGTCGGTGCTGACTTTTGTCCAGCACCTCTTTTCAAGATGAGGCCCACGCCACGTAGGCCGCAGCCACACATGGGCCCATGGCACGGAGCAGCACTCTGTGCCTCCCAGGGCTGCACGCACTGCCTGGTGCTCAGAAGTGCTACTGATATCTGCCTCCCCACACAGCACACGCAGTTGCAGGAGGAGTTTTCCCTCCTTCTCCCCATGTCACGCAGACAGCTGGCTCCCAGTAGTGCTGTGTTTTCATGCCGAAACAGTGAGAAGGATTTCAGATCTGGCGCAGCAAAGTGCACAGCAAGCTGGCGTGCACCAGCCACTTGTCACTGCTTGTGTGCATGCTTCCTGCCTGATGCCCTCCCTCTTCCATGGCTTTACTACTTCACTGCAAATATTACAAACTGCAAGTAATCCTCCACTAAGTAGCAAACATTAACTGGCTGCAGGAGATGCCACCTGAAGCTGCTGTCTTCCCCAGACACCCCCACACAGACAGGGTCTTGCACCCTTGGGATGGCTGCAGTGACTGTAGCTGATGCAATTTGAGCAGCAGCATTGACCTTGGGTCTATGGGATGCCACTGTCTTATGGAGTGCCATAAGATTCTGCACAGTGAAACAGCACTGTGCAGCTGCATTTAGGCAACTGAATCCCACTCATTTTAGTGTCATCCCATTCAAAATGTGCCAGCAACTGCATGGGAGCAGGAGTGCAGTCGGGGAATCATCACAGATGTTTCCCCTCTTCTTCTCTAGAGGCGTCTTTGCAGGTACTGCCTGAGGCACAGGGCTGTACCTCCTACTGTCCCCTGCACTCAGTGCTTTCCAGGGGATCCCTCCTTCAGTAGAGCTGCAGTTCAGTCAGTGTGCCCAGCTCAACCACCTCCCAGACTCTGGGAGGGGGGAATAGAACTTTTAAGTCTGATGCACTAAAAAATAGTAGTTAAGGGGAGAACTTCTCATTTCAGGTATTTTGCTTCAACTGGGAGAAGACAGAATGGCAGAATGGTGTTTTTGTATCCAGAGAGAGAGTTTAAATAGACAAAAGTCTAGTGATGTTTCTGCAGAAAGGTCCCAAGGATTAATGGCAGTCAGCCACTGCTGCCACGTCTTGTGTCCAATGCAGTTTGGGTGCCGCAGGAAATGCATCTACATCAGCACCAAGCAGTCCTCACTGGTTTAAGAGGACCAAGATATAGTGACTTGTGGCCTCCATTGTTGGCTCTTCTCCCCCCAATAAATCTGCATTCCTGCCACTTCTTATGGAAAGCTGTTACCAAGCTTTATCTCCTGGGAATTTGTCTACTCGTTGCATCACAATATTGTCATCTTTTGATACAAAATTGAAGATACGTTTTCCCATTTATTCCTGGTCTGAAAAGAAAACAATACAAACATTTCCTGTTTGACTGGGAGTGGTGCAGAGGGGGTCAGGACAGTGCTGGTGGGAAAGGCCCTCAGCCTCAGCCAGGTCTCCAGCCCCGTGACCAGACCAGGCTCTGAAGGCTTTCTCCACACCATCCTTCCAAACCCCCAAAGAAGGACCCTGCCCAGGCTCTATGAACAATTTGTTCTCATTTCAGGAGCACTGAGACATTCCCCCAAGGTTACGTGCAGCCAGTATCACCTGTAATGTCAGTGCACAGGGGTGAACAGCTGCAGAAACCATGGTTTTATTTTGAAGGTCAAATGGAAAATACTTCATTGGTTAAAATTATTCCCTGGCTCATCATCATTCCTTCCATGTTATGAAATTGATTGGAAACAGAACTGAGAGGAGAAAGCAAGCTGGATACTTCAGTATTAGAGGATTCCCAGGTGTACCTGCTGGATACACAATTCCACGCACTCCAGGCAGTCAGTGTGACTTTTCTCACCTCTTCATCACTCTGCCACAAGAAACGATTACTTACTACATCTAATTACTTCTTCACATTAATGAAAAGGAAGCACCATCCAGCTCTGCCTCCCACAAGCAGTTCACAAGCTTGCTCCATGACCTTGTGTACTCCTCCACCTGCCTTCATTTGTCAAACTTAAACCAGGAACAATTTACCCAGGCCCCAAGGCTACTGTAAGATCTCATTATTGCAAAGAGCTCCTCTAGCCCATGCCCATGTACAACACAGTATTATGTATTATTAACAGGATGCGGCCAAAGGAAGAGAGAAACAGAGGAAGTAATTTTTCAAATGTTCTCTTTCCCCTCTTCTTCCCCTCCCAGAACAATGCAGAGCCACAGCAGGTTTCCAGAGTTCTGGGCTGGATTCGTTCAGCAACACCGACGCACTGACAGTTCTCAATCTACATGCATGACAGCTCCTCTAATTGGAAAGATTACAAAAGTCTACTGCTCAACTGAGTTTCTCAGCAACTGTTAAGAATAAAATTAAAGGGAAAGGAAAACCAGCTGCAGAGTACCAGACATCCACAGTGGGAATGGGAGCTGGGGACAGGCAGCACTCCTGTCCCCATTTAATTTGGCCATATTAAAACTAACAGCACACAGGCAGCGGGGTCACACCCTCAGCACAGTATGTGCAGAGACAACAAGCACAGAAACAAATGCCTGTGCCATTCTGAAGCAGGTGCAAGAGCAGGTCTGCTAGAGAGGACAACAAATAACATCTGACCGATGAAAAGAGTTAAGAAAAGCACTTCCCAAACCTCAGCGCAACGAGATGCCTGTGCTTTTCCCATGGATGACTGTTGCTGCTCTTCTACTACAGGCAAAACCTAGGGGCTGTGCAGGACTTCAAGAAACAACAGCAGTAAAAACTTGTTTTCTAATAAACCAGCTCCCTACTCTCCCCAGCTTACCTTCTAGGGCCAGTCGGTCAGAATCTACACACAAAAGCGAACTGCTTGTGTTTGAGGAGTCCTAGTTCCACTCCCCTATGAGGCAAAGCTGAGGGAGCTTGGCTTGTTCAGCCTGAAGAAGGCTCCAGAGAGCTCACTGTGGCCTTCCAGTACTTGAGCGGAGCTTATAAACAGGAGGGAGACTGACTTTTTACATGGTTTGATAGCAATGGGGCAAGGGGGAATGATTTTACACTTAAAAGAGCAGAAATTTAAATCCTCAGAGGGCGGTGAGGCACTGGCAGAGGTTGCCCAGCTGTTCTGTGATCCAATGATTCTACGACTCTATGATTCTGTGACAATAACAAATGGTGGGAGCCTGGGTATCACCCATGGGCCAGGGAAACTCCTGTCAGTCTGCTGGGAATAGCAGCTCCCTATCTACAGTGGATCCTCACACCTGGACTGAAACTCAGCACCCCGAAGGGGCTGGCTTTGGCCAAATCACTGGCCACACCTAAACTGAAGGGCTCTTCTAATACAAAGAGAATTCTGGATTTTGCTGCTCCCCCTGCCTCTCTCATTTAAATATATACTTATGTTTCTTGTGATCATCACTGAAAAAGAAACCAATCTAGCTGGTTATGGATATAGTAAGGAAAATGGCAACTGTCACTTCTGCAAAATACAAAGTGAGTCCTACCCACATAAAGTCTGCACAGTTCAGGCCTTACGTCTTTCCCAAGCTATAGTGGTTGGCAAGTGAGAATACAAGAACTACTCCAAAGCATTGCACCTTCCACCTACCAAACCTTTTATGTAAGACCTCATATGAGATAAATTAACTACATAACGTTAATTCCTGAAGCGAGGCATGATACAAGGCTCTCTGTATCTGAAAGCTGAAGGCGGTTGCTAGAAGCACTGTAAGTAATCACAGAATCACGTGGGAAGGAACCCACAAGGATCATCAAGTCCATCTCCTGGGTCTACACAGGAATATCCAAAAACTAAACGATGGAGAAAATACACATATGTAAACAGAGGCAAACACCTGAACACATCTGAAAAAAGGTTATGGCAGTTAAAATGAAATTTCATACTTGTTCGCATTCATTCTCAGGTGAATTTATGAAGAAGCACTAGAAGTCTTTGCTCTAAGGTTTTGTGGGAAGTTGATGCAGTTTCACAGACTCGGGGGAAGAGTTGTTAGTTGCGGACTCGAATACAATACTTTACTGTGCTGTAATTAGTCACACTGGGCAAGTATTTGCATCCAGCATTTGGTATTCCAGTCTGGGTTTTCCATTTTCTAAAAGGCAAGGCTCCAGACTTGAATCTTCTATTGGGGGAAAAATAAATAAAATCAACAAGCTTGCCCTGGCCTTTCACTCACAGGCAGACTGAAGTTCTGCACCTGTGGCCAAAGGAGCAGTTCTTTATCCTACAGCCCAGATTCCACTGAAATGCAGAGATGAGGGCTCTGCTGAGAGCTGCAGCTGGAGGAACCCATTCCAAAGGGACATCTGCACAAGACCCAGAGCATGCAGCAT
>JAOWBP010000001.1:88019700-88115725 GCA_028571105.1 Tragopan temminckii | reverse complement strand
GAGGGACGTGGGCAGTGGGCATGGTGGGGGTGGGCTGATGGTTGGACTGGGTGATCTTAGAGGTCTTTTCCAACCTTAATGATTCTATGATTCTATGACTGGCAGGAACAGGCAGGGAGGCTGCTTTCAAGGGGGCTGCTCTTTCTTGCTGTTCCCTGGTCTGGCTGCTGGCTTTTATGCAGAATAGGTGAGAAATGATGACAGAACAGAACTGACATGTAGTTGGCACAGATATCTATGAGAGCTCAAAATGCAAAGCACCAGAGACAGTCTGAAATAATGGATAGTTTGTTCCTGGCACTAGTTCATCAAAATGGCTTTTATTAAAAAATTCACAGTACTGACCAGAACATCAGCAATTATGTACCATTATGTTACACTAAAATTAAATCAATACAAATTCAAGGATTTTGCTGAAGCAAACCTTTCAGCACAAGCTAGCACGATGCAGTGCCATAGTCATGCACCAGCCTTCCATGTGAGTCTTTGATAAAAATTGTGGAATACATGGATGGAGACTAACCTAAAAATCTTTTACTCAGAGATCACTTATGGAGATTATATCCCTGGACTGAAATCCTGGGACTCTGCTGTTCTTACCTTAGCTTTGTAAGTGATTCTTTCTGATTTTCAGGTGAGCTAAAAAAGTTATTATGAAGTCAAGGCTACTTAAAAGGCAAAGCACAACAAATGATCATTACAAAAACGGGTGTAGTAAGTACACAGAGTAATATGGTGATGATGGCAATAAGAGATGCTCATTGCCAAGCCACTTGAGCTTTGGGCACTGTGTGTGTGAGTTCTAAGTGCAGCCCTTTTAGGGCACAGGTAGGCATTTCTCCTTCACTTCCTGAACCCCTGTGCAGGACAAACTAGGAGGTAGGTGATGCTCTCCAATGCAGTAGAAGGAAGATAAGTAGTGCATTGAGAAACAAGAAGCACTGCCAGTACTATTATAATCAGAAGACAGCTGGACTCCCTGCAGGGCATTTCCCCAAGGAACCAAACCAGGAGAAGCCAAAACAAGTAAACAAACAGCACGACTCTTCTGGGACAGACTTACAGATTCTTCTTTCTTCCTGGGAAAGGATAGTTTCCAGAAAGCTTTCCAAAAGCAACAGCCGTTTCACTCATGGCTTCAACAAGCGCTTGGGAATGACAGAGGAAAAAGCAACCAGGACTGCAGAGGATGATTCAGAGCAACTTGAGGCCATTTTAGGAAGGAAAGTCATCAGTGAGCAAAAGGAACAATTCCTGAATGTAGGCTCTCCTGCACGGACTGACTTCAGGAAGAGCAGTGCCGTGTGGTTGATTCTTTTCTCTGCCAGACAATGGGGCAAGATTTCATCATATTCATAGGAAATCAGTATTGCACTCCTGCCATGAACCAGTAAGCAGCCATGTTTTAAACACAAACTGGTAAAAATAACTATGCTATTAAATCTAAAGAAGAGATGTTAAGTCCTACAAGCCATATTTGACAAGATGAAAATCTGCTTATTAAAGCAGACTATCCATGCAGCTTCTCTATTTTTGAGACTTTCATATTCATTTTTCGTACAAGAAAGGAAAACAAAGATAAATGTTATTCACATTTGCCAACATATTACTTATTTTTAGAAAAGCAACCACAGAAGTCTTAAGAATGGGATGCACTATGTCACCTTGACTGTTCCCTCTGCTTACTTCCACATTAGCGGTGTCTGTTTCTTTCTCCAGAAACACAGGGCTTCAGCAGTTCAAACAGACCCTGGAAAAACAGCAGTAGTTTTCATTGCATTTAAAGAAAAGAAAAAAAAGATTATATTATCACTGTAACTTGGGCGTTCACCATTTCATTCTGATGCAGGAAACAATGAGATATCCAGTGGCTGTTTTTGTCTCTTTAAAACCTGGATGAAAAACAGCACAGCAAACTCAGTAGGGCTCAATTTGTGGAGCTTTCAGCTAATTAAACCCCGTGGTCTGCATTGGTTGGAAGCAAACATTCTGTGTGGGTTTGTTTGGGTGTTTAACAAGAAGAAAATTAATAAATATCCAGGCTGAGTTCATTATAGCAGATTTTGTTCTTCTTTTCTCTCAGCTATGCCTGACCTCGGTGTCTCCATTTGTTATATGAATATAGAAAAGTTCTGCATGGTGTGAGGGTGCCTAAGTGGAAAGAGATTTGTGTTATAATTATGAAGCCAGTAAACCAAGTTCCTGGAAACATAAGCCTGAGGACTCATCACTCCTTGTAAATATTTTGCACAGCTTTTGCTGATAACTCTGCACTATAATTGTCATATCTACACAAATAGAAGTGTGAGTACAGCACTAGGGCACAACCCAATTTTTACTCACTAAAACTAATGGCAGTAATGACCTGTCAGTAGTACAGACAGAACTCGAGGTCCTCACACATCCTGTTCTGAAGTCTGTCCTTGCATTATTTCTGTTGTTGCCTGTGGCAGCCAAGTTGATCATACCACTGACTTTCCCTATATGCTCCATGGTTCCACCTTTGTGGCAGTGGAGATAAATTCCGGGTTCAGCGTTTTTTGAATGTTAAGGTCCTGATAAGGTCAGAGTACATATGCATTTGATTAAGAAAAGCTTCTTTTTTTTTCAGTGCTTATATTTGTTTATCCCACTCCCTGCTCTGAAATATGTGAGGAAAATAAATGCTAATTTTGTATGCAGGCTGTATTGGCAATGGTCTTACTGCAGGGAGGGCAAACTATGAGGGCCAGGTTTCTGGTTTTGCTCTGAAAGGCACAAAGTTGAATTACTATCAGGTTCAAACTCGAACTCTGAAAAGGTGCTCCTTGTCTACCAGAGGAAGCTCAAGTGGCAATAGAAAATATGAAGTCTTGATTATCTTATGAGGAATTCATGATTGAATGCACATTCTATGGTATTTTGGGAGAATGAGAATTAATATTCATAGACAATCTTAAATGAGAATTTGTAACCAGAAAAAAAAAAGTATGTTTGAGTTCTGTAATGATAATGTTCTTTCACAGCTGCTTTTGTGAGTGGGGAATAATTTTGCAGCACTATAGCTGATGTTGCCTTTCTGGTTTGTGGTAAAATTGTAAAGCAAATGTTTCCTCCAAAGAACTGCAGAGCTGTTTATGGGAGCTGGAGGTGCACTACTGAGACATGAGGTTGAAGTTCTAATGTGTTGCAATATTGCGGATTGGTGTAATTTCAGTGCACTGCCTTCAGCATGATTTTGTCCTGTAGAAGATACCATTATAAAAGAAAAATCATGAAAAGAAATGATGTGGCTTATCTTTAAGTTCTAGAAAAATGTATTCATGCAAAGATAGCCATATGTTTTTTCCACATTTATCATTAGATCCTATGTGCTTATTTACCCACAGATATAGTCATACTTTTTCTACTCTAATGGGAAACTTGTGCTGAAAGAAAATCCTTGAATGTGAAAAGGCCAGAGGCTGGTACAAAATAAACAGAAGAAGATTAAGATCAAGTACAAACCCATGGTGTAAGAAGATAAGAGACAACATAGTTTCAGAATAAAATATTTAGATAAGGATTATTTGGGATGCTGAAGAGGATGGAAGAGAGGAGATTAACTAAAATGGTGTGCTTGTTTTCACACTGAATTCTTCCCTGTATTTCTCATTCCCCCTCATCTGTCTGCATCATCTTTGTGTTTTCAGTCTCCTTATCTTTATACATGGCGCCTACCACTTTGTGAGGATAGTGCTTCAGGAAGTACCATTACAAAGAATTATGACTGGCTTGTTTTTTAACAAGAAGAATGTCTTAACAGAACACTTCTTTCCTACAGTGGGCAAACTCTGGATTAAAAACTTGTATATCAAACATTTATTGTAGAAATCCAAAAACAAGGACATGAGATGTTGCCATACACGCAACTGAAAACAGGCAGGTTTTGGGTACTTTTAAAGCTATTACATATTTGATCTTTAATTTTTGAATGGAAGCCAAGACTAGTCATTCTGTGAAAGGTTTTATGGTCAAAAGGTACCTAATTCTTTCTTATCTATTTAAAAAATGTGATGTCTGGAGCGGCACTTTTAAATAATTTGTATGAAATTTGTTAGTCAGTGTTGCCAAAAGAAGTAACCTTATCATTTTTATTTGATAGTAAATTGCTGTAATATTTGAGATGTAACATTTCAAGGCATAGGAGATGTTATTTGTAATATACTGAGCTGATGATCCAATTTAAAAGCAAACAGTAATTTTTATAACTGCAGTAAAACATCCTGCAATAGCCCAGTAAGAGAACTGATACTAGATTTACCTTTATTAAATGTTTGTGTGTGTATATATATGTATATATAATATATATTATGAATGGGCACACTTAGTAGAGATTGTAGAGCCAATCATCTAGAACAGATTCAAAAATTTGACTCAGAAGTCTTGTTTAACCTATCAGACATAAGTACACAGTATAGTTCAATAGTGTAGGTCATAGAAGTATTTACTTATGTTCTAAGCTGGACTTCCCCAAAGCTACTTTGCTTGAACCTAATAATTGGGTGGCCTTAAGCTGGCGAAGCAGCTCACTGCAGTAGCACTTTGCTTTACCTGGCCCTAACTCCTGTGAAAAGAACAACGAAGCTTACGAAAGGACTAGAAAATAAGACACATTAAGAGTTGCTGAAGTTGTTCAGTCTAGAGAAGAGAAAGCTTGCGGGGAGACCTCATCACTCTCCATAGCCACCTGAAAGGAAATTGTAGCAAGGTGGGTGTTGGTCTCTTTTCTCAGGTGGCAAGTGATAGGACATGAGGAAAAGGCATCATATTGCATGAGAGGAGGTTTAGATTGGGTCTTTGGAAGAATTTTTTCATGGAGAGGTTGGTCAAGCATTGGAAGGAGCTGCCCAGGGAAGTGGTGGAGCCACCACCCCTGAAGGTATTTAAGAGGTATGTGATTATGGCACTCAGGGATATGGTTTATTTTAGTTAAGTGGACTTGATGATCTTGAAGGTCTTTTCTGACGTAAACGATTCCATGATTTTAGTTCACAAGTCCCATCAGCTCAGCCAAACTAGTATGGCCTTCAGCTGACCAACCTCCAGGACACCTGCCTGCTATGCCATGCAAAGGGTAGGGACATTAGTGGGGAAAACCACAGCCCAGCACTGCTGTTGCTGCCTGGCTGTGCAGGGAAAAGTGCTGGATATTTTGTCCGGAAGATAGATCTTGTCAGATCTATGTTGGCCACCAGCAAACAGAATGGTCGCATCCCTCTTGGTGACAAAATGATGCCAAGTCTCAGAGCTGGAAGGAGCTGCTGAGGGAGCAGGAGCAGGCAGCTCACTCCCCAGGGCTTTCCTTTCAGCTCTGCCCTTCATCTCACCCTCGCCCTTGCTTGGCAGAGGCTGCTCAATGCTGTCCTTCCATGCTCCAGCTAACCTCTTCTCTCTTGGTAGGGGAAGCTTGCGCCACAGCAGGATGCCAGGAACAGCTGTAAGTGACTGCAGGAGCCCGTCCGGGCTCTTTCAGAACAAAGTCAAAAGGTTGCTTTAAATCACTGTTGCAGACATGCTTTTGAGTCTCCTATCTTTGGGATCATAAGGACACACTATTCTGTTTTCGATAAAAGTAAAGACTTAGTTCTTTTATAGATTGGCTTCTCCAAATGGTCCAACATGTAACCCTGAATTGTCCTGAATCTGCTGGGGTTCTTGCAACAAACAGGGGAAACATTCCAAATGTGGAGATATTTCAGTATGATTCCTAAGATTTTTTTTTCTCCCCTTTACCCCCCAAAATCCAAAGCAATGAAAACAAGAAAACAAACCAACAAAAAATCAAATTCCACCAATACTTTTGTTCAGAGAGGCATGAATCAAGTGATACCCCTGAGCCTGCCCTGAATGGTTCAGCTTCCTTGGTGCTTGCACTTGAGCGCCTTATTCAGGATGAGTATGGCTATAGTGCAGTGCATGTCCCAGCAGATCACACTGCATATGTACTGGCTGACTTGCTGCAGCCCTTTTGGCCTATTACTGTTCCCAGGAGATGCTAGTTGTTGCCTACAGATGTGCAGTTCTACTCTTCATGTGCACCCCATGCCCAGGTTCTTCAAGAAGGAACTCAGCAGTAACTGACTCATCTAGAGTCAACACTGACATTTTGAACCTAGGTTAGCAGGAATTGCAAAGAGTACCAGGGCCCTGTTCCCTAGCCTGTGCACATGCTTGAAAGTCTGTTTCACCAAAGTGTTCATAGAGCAGGCAGTCAGTAAGCAAGTTTGATATCCTAATGGTTTCTAAATTGCTGATGAATTAACGGAAAGGGAAAATGAGCTGGAAATGCTGACAGTGCAGGTATGTATTTCAGGAAAGCACAGAAGAAAAGAGTTTTTTCCATCCTAGAATGGATGATATCCATAATGTAACAGAATATTGAAGTTCTGAGGCATGAACCACATATATTTTCTGATCACTAGAGAGCTGTAACTGCATTAGTGTCTTCTTGTCACTGAACAAAGATAACCATACTGTACTTAACAACCTACAGCTGATGAGTATCACCAGGATTAATTAGTAAGTGTTACATGCTTACAAGCTGATGAGGGCTGTTAACAAGTGTTAGGTATTGTCATGCTTCACTGCTGTGTGCATAATACTAGATCCATAAACTGGGAGAAGCTCAGACACTGCAGAGATGAGAATGGTATGAAAAAGCTTGACAGGGTGCTAACATTTAAATATTGCTGGGCTATGTATTCAAGGGATTTTTTTTTTTCTATAAAGTGCATTTTTCTGTTTTGATTAGTTGTGGGAGACCCATCCCTGGAGGCATTCAATTGGATGGGGCTCTGGGCAGCCTGAGCTGATGGGAGGCAGTCCTACCCACGGCTGTGGGTTGGGGCTGGATGGACTTTGAGGTTCCTTCCAACCCAAACCGTTCTGTGATCCTAGGACACTTATTAATATAATGTTCTTCTATTGAAATTATGCTTGTTTGGGGTGTATTAAGCCCTTCACTCTCTATGCCAGTGTGAATGCCTGCACATCACTGCTCTGGGGCTGAAGCAGCTCAGTGGGCATCTTCAAGGCTGTGAGTGAATGAATGCTCAGGGGCTGCAGTGGCTTGAGGTGGTTGAAACCAAGCACAGGTTCTATTTGTGACTTCTTCACAGTCCTGTGCTAGGGGCATGGCATAGGTAAATGCTGAATTTTCTTCTTCTTATAACCTACGAGATGCATACCCATACATGAGGCTCAGTATTATGTAAATGGTCTGTAGTTTCAGGCCCAATTCCATTGCTTTCTCATCCAGATCTGCTACCCAAGGCTGTGGCACTGTGTCATTGCTTTCCTTTTCCTATAACAGATGTAACCAAGAGATAACAGCTTGTACAGTCTGCATTTCTAAAGGACAAAAAGTGTGTGCATGTGTGAAGGGAGGGAATACAGTATATGGGACAGAGTATATGTTTTCTAACCTCTATGAAAAGGGACTTTGGGGAAATGGATGAAGTAATATACATTTTTAAGTTTCCCTTTGAAATTTTTTTGTTTGTTTTTTTCATAGGAATTTTCACATTATTTTCAATTAAATAATAATTTTCAGTATGCAGAAACAGGTTTTTTGCTTTTGAATAGATGATATGGAGAAACTTGTGGGTTTTTATTTAACAAATTATTTTTTTAACTTACTTTCATTGATTAGATTTCTAAATAAAGTATTTAGAATTTCTGTCATTGCTGAAATATTTCATTTGGAAATTTCATCTGATAATGAATAACATCAACAGAAAGGAACATTTGCTGCAGCATATGTTACTGTTAAAAGCCAAACTCTGTTTGGACTGAAAAATACTGTCCTTGGAAGAATTGCACCCAGCTTTTCTTGCTTTCCATTGTGTGTCCCAATCTTACACTCCAACAGAACAGGTCATAGAGCCAAACAAAGAAATGCTTGGGAAAATTGAACATTTTCCCAGTGAGAATATGTTTAACTTATATGAGGATGCATTATGTCATAGCACGGGTAGTGTTTCAGGATGATTTCTGTATCACTGAAAAATGTTTATGTTCAGTACTTTCATGAAAGTAATAGTGCGATGTGCCAGCTGATGGTTTACATTTTAATAGACCAAATTCAAATGTGAATCCACTGCAATAGCTTTTAGCACAAATCTGGGAGGTGGTCATCTAAAAAGCACAGTTGCGAGGGCTGCAGACAAATATAAAATCCATCGCCAAATCTACAGATGCATTTTGCATTGCTAAGATACTGTTAATAGATTTTGCACTAAGAAGAAATGAAGAAAAATTTGAGCACAGACTCTCACCTTGGTAAGTGGAGAATGGCCATATCGGGGAATGGGGGAGATGGGAAGCAGTCAGCGTGCATACGTGGGATATAGGGATTAGAGTTGTGTACTGAAGCTGAGTGACAGTTTGGATTTGTATCAGAAAGAGAAAGGGTTTTGGACAGATAAAGATGAGAACCCAAGGAGATGCATTCGCCAGGAGCCAGGGCTTTAGAGCAGTCGCAATTTCCCACCTTGGTTGAAGCAGGAAAACAAACAACCCAGCGTACTTCAGTCTTTCCAGTTTGCTGTCTTTTCCTTCTCTTCCCTGTCCTAGTTTTAGGATGTTCTGCTAGTCCAAAACTGTATCTTGCATCTTTTATTTATGCTTTTATGCCCTTTGTTAAGCAAACAGCTTTGTTCTGGAAACGATGAACACACTCTGGCTAAACCATTCTTTAAACAACTTCTTGCACTTTTGCTCAAATATTATGAATAATACCGAACTGTCAAGAAAGTTCTTTCTTTTTTTTTTTTTCCTCCACTCATCTGTTTCATCAAGAAGTTGTTCCATTTAGTCATATAGGTATTTCTTGGAATATTTGTAGAGATTTATAGTGCAGCATCCCAAGTAATTTAATAGGATATTGATCTGTGAATAACACTGCAGCTGGTATACTTTGCCTTGATCTTGATGTGTTTTAGCATCACAGGTGTGCTGGTGCTGCTGCTCAGATCTCCTGTGGGCATCAGTAGGGTCCTGTATGGGGAAGCCTGGTCTGAGCAAATGTGGACTACCCCCGACACTTACGGATGGTCCTTACAGATGCATCTGCAGGAAGGTGATGATAAAGGAGAACTTGCAATAAAGGAGAAAGTTTTAATCCAGAAACAAACTAGGATGTACATATGGCTTCCCGATCAAATTGGAAAAGAATTGGATAAGGAAGAACCATTTGGTGGATAAAGAACTGGTTGTATGGTCACAGTCAGAATATTGTGGTCAGTGGCTCTACATTCAGGTGGAGGCTGGTCATGAGAGGTGTCCCCTAGGCATCTGTCTCAGGACCAATATTCTTCAGCATCTTTATCAACAAAATAGATGGTGGGCTGGATTGCATGCTCAGCGGCTTTGCTGATGACGTCAAGATGATTGGTGCAGTTGATACAATAGAAGGGAGGGATGCCATTTGGAGGGACCTGGGCAGGCTTGAGGAATAGGCACACATGAATCTAATGAGGTTCAACAAGGCCAAGTGCATTGTGCTGCACTGGGACAATCCTAGATAAGTGTACAGGCTGAGAGAAGAACTCACTGAGAGCAGTCCAACGGAGGATCTGGGCTTCAGGTGGGTGAAAGGCTGGACACAAGCCAACAGTGTGTTCTTTCAGCACAGAAGGCCAACAGTATCCTGGGCTGCATCACAAGAGGGGTGGCCAGCAGAGAGAGGGAGGTGATTGTCCCCCTCTGTCTGCCATCGTGGGGCCCCCAGCACAAGAAAGACATGGAGCTTTTAGAGCACATCCAGAGAAGGGCAGGAAGAAGACCAGAGTGTAGGAGCACCTCTCTTGAAGAGAGGCTGAGGGAATTGGTCTTGTTAAATCTGGAGAAGAGAAGGCTCTGGGCAGACCTCATTGCAGCCTTCCAGTACTTTAAGGGAGGTTATAAACAGGAGGAGAACACATTTTTTACACGGGTAGATAGTGATAGAACAAGGAGAAAAGATTTTTAACTAAAACAGAAAAGAATTAGGTTAGATGTTAGGAGGAAATTCTTTCCTCAGAGGGTGGTGAGGCGCTGGCACAGCTGCCCATAGAAGCTGTGGTGCCCCATCCCTGGAGGCGCTCAAGGCCAGGTTGGATGGGGCCCTGGGCAGCCTGAGCTGGTGGGGGGCAGCCCTGCCCACAGCAGGGGTTGGGGCAGTGTGGGCTTTGAGCTCCCTTTCAACCTAAGCCATTATGTAACTATCTATGATTCTATAATCCTATGAAAAAACATTGAAATTTTTCTTTATATGTTATTTTGGTACGTCCTTCTGTTTTTAAAAGTGTTCAAGTTACATATGCCTTCTTTATGTGTCTTTTTCTGGCTCTCTACTGGCAATTATAAAGTTTACAAGGAGGAAGCTTTGACCCCTTCCAACTCTGGGAAGTACCTTTGGGTGACTTGCACCCACCAGTGAAGGGTATTCAGAGTACAAGTGTGTTCCCTTGGTCAACTCGAAACAACCCTTACTGCACTCTCTAAACGTACCTAAGACTGGATTCTTCAGCTGTACTATCACCTGATTGTGCTGTATCCACATAATAGACAACAAATGGTTGTTAGCCTTCCTTTTTCATACGTGATGGATTCCCATGTATAAAAGCAGTAGCTCTGTCCTTCCTGCCACTGCAAGACAGGACCCTGGCCAGGGTAGGCAATGAGTGGAAAATGTTTGCCAACAGCAGGTGCTTGCATCATCTCACTCATCCCAGCTTCACCGTGATTTATGCAATGTGGCAGGTGAAAGCTTGCAGCTAGCACGCCTTGCACAGCATTGGACTCCATGCTCTGCAGTGCTACTGCAGACTTGAGGGGCTTTCTTTGAAAAACAGCTTGCATATTTATGTTGATGGCCCTACCATCACAAACACAGTAGAGGCTATGTAGAGAGGGGAATGGCTTATTGACACCAGTGCACTGCTATGCATCTGCAGAAGCAGAGTAAGGCCTGGATGTGAGACAGTGCTGCGGCAGACAGGCCGATGCGAGCACAGGCACAGCTGCTGGAGGGCACAGAGGTGCCAGCAGTGCTGGGCAGGCCTCAAAAATATGTGGGAGCGCTCCAAAAGCCTGCCAGCTGCTGGCTTTTGTCATACCATGTGTATAGTGTTACAGGGATTGGTGTGCAAAGACTAAAACTATGGAGCTTTGTTTGGTCTGCTGGAGGATAATTATTGTGTTACTATTTTATTTGTTCTTTTTCCAGAAATGACACCAGGCTGCAATGATCTCTTTTTGCTCGTCCACTATAACTCATTAAAAGTAAAGTCAGGCACCTTATTTCAAAGGCAAAAACAGGTTAAAAGATATACAATCATCACAATGATCTTATTACGCTAAAAACATGATTAACAAGATTGAAAACAATCCTAACCTTCACTGCACATTTCCTCTGCAAAACTCTCAATGTAGATTCTATGTAGGCAAGTAAAACTGAAGTTTATTTCTTGTTTCCACCTGTGAAATCCTGCTGCAGTCACTGGGGCACCTGGGGTATAACAGAAGACAGACACTGGCCACTCGTTTTTATCTTTAATGCAGTATCATGTCACGCTTGTGAAAGTCTTATGATTCAGAACGGGCAGCCCTTCACAGCAAGAATGTCAGGAATGCTAAAAATAAAAGACCAGGGAGCTTTTAGAAAAGAAAATTGAACGGTAATGTGGTGATGTTTCAAGTGGGTGGGAGCAGAAATGCCACAAATGATAGGCTTTGACTGGAGACGTGAAACTTTTAATCAAGTCCTCTTATGTTACATTTAATTTCAAGGAAGGCCTGATGTGTAAATTGTAGGCTAATTGCAGGAGGTGCTAGGAAATGCGAGTAAGGTAATCACCTGAACAGGATAAGCTGAGATGTAAAATTTCCTTCAAACACATCAATCGTTAAATTTTTTCTTAACACAGTGAAGCAATGTATTCAACTCAGGCCTTCACATTTGTGATCATTTTTCTTTCTGCATGGAAGAAAAACTTTGTCATACAAAATACCTTCTGTTCCTACTCACTTTGCAGCAGAAAGGTGATGGGTTTCAAAGAGTGAAGGAAGAAGTTACCTACCTGATACGATACTTTCCCTGGAACAGAGGATCTCAGCATCAGTTGTGAGAATCTGCAGACAGAAATGTCTTATAGCCTCCTCAGAACCAGCCCGTCCTTTGCAGAATGGTTCTCTACAATCTACATACAATCTTTACTTGGTCCATTTCTCAGGACACTACGTGGTTAGTTTTCCATCTTTCCCTCTAACTTAGCATAATCTGCTATTTATTCTTACAAAGATCATAGAATAGAATCATAGAATCATTAAGATTAGAAAGACCTCTAAGATCACCCAGTCCAACCATCAGCCCACCCCCACCATGCCCACTGCCCACGTCCCTCAGTGCCACATCCACACGGCTCCTGAACACCTCCAGGGATGGTGACTGCACCACCTCCCTGGGCAGCCTGTGCCACTGCCTCACTGCTCTTCCTAAGAAGTTCTTCCTAATATCCAACCTGAACCTCCCTGATGCAGCTTGAGACCATTCCTTCTTGTCCTATTGATTCAACGGCGTGAATAGATCAGCTCTTTTTTCAGGTACCTTGATCTCCAAGAGGCTTCAACTGCCTCCAAAGGTGTGTGGAGGAAAATAATGTAAGAGAATACAACTCTGATGCTTTTTAGCCATTAGATATCTTCTGAAATCCTATTTTTCAGGCTTCTGTCTGTCTCAGTTCTAATTCAGGCAATTATTCTGCATTAACACTTGACAAAACAAACAGAAGTTAAAAGCAGGGAAATTGAAATTTCTGCACCGCATGTTAATCCAGGGGGAACATCATCACATTGTCATGGATTTTATACATGGGATTTAAAGCGTAGGGAGCAAGAGAACCAAATGTGTCAAGTTATTTGGGATATTAGGCAAAAATATTTCACAGAAGAATTATCTGCAGTGCTTTTACATTACTAGCCAAGGATTATTGCTTTTGGCATTTCTGTCACTGTGCCATTTGCTATCTAGACAATGGTCCCTTGTTAGCAGCAAGAGATGGCTCAGAAGAAACAGTTACTTGAACTGAAAAGAAGTGGCTCTTCAGTGAAGCTGATTATGAACGCATGTGACTGTTTCTGCTTGCAATAGATATGCTGAACTGGCTTTTCATGTTCTGCTGCATTAGGTAAAAGATCTTGGAGAAAAATAAATGCAGGGTTACAGTATACCTGGGGCAAGCCATAGAGCAGTGCATATTCACTAACACAGTAATAATAGCCTTCCAAGAAAATAAATGCTGAACAACTTGTCTGACATCAACACTTCTCTGTTTTCCATAAGAACATCGATAGTCAGGGTTCTTTTCAATGTGCTACTGATGCAGGGTGAGATTTTCTGAGGTGCTGAGCAACCACTTCTTCTCCCTCTTCCCACCTCCCCCTCAGCATCAGTGATTGCTGCTAGCACTTCATGATTCTGGAATTAAAAACCTGCTATTTTCTCAAGAAGAGGAAAGATACTGTGCTTAAAATGTATTTTCTTGGTGCATTTTATTACTAAAATCACCTTTAGTGCCTGAAAGTGGGTCATGACAGGGACACAGAGGCTGTGCTGCCTCATGGGCAGCAGTGGGTTCCCAGAAAGTCTGTGAGAAATGGTGCGAAGTGGTAGCTGAGCTCATCACAGGGTTATCTCCTTCCTCCACCTCCTTTCCAAAGTGCAAAGAGTGTTCATAAGAAAAACCATGTAAGGAAGGTAAGAAATCCCTTCTTGTTCCCACACAAGAGGATTTATTGGCAAAGGTGCTACCAAGTGTTGAAGAGAGAGAGAAATGAATTGTCCTGATAGTGATGTCCTGTTAGTTTGCAGCTATCTGACAAACCAAGTTCGATCCTGAAACATTACCTACCTATTTTTCCACTCTGGCAGTGCTGTAATTTCTTAGGCTCTCATTATTCACCAAAACACAGGTTGGTGGGTATCTGCAGTTGAGTTATTCACCCACTCCAAAGAGGAGAAAGGGAAGGAGGGCAGAGCTGGAAGCACAGAGCTGGAAAGTACACAGGAGACATGGAACAGCTTGACATCACCGTACAGGTGCTAATTTGTTAACACAGTGGGAAAGGAGAAAGGGAAGAGAAAAAGGAAAGAGCAAAGAGAGAGAAGAAGAGAAGGAGAGAAGAGGAGGAGGAGAGGAAGGGAAGGGAAGGAGAAAGGGGAAGAGAGGAGAGAAGAGGATGAGGAGAGGAAAGGAAGGGAAGGAGAAAGGAGAGGAGAGGAGAGGAGAAAGAGGAGAGGAGAGGAAAGGAGAGGAGAGGAGAGGAGAGGAGAGGAGAGGAGAGGAGAGGAGAAAGGAAAATGGAAAGACACAAAGAAAACAGTTAAATGATGTGTATACGTATTTGTTTTATAACAAAGTGGATTGGACCCTGTGGCCAGCAGTGAAGTATTGTTAGCTAACCACAGATATTTCTGTTATTTCCCTGTACTGAAATGTCACGTTTGAATACAAGCAAAACCAGTGAGATACTTGACTTGCCCGCCCTTCCTGTGCTATAATTGTAAACAAGCAGATTCGATCCATAATGCTCAGTAAGATTTCCTCTAATTTCCTTTTGGAAATGGTTTTAAGCAAGATAAGGCACTAAAATTTAATCCTACGTGTGCAAATACTTGGCATGGACACAATCTTGTCATGAATTTATATGGGAGCTTTAATGGTTTTGTAAATTAATCAATAACGTGGTTAAATTATATTTGCTCAGCTAATTATATTCCATGTCCTGTAAATTAGAACCTCAGTAGTCTTTAAGAAGAATCAATGCTGCTGCTTGTCTCATATTTGTGTTTTCTTACTGCTATGTTATTAAAATGTTTGTTTATTTGTTCTGCTACAGGCTGGTAGTATTTTCTTTACTGTTTGAATGGGAACCATGGGGATGCCAAGCCATGCAATGATATTTACATTATTATATATTTAATATGCCAAATCCATTTCAGCAGTGTCAAAATATTATACATTTATAGCTTCCTGAAAATAGTTGTTGCTTCACCTTTGGGAGAACTGGATTTAACCACTTTCTTCCCCCAGGAAATTGTTGTGACTTTTTGATGACAGAAACGGATCTTGTCTGTGTTCTCGTCCTCATGACTTTGAAGGGCATGGCATGAGTTGGACTTGATGACACCCAGAGGCTCCTTTGAAACGGAATGATTCCTTGATTCTATGGCTCAGACTGTCCGTGAACTTCTCTCCACCCGGTTTTCCTAAAGTTCCACACCCAGACTCCCATCAGCTAAGGGTCTGCATTACAGGACTAGTTTACAGCACTCAGAGCACCAAGTGATTTTGTTACACAGATCTAGACTCCCACACACAACATCAGGAGGAGCAAACCCAAAAAGCAGACACCTTTATTCCTTCTCACCCAGGAAAATGCTTTTGGAGCTGCTATCGGACAAACTGCACTGTTCAGAGCAAGCGTTAGGAGAGGGATGGAGACAGCAAGTTTGATTTCAGAGACAAACTTAATCAAAAGAGTATAATGGAAAATCACCTGGCCACAAATCTGGGCTCAAGGGATCGGAAAGAGAAGGAGAGGATGCTTGCCTTTGTCTTTCCAGCATGTCTCTGTAAGGAGCAGCCTTCTGCAGAGGCTGGAAAGGCAGGTGGCTGTGGCATCCAAAATGAATATGGAAAAATTTTACATTTCCTGCCTTCTAAACCATACTTTTATGCAGACACAGAAACACACCCAGAAAGTGTAAAATATTACTTGTAAGTGAGACTTTTTTCTTTCCCCTATCAAAAAGCTAGCATATTTAGCATGGCACTGCTTTATTTTTTCTTACATTTAAGTAAATTCCGCTTTTGAAAATATAAAAATGGCAAGAAAAGAAATAGAAGGAAGAAACTTCAAATAATAGCAAATTAGTATTTTAACATCTAGCTAATTGCATCCTACAACAATCATTTACAGTGTAACAAATTAGTTCTGTCTTAACATATGGAGTACTAGTTATAAGAAAAAATCCTGGTTGATGCCTATTTTTATTTATTTATTTATTTATTTATTTATTTATTTATTGTGATAAGGCACATTCAGGTTGAATATTTCATGCACACATTCATAGCTACATGAATTTGGAAGAAAGAATCCACTGTTGTGTCTGATTATTTTCCAGATTTTTTGTCTGCAGTTTCATTTGCTTTGACTTTCACAAAGTCCTTCACCTGAATTTCCCAGGATTGTCCATAGATCACCCAAGAAATCTTGGATGAACAGCTCACCTGCTATCCACAATTATACTTAATTTATACTATTACTTTAATGATGTTTTTCTAAAGTGTTCGCTTGCATGCTGGTATCTCTAATGGCTTTTTACCTGGAGAGCCAGTAATTTTCAATGCACCCAACTCCATCATGGGGTAATTCAATTTGGATATGAGGAAGAATTTCTTCTCAGCAAGAGTGATGAGGCAGTGGCACAGGCTGCCCAGGGAGGTGGTGCAGTCACCGTCCCTGGAGGTGTTCAAGGGCCATGTGGATGTGACAAGGTGGGGGTGGGCTGATGGTTGGACTGGGTGATCTTAGAGGTCTTTTCCAGCCTTGATGATTCTGTGGTTCTGTGATAAATGTTGGGCTCACTTTTACACCGGAAAACAGTTTGCTGCATTGCTTAAATCACAACTCTGTGCAATTATTGAAGGATGTAGATATCTCCAGAAATGTGCCTATCCCCATATACTCTGTAGAGCAATAAATATGTATAAAGCTATATGTGTATACAGGTATTAGCAGGTCTGAGGTCTCTTATTGTTCCTTTCTAACTCTTCAGTGGTGTTTTGAAGCTCTGACTATCCTCTGAGGAGATATCTTTTTCAGTCTCAGAGTCCCTTTGTCCCTTTGATTTGCTTTGTTCCCTGATGCTTTTGCCGCAGTGCTCTCCAGGCTTCTGAACAAGAGCACTTTGCAGGCGGGGGCCCAGTGGTGGGGCAGGCAGCTCCGCTTTCTTCCTGGCCCACTGCCACTGCTGCTGCGGGAGCCTGAGCTGAGCTGGGGTCAGAAGCAGATTACTTCACTTTCAGGGCAACAACTTCACTGAGTGCACCAGCACACACAGCCTCTGCCTGCAGAGTCCATTTCCTTGGCTCTGACAAACTTGCAGACAGCATCTAGAGTTATGGGTAGTGGTTTTTTTTTTTTTTTTTTTTTTTAATTTATAAATAAGCAACTTCAATGCAAATGTACCTATCCCAGAAGGTGCGTTTATCCTAAGTGGCTCCTGCTGGTTTACACACACCCTGTCCTGACTCTTGCTTTGGAAAGCTGTTCCACTTGATTGCTCAGTTTGCCTCTTTGAGTCAGTGGTGGCAGGGGAATTATAAAGACGACGAAGGTGCAGCCAAGTCCCTCATAGCGCGTGCCAGATTCGAGCTGATTTAAGGCTGTACAGCCTGACTCTGGAACTTTCTTCACACAAAGGACAGCTACTTTTGGACAGTTTCTTTTTTTTTTTTTTTTTTTTGCCATCTCAGGGAACCTGCTGAGAGGTGCAAAGGCAACATGATCAGTGGTGCATTGCAGATTGCCGGGCTGCTCCTCGGTGGCCTCGGCATGATTGGGACATTTGCAGTCACGGGCATGCCTCAGTGGAGGGTGTCTGCCTTCATCGAGAATAACATCATCGTTTTCGAGACCATTTGGGAAGGCCTGTGGATGCACTGCATCAGGCAAGCCAACATCAGGATGCAGTGCAAGGTCTACGACTCTGTGCTTGCCCTCTCGCCAGACCTGCAGGCATCCAGGGGACTGATGTGTGCTGGGTCAGTGCTCTCCTTCCTGGCTTTCCTGGTTGCCACTGTTGGAATGAAGTGTACGCGGTGCCGGCAGAGCAGCTGGCCGACCAAAGGCTATATCCTCTTGGCAGCTGGGCTCCTCTTCATCCTCTCAGGTACCACTGTGCTCGTTCCAATCTGCTGGGTTGCCAACACCATCATCAGGGACTTCTACAACCCTGTGGTCAATGTGGCACAGAAAAGGGAGCTTGGTGAGGCCCTCTACCTGGGCTGGGTGGCTGCTTTCTGCCTGTTGGCTTCTGGAGCCATATTCTGCTGCTTTTGTCGCTGTTGTGAGAAAACCAGGAGCTACAACTACTCTGTGCCTCCTCACCACCTGCCACTCAACCAACACTTGCATGGGACCACCGAAAGTGCCTACTCTAAGAGTCAGTACGTCTAGATGCCTCCAGACTTTTCTTTGTTTTTACTTTTCTTCGAGCATTTTTTTTTAAGCATTCAATCTGTCTGGATGGATTTCAATGAAAGTTCCTTTGCCTCCTGTTCTGTAAATGCTGCTGTGGTTGCTGCATTTTGGAGAAACCCCCAGTGGGCTCTGTTGGGGTAATGTTGCAGCATGGACAGTTGTACCACATGGGAAGGTGACTGTTTAATGCTATCTCATAGCATATTCATTGGGAATAGCTTTGGGGTTGTGTGGTTTTGCTTTGAGTTGCGTTTTATGTGTAAAATAGAAATGAAAGTTCCATGGTGATATGAAATACTGACCTACTGCAAAGAAAAGGGGAGCTGAGCAGATAATTCCATTTTTTTTTCTTTCCTGGGAAAGAGGGGATAACAGTGAATAAGGACAAGATAACAATGGTTCAAAAGAAAAGTGTTCACTAACAGATTGATTTACTGTGGGTTTGATGGAGAGTTTCATGCGGAATTTATTCATCAAAGGAAGGTAAGCTGAAATACATGAAAAATGCCCCTTATTTCAGAGAACAAATATAGCTCTATATTCATTCTAAATACCATCATTTTGGTGAGAGTTACTATTTCTTTTGTAATCCATACAGGTTGAACTCATTCACATCCTTCTCTTTAGCAGTGACAGTTTTCCCCTGCAAACTCCTTGTTACTCACAACATTTTGCAATATTGCATAGATCACAAGCACTGTGTTGGCTAGCTGCCACAGGATGCTATGAAATATATGCCTTTAAAAAATGATCTTTTGGTTAGTCAGGCCCATATTTTTGCTGAGATCCACTTGTACCAGCATGGTTTATAGGCAAAAGAGTATAAAAAGTGATAATATTTTCTCAAAGTTGACACCAGAACAAGCTCAACAATATTTTTAATAACAAGATCATGTACCCATGATAAAGAACAATGTAATGAAACTAAGTCTACAGAAAAATAAATGTAGTTTCATACAAATTAATTTAATAAATGACCCAAATTAATCAATAGTGATAATATTTTTAATAGAATTTTGTAATCCTAGGCCCATGGAAATTAATGGCATTTTGCCTTTGACTTTACTGATTACACAATTCAATTTGTGGTGTTTAATGAGAACAACATTTTTGCTCTCAAGTGTGATTGACTATTTTAAATATTTTGTAGAAAATTTATGATGTGATCTGTAATTCTCTAGTAAATTCCTTAGACTATTACTACTTGAAAATTCAGAATCAAATTCTTCACTTCATAAAATGCAACTCTGAGTGAGCTAGAAAAAAATAATCTGCACACTACTCTAAAACTGTCTTTTTGTAGTATTTATAAGATGCATATTAAGTTATTCAGGGGAAGTTCAAGTTGGATATTAGGAAGAATTTCTTCTCAGCAAGAGCAGTGAGGCAGTGGCACAGGCTGCCCAGGGAGGTGGTGCAGTCACCGTCCCTGGAGGTGTTCAGGAGCCGTGTGGATGTGGCACTGAGGGACGTGGGCAGTGGGCATGGTGGGGGTGGGCTGATGGTAGGACTGGGTGATCTTAGAGGTCTTGTCCAGCCTTAATGATTCTACGTACTTGTGTATGTAACTTTATTTTTTCTCCTTATTTTTAAGCAAATTATTTTTAAATACGTATACGTGTAATGATCATGAACTTTTTGTGAAATGTAGCAGTATGTAGTTATATTTACTTCATATTCCTTCATTAATATTTATACCCACATCCAGTCTCTTTTTTTTTGGGGAAAAGGGAGTGGAGGATCCTACACGAACTTGTAGGATTTATAACAGTGTCTGCAATAAAGTCACTTGTTGAGTTCAACCCTCTAAAAAGTAGGTACAAGATCTTACTTAGAGAACTACATTCGTATGTACAGCTGCACCGTCGTTATCTCTGCTGTCAAAACACAGAGTGATTCATACAGTATTAATCTAACTGTCTGAGGAAAGCTTCAGTGGAAAGTGAGATAAGTGTGACATCTTTGTAAAAGCCTTGTGAATATTGAACACCACTGCTACATTGGATAGTTTTATCTGTTCCTGGTAAAGCACACAATGATGTTGTAAAAACACAAAAGAAGATGCAAAAAGATTTCTAAAAGTATCCCTAGGATAAACAGAAACACAGATCTGATGAACTGTAAGAATCTCAAAGATTTCACAATAGCCATCCTATATTGGCTGCAAAATATCCACCTTAGTAGGACACTATCCCCCTTAAGTACTTCTAATGTACCACCAACAATTTCCTTTCAATTATACCTTACCTGCATACCACATCTTCAAGAGCACTGAAATTAAAGCTTCACTTTTAAATGGAGCTCACCTCCCTCAGATTTATGCATTGAGTGAGCCCTGAGAGGTCTGAGCAGAGGGTGCCATGCAAGGCATTATATCCCAGAACTAGTCAACTGCCTGCAACTATCATTTTCCCAATATTGAATCCTGCAATTCAGGAATTCCTTGGAATTCATGTTTTTGCTTACAAACAAGAGAAATTATTTGGGAAATAAGGAACTTTACCTCCATGAGTGAAAGCAAGCTCTGGTAGCTTGTTCACCTTTATCCTACACTTGGGGAAACTGCATGAATTCCTGCAGTGTGAAATGGATGTGGAGCCTTGCCAGGTCCACCCACCGGGCGTCCTCTCTGCTGTGGCAATGACTGCACAACGTGGAGGCCAGAGGGGAGTAACGCTCTGTTAAACCTCAGGTGGGTGAAGGCTCAAGATTTCAATCACTGTTCTATCATTCAGCAACTGGGCTTTCATTTCTAATAGGCCTCTTTGGAAATTCTCCTCCTGCTGCTGCAACTGTTGTGAAGAACTGGAGGGCAGAGCTGCTGCCTGCACTTCTAGGCACTGTTCTCACCAGTGCTAGGCAGTGAGGTGCTGAGCACACAGGTGGCTGCAGAGCCATCGTTTCAGGAAGGCCTGGATGCAACTGAGCTCTTGTCTTGAGTGGTTTCACATATTTATATGAGAACAAATCGCCTGGTACATGAGGTTATCACACATCTGCAAATCTAATAAGGCCAGCTGCACATAATGGATTTGTCTGCCTCTTTCAGGTCCTTCCAGCTCCCTCAGCCTGTCCCCATAAGGGAGGTGCTCCAGCTCTCTGATCATCTTCATGGCCCTCCTCTGAACCCGTTCCAACAGCACCATGTCCTTCTTGTGCTGAGGGCCCCAGAACTGAATGCAGTACTCCAGGTGGAGCCTCATGAGAGTAGAGTAGATGAGCAGAATCACCTCCCTTGACCTGGATAGAGTAGGAGAGTCCACATAATCCTGGGTCTTACAGCCAAGAAAGCTCATTAGTGAAATTCTTAAATGGCCTTCCTGTGTCATCACAGAGACCTGTTACTGCCACCACCAGAGAGAGGCAGGTGCCTACGCAACAGTAGGTCAGTGCCAGCAGACAATAATGCTTGGAGGTTATTGTCTCCCTTTCCAGTCTCTGGTGCTCAGAGCACCTTTAGCAGGTACAGCAGGATTTCTGAGCATGAAGCATGATGCACAGCTCTCCCTTCCTTCTGAGCTGGAGGAAGGGCAGTGTAGGCAACTCCAGCTGGTAGCTACAGTCCTTACAGAGGCATGTCTACCACTACCACAGTATTGCACTGCAGAGCAGAAATGAGAACCTAAACTGAATACCTCAATCAATTCCTCCTCCCTTTTGCAGTCTGGATGCTTACAGTCCTTGGGCTTTCCCTGTGTCTCCATCATGAAGCTTTCACCTGGTAGAACTAGCCAACTGTCTTGCACATCATGCTGCTTCCCTATTCATCCCACTGCCCTGTGGAGCTGGTGATCACAACATCTTTCTGATAAGTCTCCACAGAATCACAGAATCACAGAATTGTATAGGTTGGAAGGGACCGACCCCTGGAGATCAACCCCCATGCTAAAACAGTTCCCTACAGCAGGTCACACAGGAAGGTATCCAAGAAAGTCTTGAACATCTCCAGAAAAGGAGACCCCACCACCACTCTGGGCAGCCTGTTCCAGTGCTCCATCACTATCAAAGTAAATAAGCTCTTCCTTGTGTTTGTATGGAACTTCCTGTGTTTCAGTTTCTGTCCATTGCCCTGTGGCAGTCCTAAATATTTGTTGCTTGAAAAACTAGAAGGCTTACTAACCAACTACTTTATCTGGTACAACTGAGAGTCCCATTAGCACCATTAGTTCCTTTCATTAGTGAGAAGAGTCCCATACATAGGTGAAACAGGAGAGAGCCATAAACCAGCCCATTGCTTTTCTCACTAAACAGCCATGCCAAAAGTATTACCAAATGCATTTATGCAATAAAAATGTCTAGAGATGGCTACACTGCTGAGTCTTTAGCAATCTATTGGTTATCATTTTCATTAAAAAAAGTTTTCATGAAGCTTAAATAAAATCTTCCCATTGAAAGCTAGGACTACTCCTTTATTTCCTATCCCAGCAGCAGAAAGCAATGAAAACAGACTACTGCTTTCCTCTAAAGCAGGCAGACTGTTCCATCTTTCAGGACTGTTATGTCTGACCTCTTGAACTTCTCTTGCTTAACTTAATAATCTCTAACATTTTCTTCACTGGCATGTATGTTAAATCTCTCCTCATTCTTGTTTATCTGCTTCATTTTGGTTGTTACCTCTTTCTGTAAGTTTGATAGCCAAAACTGGACAAAGTATCCCAGAGGAAGACTTGTCACTGTTGAACTCAGTGAATGCAATTATTGCAGGTTGTCATAAGTAGATTGTTGACACACACAAAAAGCAAATACTGTATTTGAATATATAAAATGCATTTCAATTCTATTATTACAGGCCTTGAGATCACGAGCTTTGCTGTGTTGAGGGACTTAATTATTGACAGTACATTGACCAACTCAGAGTCGAATGCAAATTTCCTACTGCAGTTCCTCTTTTACTGCCAGATACCTGAGGGTAACAAGATGACACCCTAGAGAAATCCTTGGCTCCACCAGTAACAGAAGGCAGCATTCAGAAATAGAAATGCGGCAGTTCTTCCAACATATCCTTTTGTTGTTTTACTCACTGGTAGCTTCTCTATACATACTGCATTAATTTTACTCTTCTCTGATCCTTCAGCATCTCTGTTAATTTCCCACCTCTGTGTCAGATGCTTTAATAAGATCCACGTGGATTAGATTTTCTCAACTTCTATTTCATAGAAAATGTTATCAAACAGAAATGAATCTATTTTTGCTAAGTCTGTCCTGTATTTTATTTAATTTCCTATTTACTTCCAGATAGTTTTTCTTTTTTTTTCTTAATGGATTTTAAATCGTATCATGCAATTACATTCTGGCTAATGGATATCTAGTTGTGCACAGAGTTTTCTACCTCCCCACTCATTCCATTTATTTCACTGTTCTCCAGACACACAATATCACTCCTGATTTGACACATACGCTGACAGTCCTAGCTATCATATTTGGAACTGCACACGTTGAATTTCCTTCAGTGGAAATCATTGTCTTTCTTCAGTTTATGCTCATAAAGATTCGAAATGTTTTGCCTACCTTGGATACAGTACAGCAATTCTGTTATGTTCTCATTCTATGTCCTTACTGCAACCTAAATTCAAAGAGAATCTAAATACCTTTCTTAGGCTCGTACATCCTGGCGTGTCTCTTATTTTGCTGTTCAGCTTGTATGCCCATAGCACCTTTTTCTTTTACTTTTTGTAAAGCCTCACCTGGATTGATTTTATTGAGTTGAGTTTCATTTTCCCCTTAAATTTTCTGACCTCTTTGATATATTTTCTTTGCTGGTTAACTTTTCTCTTCTTCTGTTCTACCAAATACCTTCTCCGTGAAGTAATTAGTCCAGTTGAGCATGGACCTAAATTCTACAAGTGTGTCTTTTTCTTTCCCATGGGATCCACATTCCAGACACTTCCAAAGGAATTTTGAAGCCTCATCCACATTCATGTCTTTAGGCTGTTCATTCTGATTAATAAAGAAGAATGTGATCTGGAACAGATGAGTCGTACGCCTGCAGTGCTCCAGGTATTTTCACCTCATTGACAATGGTCTCGTGCCTAAATACAGATCTTTTAGTCTTAATCATCTTTCACATATAGTTTTCTGCCTCAAAATGTGAGCTCCCTCCCGTCCCTTCCCATCCCCTTCCCTCACTTTCCCTCCCCTCCTCTTGCCCTCCTCTCCCTTTCCCTTCCTTTTGTTCCCCTTGCAGGCAGTGAGCTGTCACTGTACAGTGACGCTTCAGCCCCAGGAAGATGTATAAGTGTGCAAAATTGCAGTGGTAGGAAAGCATCCTTGGGGCTGCAATGGTTCACAGTACTGGAGAGGATGTTCTGAGATCATGTGACAAAAAATCAATCAATTCCTGCAAAATACTCCTGCTTTGGTTTCTGTGACACTACAAATTCAAAGTGAATTATGGCTTCCAGGAAGAGTGAGTGCTGGAGCAGCTGGTTGGCTAGGCAGAACTTCACTTCTGCTCTGCATTCCCTTCTCTCCCTCTGTTTGATGGGGGAACTGAGCTAAACTGCAACATGAGCTGTGCTACCTATGCAGACCCAACAGGCAGGGCTGTGCTGCTCCTTCCCAGGGGGCACTCATCTTGCCAGTTGTGGAAAGTCAACCAGGACATTCCGGAGAAGAGGTGAATCCCCTGGGAAGCCTCATGAGGGAGGAGTCATGGGAACATCACAGGTGTTTGATAAAGGGCTCTGGATTTGGAGAGAGAGAGAAAGAAGAGAGAGTAGGAGTGTAGGATTGTGATGCCGTGAGCTGAGATGCCAAGTCAGGTGCTATCACTGGGCGCAAGGTTGGGGGTAGATGCAGTGGAACTTGTGCTAGGGCTTGTTTTGTAAGGTGGAAATTAACAATGTGCTTATTTTCATTCCGGAGGTAGGATTTTTGAGAGGGTAAAAAGTGAGGATTATATATGCATGGGAGAACTATACTGTATACACTATACAGGGAGAAGCCCAAATTATAATTAAGGAGTATGGAACAAAAAGTCCTATTCTTAAAAGTTTGAGACTTGTTTACTTTGCTGCATCACTTAGTTATTGGAAACCCACTTCAAAGATGTATCGTGCAGCGCTCCAAAAGTAAACTTTCTTGGGATTCTAACCTGTGAGCTTGTTTGTAACTGTATCAGGTAGTCTCATAAAAGCTACTACCTCTTTCTTACAAGCCTTGCCTCTCGTCTATCTTCAGGCCATCACTGCCATAATATAACTTATCCTTCTCTTTTATTCCACTGGAGTAAATCATTTAAATAAAGGAGGTCCCCTGCGCTGCATCAAGTAATAGCCTAACTGTACACCCTGCTGCTAACCCTTATGAAAACAATCAATACTACCTTGGGAATTTGCCACTGTTATATTTCCAACAGTCTGATGTCGACTAAGCAACAAAATGCCCCCCAGATATTTTCTAGAGGATAGCTTTGAGGTCCCATCATTAAGCAGCACAGAATGATCGCGTATTTTCTGGCATGTTCTATTTCTCTCAGGATGGCTGCTCCCTGCACATAACCATTGAGGTGACAAATACCTTGTAAAGCCTGGAGCAGTTTAGATGGATTAAATACTCAAAGGAGTATTTAATATTTTATTACTGAAGGGTTTTATTATACAGAACTCAAGTTCATTGAGTGTCCAGGAGTCAGGCTTCCTCAGACACGGAATATCATTAAGACTTTGGCAGTTCTGCCAGGCTGTGAATTTCAGGCTTGCTGAGGAAGATGAGCAAAAACAAACAGTTTTTTTTTCTTTTCTTTTCAATTCAGCTGTCAGTCATGGGGTGCCTCAAAGCTAGAGTTAGAGGTTGGCACTCCAAGTACAGAGCCGGTCATGCATCTGGAGGAAATCCCTCCCCAAGCTACACTGATCAGATGCTTCTCTCACTGCAAAATGTGCCACTCTTGATGAGAGCGGGAACAAGACGTGCCTTCAGCTTTTAATGTATGCGCAGGCAGCATTATAAAAGTGAGCACTTATTGAAAGGGTTCTATTTCCTTAAGTCCATTACATTAAAACTGAAACAAGGCAACCATTACTTCACCAGTAGTCTTAAAATACAGTAGTGAATCAAAACACCATAGAAACTAATGGAACCAGTACCTTAAATATGATTCCATCATGATTCCAAAACAGATGTTCTACCTATTTTTTGTACACTCAATGGAGATTTTTCTTGTACGGGATGAGTGAGATCAGTGTGGCCTTAGCTATAACTCTCAGTAATTGCTAAAGTGTGCTTTAGATAAATATATCTATTAGTCTGTTTCAGAAATGTTGATGAACCTTGAATTAAGTTCATCAGCTTGTAGCATAACCAACCTGTCTATTCTTGACCTGAACTCTTGATGAACTATGTACATTATAGTTGCACCTGTAGACAGGAATAACATATTTATATGCACTGTACAGAGTTGTTTGTGCATGTATCAGGACTGTAAGATTCATTGTACATAGAAGAACTACAAAGAGGAAGAAAATCTTTCTGGGAGGCAGTGAAGTGCTTACATTATTGATGCGTACAATTAATTAAGCACTGGGGATCATCGACAGGTTCTGTTAATCTTCTGGACTGGAAATGCTCTACTTCCTCCATTTCAGGTGGCATCAGCATTGTAAAAGCTAGAGAGGAATGGAAGGTACTCCCCCAGGAAATGATTCAAATGAATTTCCTGATTTAAAGGGAGGAGAAGATGTAAATCTGAACAAAGATCCAGGGAAAGATTAAATGTAAAGCCTACATGCTTCCTCCATTGTCTATTTTCTACTTTGAAGGCAAATCTACATGTTTGCATAAGAACTGGTGTTCTCATCTTCAGGCAAGTAAGAATGCCAACAGCATAACAGAAGGATGATACATAGAAGAAATACACAAATGATGCACAGAGAACGGAGAGTCTAGACAGGTGGAAATTGGGATTTTCCTTTTGTTTCTGCTCATCTGACACTAGTGCCACTGTATCTGCCATACCCACCATATATGCACATATTTAATTTCTACTTCAAGAGATGTCCGCTGTTCAGAGTGATTTTGAAGTAGCTCAGTCAAGTAAGAGTTTCTTTCTTAGAGGTAGGATGAGCCTCTAAATAGAGGTACAGTTCTCTAGGGTATGCAAGTAAGAGCTCCCTCCAGGCTAATCAAACATGGACAAATACTTCAGTGATCAGCAAATCCAGGCACTCCTTGTCATTTAGTAGGCTGAGTGGTTTTCCCAGTCCTTAAGAGTTTCCAATATAGCGTTATTATTCTTTGGGTTTCTTTTTCAACCTGTCTCTTGAGACTCATCTTTTATTTCTGGTTTGTCTTCAGATTTCAAAACCACCAATTATTAGTTTTCCTTTCCTGCTTCCTTCCCCTCGGGTTTCAATAACAAGAACCATTCTGACAGTACATGCAGCACTGTAGCCTGGGTGTTCCTGACACCTACATCCAGATGTCACTCACCATAGGTACTACTTCCAATTAGACATCAAAAAAGCCATTCAACAGTTTAGCACTCCCTGGATGTATTGCCACACAGCCAACATGTTATGCATTTTTGTAGTATTTTTGAGAGCGAGGGAGTAGGAACTACATGGTCTTTGATGTGCCTTCCAACCCAAGCCACCCTATCCTTCTACAATTCTATGATTTATTTTCCATACAAACCATACCCTGGCTGTCTCAAAGTGTAATTTTATGCATGACTCAATGGCTGACCCTCCCAGAGTCATGTAAGGAAAAAAGATTTCAGAGAAATCCTGCTAGATAAGGCAGTCAGATAACCAGCTTCAGGGCATTAGGCAAAGTCAGTTCTTCAGTCTTATATCCCTTCAAGAGCTGGTTAACTGAAAATGTTACAAGAAGTGTTTTTATTTAAAAAAAAAAAAAAAAAAAAAAAAAAAAAAGCTACTTGCGAGTTTTTTCCATAAGATCTTTTTCTTTTTTGACATTAAAATAACAAGTCAAAATACAGTCTTGATAATTTAGAGGTTAAAATACTCTACAAGCTGAAAGGAAACTGAACTCAAATTATATAGCACAGGTCTTGAATTCAATCAGTCTGCTTCTAGGTAAATATTCTCTTGCCAGATAGAGGAGCTTCTTTTAGACATGTATGTACCTATGACTTTGGGTTTAATCTCAGTGTCAAGCAAAATCCCTTACCTTTTCTTCAACACAAGATGCAGAAGAGCGATGCAATATTTATCTCTATAAAAACAAATTCAAGAACATATCTGATTTCTAAAGGTTACTTTTGACATCTTAGCTGTGGACATTTTTTCTCCCGAATTCCCTGTGGCAAACTTGAAGATAAAAATGAATTACTCAGAGATCTTGGGAGTATTTTCACATGGACTTGTAATATTATATTATACAACTTGTGCTACCTGACAGTCCTTCCTTACAGTTAGTTATTATAGGAAAAAAGGGATGCTGTGGGATGTGAATGGTTTAGATTCACTTTTCCCTTTGCTTTGAATTTATTCTGTGGACACCTAAGGCTGTAACTAAATTAATACCATCAAGAGCAATGTTTGATATTGCTGAACACACACAGCTCATAACACAACAACATGCAAGCAATCTAAAACTCTGCCTTTCTTGGACAGCACTTTTAGAGGCCTTCATTGTCTTTAGCTAAAGTATTTTTTAACTAGACCCATTGGTTCAAAGAGCTGGGATAATCAGAAATACCTCTGTTTTAACAACACCCAAGAGATGTCATCGTATAATATTATCTCAAGGTAGGGAGAAGAAAGTAAAAAATACATAATGGAGAAGTTATTTCTAACTTGCCCAAGGCAAATTAGTCTACAGCATGTATTTTTGTCCAGGCTTGTATCTATCTGTGCAAGCTGAGATAAATGCTTTGTGGGAGGGATCATTGACTTCTTTCAAGGTGCATTTTATGCTGAAAGAAAAGTTCATCCTTTTTGAATTATACAGTTATTACTTGGAGAAGACTATTAGAATAGCAAATAGTAACAACACTATCCTAATGCTATCCTAACTTGGAGTTATCTTGATAGAGGTTTATTTCCTAATAGTGACCTTACTCCTGGATTCAAAAGAAAAAGCTGTGAAACTCTGCCAGGTATTTTGTCATACTTGTGAATTGTGCAGCTGGTAGAGTAAAACTTTGATGTTGATTGGATTACTTGACTTTCCTGTACCTGCCTAATATTGCAATTATACTTTTGTGTTTGATCAAAATAAGAAATCTGCATTAAAGAGCTACACCAAGAAACTCCCAGATAGATTAAAAAAAATACATCAGATGTTTTCCCAGGGCTATAGTACTTAGAAAGTAAGCCCCACTCCAAGTTAAACTTTTGTCATAAGAACAACTGTAATGATCTATTTTACATAACATTTGAAGAGGCAAGTTCAAACTTTCTGCACTGAATTTCAACATAGCTGCAATCTTGCAGTTAAGAAATTATTAGGCCTGCAATGGGGTGCTTTTAAGTGAATCCCTGGCACTTACTTAATTATAAAATCACTACTGACACAATACGCATAAGCAACAGTAAAATCAACCCCTCCCTAGTGTTCCATTGGCTGGAAACTCGTTAGGCTTGATGGGTAGGCGTTTTAGTCAAAGGGGATTTCAAAGCAAATAAATAGCAGGTTCTTTTAGCCAGTCAGAAATAGATTTCCACCTGTCTGAACCTCCTACTGGAGAGAGCTGCTTCAGAAAAAAATCAGCATCTTACCGTATGAGGAAACAACAGGGGAAAGTATTCTCTCCCATGCTTCATAATTCTTCAGTGAAAGAGTGATTTTGGAAGACTTACTAGGCCCCCTTTCTTCAGGTGCCTTTTTCAGAAGAAGCATGGCTTGCTGTGCATTACAAATCATTGGTCTAATATTCGGAGGCGTGGGCATGGTCGGCACTTTGGCAGCTACAGCTATGCCACAGTGGAGAGTTTCTGCCCACATTGACAGTAACATCGTGGTGTTTGAGACTATCTGGGAAGGACTGTGGATGGACTGCATCAGCCAGATGGGCATCAGGCTACAGTGCAAGTTCTACGACTCTATCCTGGCTCTTCCCCCACCCTTAGAGGCTTTCAGAGCCCTCATGTGCACAGCAGTGCTCCTGTCAATCATTGCCTTTTTGATGGCTGTTGTTGGTGTGAAGTACACTCACTGGACCAAGGAGGATCCCCAGGGCATCAGTATCTTCATGTTGGCAGCCGGAGTTGCCTTTCTTCTGACGGGCATCCTTGTTCTGATCCCTGTGTCCTGGACTGGTGGCAGCATCATTCGTGACTTCTACGATGCAAAAGTCCCTACGCCGTTGAAACGAGAACTAGGAGCTGCTCTCTATGTGGGCTGGGTGAGCGCTGCATTTCTCATCATTGCGGGAGCAATGTACTGTAGCTTCTGGTGCTGGGCTGGTACAACCCCAAAATCTAGGTATCCTTCACTTCCTCATCACAGATTGCACAAACCTAACACGGCAGGAGGGACATTGCTAAGCATGCAGGCGTATGTGTAGTGGCTACACGGAATCTTTCTACTTAGTATGTTGACATGTCCCGACTGACTTCAGTGCCTAATTAAGCTGTGAGTCTGTAATAGATGAACAATTTTTTTCATTTGCTATTTACTACTGACACACTTCTTTGCTCTCTAACATGCTTGTAGGAAATGTTATTACATGGACATGTTATACCTCAAAAGAAAAACCTCACTGGCATGGAAAGAAACAACAGCTGCCAGGAAACCCTAGTAGGAGACTAACAGTACAGTTGGGCTGGAAGGCAGGCAGCTACTGTACAATAGTATCATTGCCCTCCCCTGAGACCATGACAGGCAAAGGGAGCAGTGCATTTTACTCTAAGGTAAAGTCTTTGTAAGGACTGATCTAGGACAGTGATGAGAAGCATGGATTTGGCAGCATGGTGTAAAAAGTCATTGAATGAATGGAAAAGCCCTCAGTAATCTTATTTCTAGTACTAGCACTCAAATGTTCATGCTCCCTTGTCAGAGACCTTTGATTGACTGTGTGTTTCACAGACGCTTGTGGAGCTGATACATCCTTCCTACATCTTCTGCAGTGCACAGAATTCATCTCATGGAATAATAAAATTTGTATTTACTTCACCAGACTTTGTCATGAATGTATTAACTTTCTATTGCCTAGTACGTCCCATCTTTAAAGGGTTCTTCCCTTCTCTAAATGCAGGACAGAGTATCTGTCTTCATGCACTTTAAAGCACTGTGATTATGTGAAGTGTAATTAAAGAAGCCAGACAAATCTAAATGTGCAATCCCCACTTGCTTGCTGGAAGATCAAGAGTTCCTGCCTACATCTTATATCATGCCTGCAAAAAACAAGTCCTGATGTTGTTCTGTCTGCTTTATGTTTACAAGACTTAAAATGTGAGCTGAGTAACCCGATTCCCGTCTGTCCATTGTACAGAATCCAACAGTATTTTCAGCTGTGCTTTTTCACAGATGAACACTTGGAACCTGCTTTTAAAAGTGGGCATGTCACAGTACTGTTAAGTGACCAAAGGAGTTCCATTTAAAAACATTTTTTCTTGGTCTTCACACAGTAGTAATGAATGGCACCATTTCACTGATATTTCATGACACAGTTTGATCTTTTCCTATGTCTTTGACTGGTATCTGAAAACTGAGTTTAATGACTTTTCAAGTTGTACAGAGCAATGCCTCTCTATATTCATTTGATGGTTCAATTTAAAGAAGATGGAAAGCCATGTTTAATTAAAAAAGCCTTTTATAAACTTGACTACATGAAATGAAAGTCAAATGAAACCATGGGGCCAAACGTGGATATGTGTTACATATATTAGCTAATGCTCATTTACACTTACGACAACCAGCTCAGATCTTTTAGTGGGAATTTCTTGTTACTAGGAAAGAGGTTTAAAGTACTCTGCTCATCTCTTGAGGAGTCAAATTAGCACTTATTAATTCCAGATGGATCTTGAAGGTGACATTTCTGCATAGATTTTCTAGTACTAAAATATATTTTTTATGTTGTCTGATGGCTGATGCCACCATATGTGTGGTATACAATATCTTTAACAACAACTCTCACTGGACCAGACAAGTTATTTCAATGGAATTGTTTTCTTGAATTTGATTATAATTTATATTACCCAGAAGACCTTCATCTATTATTTTATTGATGTGTAGCTTATAATACATTTTTTTAAAAATAAATATTTGATTAGTGAGCCAGAACTGAAGTTTTTGGATTGATTTAGATATGACATTTGTGATTAACCCAGCAGAAGATGAAGACATTTGCAATGCAAATTTGATGCGTATTTATGTGTAGGTAATGGAATTAAATAATGATGTATGCAATGTAATGCAACTTTATGTAGATACGAGTGCTTAAGAAGTAATTAAGTGCAGCTTTCTATAACATTAATTAAGGGATCCTGAATGCTTTACTATCAGAAGGTTGATCTGGAAATCAAATTTGAACTGGGTGTGTCATTTTAGCAACAACTTCATTTTCAAAGAGTTTAAAGATAAAACTGCTTTATTTGAGTATTTTGGACTGATTTCAGAGAAAACCTACGCTTTTTACTTCTAACATTAACATTTGATAGTTGCATATTACTCATCCTCCTCTTTTACCAGCTGATCTGAAGATGAGCTCAAACAGACAGCAATGTGCTTGTGTGGACATTTGAAATTTGATCCTGGTTTCAACTGAATGGCCATACTGGGCCACTGTTTGGATGTGTGGGGCTTTATTGACACAAACTGCAATTTCCAGTGATGTGGTTTAGTGCCTTACACTCACCCACATATGTTTAAGAGCCTGTGGCACTAAAATTTGGTGCAGGATTGAGTTGTCAGGAGATGTGAATCCGCAAGAGATTCATGCTGTGTTTAATCTTCTGTCTTTGAACAGAATAGAAATTCTCTCTTAGGGGATGATGGTGTGGGTAACCCCATTAAGATGATTACTGAATATTTTACCTCTGTATGTGAGGTACACATGAGGCTGAGTGAACTCTATGGGTACATTTGCATCAATTAAGGGAGTCACCATTTTTAGTTCTTCCTTTTCCCCTGTTCAAAACCAACGATGCTCAGAAGTAGTTGGAAGGTGCAGTTTGGAGGTATGAGAATGAAAAGAAATACTTTTTCAGGCCTAGCATGTGAGTATCATTTACTATGGATGGATTGGAGATTACTAAAATACTGTGTCAGGTGTTTATGTGCTGGAGCTCTATTTCATTTAGGAGTGGAGGCAGTAAACTTGCTACAGTGGTACTATGTATGTTCGCATTCCTTTAGGTACAACTGTCAGAAACTTCAGGCCTGATGTATTTGTTAATAACAGCTAATTAGAAATTGAGCATAAATATCTACTTTAATATCCTGATGCTATCATATATTTTAATATTTTGAGATCACACGGCAAAATTGCTTTGGAAATATAAGTGCATAGCTGAGATTTTGCTATGTATTTGAAATAAATGTATGAACCCTTCAGTTTTCTTTTTTTTATATATCTTTGTATCATAGTAATTTTTTTTTTGTATTAAAATGAATCAATGTATTTCTCCACTGGAAGAGGAAGACAGACTCAGTATTTTTATAATGTCCTCTTCTGATTCAGTCTTGTTTTTTATACTATGCTTTAGATTTGATAGATAATAAACAAAGTGGGTCTGATTCCTTGGGAAATAAAATACACAAAACTGATTTAGTGTTGGCTTCCAAGTCTTGCTTATAAGAAGTTTCCTGAAGCAAGTCAGTATTTCAAAAGCTGGTCCCAAAATGTATATTCATCTCTGAGATGAAAAGAAAAGGTTGTGCAGCAAATAATCCATGACTAAGATGCAGCCAAAGAAACATACTTATAGCAAAAATGATGGCTTAGCAAAACATTTCATTATAACAGAAAGATGAATCGAACTGGGTTTGAGACAAATGAATGCATGTAGTCATCTGTCCTGATATGCAGAGATAAACCTCTGTGGGAGGAACTCTATCACTACACAAATTTATGTTAAAAAATGTTACGAACTGCCCTGAATATTAACAATACTCACAAAGTCAGAAAATTGAATCTTGATTGCATCCCTCTGATTGACTAAAACTGTCCTTTTGAAAAAGACACAAAGGTCTTTTCAGGGGATTCCTATATGAACTTTAAAAACTGGGACAGAGCTGACTCACCAAGTAAACAATTGTTCTCCTTTCCCTCTGTTACAGGAATGTTCTCTGTCTTACACACTTTGCCAATGTAATTTGAGTTTCAGAGTCCAAGTAAGAATGAAATGACATTTTATGACTACAAAAAGCAAAAGAAAACAAGAAATACCCTGATAAATAGGACGTGTTCAGCAAAAAGATCTGTGGCAGAGCTTACTGTGTTCGGTTGCCCCTTGCAAAAAATGTGCCTGCTGTCAACGAGGACAAACCAAAAATATTTCAAAGCACAGAGTTCATTTTCTGCAACATCAAGGAGCAGAGCTGGCTAGGGAAGGGGTTGTGACAGCAGTGCTAGCAAGTCACATGTGCCTGCAGAATCAGCACCAGAGAGGCTGCTCAGTTCCGGGTATCAGAATGGAAGGACACAGTTGTGTCCTCAGTGACAATACAACCAACGGCATCATTTTTTAAACAATAAAAGGGAGAAGGGAAAACGCTTCATGAAGCTCAGCTGTTTGTACGAGAAGAAAAACAGAATACAAAAGGCTACCTTCGGATCTTATCCATTCTACTCCTTTGAAAACGAGTGAGCTGTTGTTTCCACTGGGCTTTTTATTCTTTTATATGCAACCACTTGCCCGTTCCTCCTAAAAATCTTCTCACTTGAAATATCATCACCTGAATAGTGTGAAATTTTGAGGCGTTATGGAAAAGTAAGCTTCACTGTGTTGTTGCTGATAACACCCAGCTCAAGTAGGGAGGCCAGTGGCATGTGTGTGCTGCTGCAGAGACACTCCTCTTCAACATGCCTCCTTCATAAGCACCCTACAAACCAGAACAGATCTTGCAGGTGAGATGAGTTTTAAGAAGAGGTGTCATTTTAATCAAGGATTCTGGGTCTGCCTGTTATCCAGGAGAACTCACTGCTCAAGCTGCAGTGATTGGTGCTGTGACAGGGGAAGCGGAGCCAGAGAATCTGGAGGCAGCTCTGTGCTCTCAGGAGTGAACTGACAGAATTGCCTTAAGATGTTGAATTGAACATTGTTTGTCCTACAACTGTTGTCCCAATAATAAACAAATACTGCCTGGGTATCCATTACTAGAAATGAATTTATCATGCAGTTCTCATCAGTATTCTTTTTTACTTTATTTAAACTATAGAATCTTATTTCTTCTAAATAAAAACAAGAAATGTACACAATTTAACTGACAACTCCAGCACCTGTGTGCAAAAAAGCTACTTAAAAATAGAAACTACAAACCCATCAAGCCCTGTTTCCTGCATCAGTCAAACTGAATAATGCATTATAGTGCTAAATCTCTGTTGTCCATTTCTTTTACAGACCTTAATCTGTGGTTTTTGTCTCAATTACTGTGAAGTAGTCCCTGATTGTCAAATGACAAACACGATGAGTACATTAGTGTTTCGGCTTCTTTCTGATGGATGAGTGATTGACAGAACGATAAGCAATGTTTATTCATTCAGAGTTTCTACCGTAATGCCAGATGGTGCTGGGAGATAGAAAATAATCTCAAGACCCCAACAAACATTGCCTCACATACTGTCACATTCATCCTGAATTTAGCAAAAATTGGCAACAGAAACTCCATGTGTTGAAGAAAAGTATGTCGTTAACTACATATTTTTTATGAAGCCAGGTTTCACAGGTTAGACTGAGTACTGATCTTTCAAGGCCCAACAGGTTATCTATTTGCACGTCCAATAAGCCTGTTGCAAGCATTTACAACATCAACCTGCTGGCTGCTTCAGCCGTGCAAAGAGAGACATGAGGAAGTCCAGTGCTGGTGCTAAGCTCCTGCTGTTGAGGGGGGACAAGACTGCAGGCAGGTCAAGTGTCAGCATCACGCTGGAGCTGGCCCTGGGCATCAGAAGCTCAGACATGGGTGGGTAGAAGAGATTGTGGGCCTGACATTCCTTGTTCATAATGCCTAATGCAGTGACTCCATGTTGGGCCTGAAGATCTCCTGCAGTCCAGGTTTTCATGTGTCCATGCTGCTGCATTAGGATGAGCCTTCTTTCTATCATGGGGTGTTCACCCCCATTTCCCAAGTCTACTTTTGTTCATTTCTCTTCAAGCAGGAAAATGCAGTGCAACGATTATATAAGTAATTACCAAGAAATGAGGTTTGTGGATTAAGAAACTCATTTTACTGAGGGTTGTGTACAAGGTGATGAAGTATCACAGACAACAAAAAGCATGCATCTATCTCTGGCCAAGATAGCAGCAACTTCCTCTTCCTGGCTGTTGGGCTCACCACACCCATTACCTGGTTTGCATGCCACCCAAAAGTCTGTTTGACATCTCACAGTCTGGAAACATGCTACTGCCAGGAGCTAATTACATGCTAATCTTTCTTTGAGCATTGCGAGTGGCAAATTGTCCTTCAAGAGCCTTCTTGTGTAATGTACTGCTTGTAAATCCATGACCCAGCTGGACTTACGGTAACAACACATCATTTCAGACCAATATCATTTCACATGGTGAGCCAAAATATTCTTAAAACCTTTCAGAGTGAAGTTTTGAAGTCAGAGATGATAACTCCTACTAAAACAAATGGTATTGGGATACAAGATTTTGGAGATAAACGTTCAAGTTGTTTCTGTACACTCATAGGTTAGGAGCAAGGGTAAATTTCAGTGGAGTGAATGGAGTGGTTTGTGCTATGTGCAACAGAACTTTAAAGCATCAGACATATTACTGTCAGTTGTATTTATTTGGGATACTCTCTTAACATTACTGGAGATGTTTACTCTATTGCTCAGAGTTTCTTACAGAGATGGATAACTCCCAGAATACCGCCTGTAACAATCTGGATTTCTTTCTCCTTTTGCACTTCTGGAATCAACTCCTCCTGCGTACACGTGTGCACATACACAATAAAGACATGATGGCTATGTACACTGAATTGTTTTGCCATTATTTAATAAGTGTTTCCAGATGATGTAATCTGTTATGTAATTGTTAGAGTGAATGTTGCTAAATATTAAGATTTTCCAATGATGAGAACATAAGCAAGTACACTTTACTCACTGTGTGCCTACTTCCCTAATTAACAGCTTCAAATCAGCCCTCCCTATAAGATATATTTTGGGATTTTTTTGATGTATGTTGTCCTGTCAGTAGAGGAGTTTATGAACCTAGATTGTATCCAGATTGCTGTGCTATTTCTCTTATAGCAACTTGTTCTAAAGGGTACTACGGGCAGTGCAAGCTGCCAGATGTTCTCCATTGGTAGGAGAACATGGATGCAGGCTGGGCACAGCCGTTCCCACCACCAGCCATCTGCTACCTGGGCCAAAGATACTGACTTCATAAGGGAGCTGGCTTTAGGGCTTTCATAAAGTTATGATTTATCTAGGACTTGGTGACGTCACAGTACCATCACAGAAGGAATTATAACAAGTAGAGCTTTTTAAAATGCATAAGCAATATCGTACCACTTAATTAAAATAGAAATATCAATTTTTTAACTGGGTTAATAAATAAAACTTCAGCTGAGATAAAAACTGTTCATAATATGATTCTAGAACATCTGAAATACTCTCTTTGTACTACTCTATAATGCTTTCTTTTTTCTTTCAATTTTGTGGAAAATGATTAATTGATGTGTAATTGAGTGGGGGAAGGCAAGATGATCTGAGAAAAGGGTAGGAAATACTGCCTCTTACAAATATTCATAACATTCCATGTAACATTCAAGCTATGCATAGATCTTACATTTTATGACAGACAATCATTAAATTTTACTACGACGGAGTTATTTGATTTTTCAGGCTAATTGCAAGAACAGGAACTGTGCATGTAGTTCAGTGAATTCAGATTGGCATTTCCTTTTTCAACAGCATGGTTAGCAGTGGCAATAACTAAATTTCTAGCCACAGGATGTACGTGGAAGTCTAAATTAATCAATCTTAATAACAACAGAAAACAAAATTCAACTTAAAATATACTGGAATTTCTGTTAAAAAAAAAAAAAAAGATGAATTTCTTCCCTCTTTTTAGCTGAAAAATCTACATTCATGTTTTATTTACACATTTGAATATTTATTTTTATGTTTACTGCAAGCATTAATGTTTAATATATCTTGTCTCTCTGCTGTCAAGCCATAAATCTTAAATTCCCCAAATTCCCCATGCCACTATTTATTCAGGAAAATCATGTATTCTTAGATTACACTGCACTCTTCTTTTGTGACAAACCGAGTGATCAGATTAGTTGCACTGAAAAACTTATTTCTGCAAAGCGTCTCCTAACAAAACTAGAAGAGGAAGCTTTGGACTTTACTGAAACACATGCATTAAAATAAAGACAGGGCTTGAAGGGTAGGATATATGACACAGATAGAAGGAGTGGATGAGGACAGAGAAAGGCAAAACATATTTTAAAAGGAGAATGACTGAGCGGAGGGAAGCTGTAAGGTTTAGAGAGTGCAGGAAAACAACGCTGGTGGCATTTGGAACACCATAATAAGAGTTACACTACTTGCTCTTGAAATATCAACACGTACATAGTGCTTTCTAGCAAATAACAACAGCCAGACTTCGTGAACACTACAAGAACCTAAATGAGAGGGGGCTGTCCTGGGAAACATGGCTGTCTAGGCCATGCAAGAAGGGCAAGGTGAAACTACTAGAAATAAACGCTTACTCATTTCTTTGTGTGTTCAAATCACTATTAGGTACTGTGTAAAGGAATTTCTGCATTCCCGTGTAGCATGGAAGGTGTGTGATTCTAATTTTACAGATGGAGGAAATTTAAGGCCCCGGTTGTGCAATGCATGCAAGCACATGCTTGCCTTTGCTAACTTCTTGCGTGACTGACTCAACTGACTCCCCAGTGAGATCCCAAACTTCACCAGCTGGGAACCATAGCAGCGTTAGCACTTCCAGGCCTAAATTTCTTTCCTTACACACACCGTCAGCTCCATTAGTTCAGTGCATCCTCAACATTATGTACCATGCAGAGGATGAGGCTAAAAAATACCTAGTTCTCAGCTACAAGAGCAGACCACGTGCTATGCTTATAATGGACAACTAGAGAAAAGAAACAGTATCAAAACCAGATATGTAGGAGGAAACAAGCTTTTTTTCTATCAGGAGATGGATAATAAGATCTAGCAAAGGTTCTGTTGTTAGCTGGAAAGCTGATGGTGTAGCAGCAAAATGACTAGATAAAGAAGAAATTATTTAAAATCCATGTGTTTATGTCTGGGATTTACATACATATGCAAAATGATGATGCAGTAGCTTATTCATAAGTCAGTAAAACTAGTACATTGCAATAGTATTTGTGGGTGCTGCGGAAGGATGTGATATTTCTCACTGGACTCTATAAGTTTGGTCTGGGTTGGAAAGTTGTTATCAACATTTTACTTTTCACACGTTGACCAGCTGCCAGTTCCCAAAGGAGCTCTGTGTGGGTATATGTGAGTGCACACTATAACTAACTTTGCCCACCAGTAGCTTCCTGTTAGTGATTTTATCAAGTGCTTCCTTAAGGCACAAATAAATCACAAAAGATTGCCCTTCTTTTATGCCTGTATTAGCTCAAAGAATTCTAATAAACTGGAAAGTGTGGGTGTACTTTTACAGTCACACAGGTTTGTCTAGCAGAGGATGTTCTTGTTAAATCACACAGCAATGAAGCAAGAACTGAAGGATATAGATGAAGAGATAAATAGATGTTTCATGTCTTCATGTCTCTCACCGTAGTTATCTAGTCATCAAATCTACCTGATCATGCAGAAATGCTACCTGGCTCGTAATATGCTGGATGAAGGAACATTGACTAATCCCCAGTGTTCGGGACTAGGAGCTCTTTTCAGTAACTGACTGGGTATTTCTGTAAATATTCCTTCTCCTTCCTTCTTGATTTGCTGCAGAGCACTTAGAGGAAATCTCTGCTCCTGATGACTTGTTGCAGTTTAAATGATCACTTCTGCTTTGTGTCCTTCCAGCAGCGCTCTGTCTCTGACAATGCCTTATCTATGGTGCTGGCAAGCAGTAGCTCGAAGGCAGGTATCTCCCCTATTTGTTCTGCAGCCACAATAGACTCAATAAGTTATTTACCTTTTGGAGTGCTTTGATTATCCTTGAATTTGTCTTTTTTTTTTTTTTTTTTTTCCCAGTAGTGAGCTCTTTTACAGATTTCCAACTTTTGAGATGGATAAAGAACACAGCTTTGTGTCTTTTGTAACCTTCTTTTTATCCATTTTATCTGCTTTATCTGCTTTAGTACTGTGTTTCAAATGGGCAGCACATACTAATCCCTGTCTCGTCTCTCTTCTGGTAAAACCCTGCAACAGACAGAAAAATAAAAATCATTCTTCCTGTAGTATTATAGTATATACTGAAACTTCACACGACAATATTCTTTCAGAATATATAGGGCTTGCTTTGAGTATTTCATGGGATCCTTTGTATTGCTGTAATTAATTCTTTGTATCTGGCCAAAAATTGCATTTGTTATCTTCCTGAATGTAAAAGGTCTATTAATATGTAAATCAGCAGTTTTTAGTTTCTCTTGGAATAGGGAAAATTTTCAACATTTTAACAATAAGTTCACAGTAATGCCACTTTCTGTGCTTCAAAAATATAAGTTTTGCATATATTTCACTACAGAATTCCAAAGGAAAATTCAGATATATTCACAGCAGAGTAGATTAAGACTGGACAGCCTCTGCCAGTGGCTGTGGGGAGTTACCAGCAGAGACAGGCAAAAACATGCTGGAAATGAATGGCGTTAGGGAGTTAAATGCCAAAGTCTGTAAAAAAAGAGCAACGTGGGTGCTGAGTAGCAGTCAGAATGATCCAGGAAGACACAGTCAACTGCTTTGTCTATGTTATGTGTTGAAGCTTGATTCCAATGCTGGCTTCACGTGTGTAGCTGTATCTACATAGGATTTCTTACCCCCACCACAAAACCGGTGGTAGTAGGTATGACCCTCATACTCACACAGAGAGAGAAAGGCTCTATCCACACTGGACACTCAGGGGGTGTCTGTTCTTGCCAGGAACATGCATCAGTGTAGCTTTATGGAAGATACAGAACTGAGAATATACTAGCCCAATGTATGGCCCTTGGAAGAAAAGTTTTCATGAGCTGTGAAAGCATGCTTTATGGGAAAAAAGAATTCCTTTCTTTTACCTGCTTCCTATAACATGGAAACTTTCAGATATATTATGTAAGAAAAAAAAGTTGAAAATTGGATCAGACAGCATCGCTTAGTCTGGAATTTTTTTTCCTGGAAAGCTTCATGATTTCTAAACAGATGCATTTGACCCTGTTGCATGAATATCCAAAAATTGTCACTGGCATTTACGACTGGGGAGGCTGCCAGTGAAAGAAACTGCTAGCTAGGTTTGTTGTCATCTCTCTGGCACTGGGCATCAAAGACTGAGATAAATTTATGTTAAGAAAAAATCGGCAAATATGATTATGATTTTAAATACACTTTTTTTTTCCCCTAAATTGAACATGCATCTACCTATGTAACCTTGCTACTTGCATTCTAGGAAATCCAAATAGTAGATACTTTAGTGTATAAAATAGTTCTTTAAATTATTTTCCTGTGTTTTAAAATCTATCCAAACTCATTTCCATGACTTTAGGATCTTGGCAAGAAAGAAGAACTTGCACTATTAGGAGAGCTATAACCTAATGTATTATATATATGCTAATCTAAAAAGTATAATCTAGGCCACAGCTCCATATTCATCATTCAACTAGGAAGGTGATTGGCATAGGATAACATAAATACTGCTGTTATTTTAAGGACTATCAAGTGATAGATTTTAATTGTGGGTTAATAAGTGATTTTGTCTGACTAAATACACTTCTTCTGTCTGTTTTGTATATCGCAGAAAGAAATGTGTGCAGGACAAGCTTTTCCTTGGGCTATTTTCTTCCTTAAAATATGTATTTTCTAATCTTTAAATAGCTATTGTGCTCCACCTGTGCTAGAAGCCCCACTGACATAGTTGGGAGTTAACTATTTCTCTGAGTCTTCTCTGTCCCAACATGTTAAGGAAGGCCTGATAGCAGCACTGCTGGGGAAAGGAAAATCAAACACCACAACTTTCCCACACAGCAGTAGGAGATTAGGTTGTAGTGTGTGGAGTGCCAACAAGGTCTGTGCTCAGCAAGCCCTATTATTCCTTTTGTTTCATTTGAGAACTTGGACTTGCAGTGCATATCATGATCCAAAGCAGCCTCACTAAAAAGAGTATTGTATAACCTAAGTAGAGAGAACACATGATAGCATGACAAAGTAATTTTTAGAGAAATCCTGTGTTTTATGGCTTCACACTAAGCAGCTCTGGATAGCACGAGCCCTCTACTAGTTGGTTCTCATCTAAAGATTCAGAAAACCTTTGGCATTCTGTGAACTTTAATTTCTGGAGTTGTGGTGCTGGCATTTCCCCCTGACATCTTCCCTTTATTTCTCTCTCATTATCTGATTTCCCTTTCAGAATATCTTTACCTTTCAGCACTTTCTCAAAATTTTCTTTTCCTGTGATTGGAGATGATGTGTCCCCTTATGTACTCTGGATAAACGAAGATTCCTAAAATATCTGCTTTGTGTGATATATTTCCCAGAGCCTCAGCACATAAAAATGGTTTTAAACTGAGACAGGGAAGGTTTAGGACGGGTATTAGGAGGAAGTTTTTCACACAGAGGGTGGTGACGAACAGGTTGCCCAAGGAGGCTGTGGATGCCCCATTCCTGGAGGCATTCAAGGCCAGGCTGGATGTGGCTCTGGGCAGCCTGGTCTGGTGGTTGGTGACCCTGCACACAGCAGGGGGGTTGAAACTGGATGATCATTGTGGTCCTTTTCAACCCAGGCCATTCTATAAGTCTGCACCCTATGTCTGTGTTGCACACCAGGCATTTACCACTGGTCACTAAAAATTATTCTGACTTTCCTGGCATTGAAGTCATCAGATTTCCTTTAGGCCCCTGCAGTTACAACAGGGCACACTGTGCTGTGCTTTAGATACTCTGGAGAACGTAATGTGAAGATACAAAAATTCATACAGTGACCTTTTGCTCTGTTTCCTGAGATGAAGATTGCCTAAAAAAAGTGTATTAATTCAAACGGAGTAGAAGGAATGCAAACAAATGCTTCTATTTATGATGTACTATAGACAACAGTTGCAAATATTTATGAAGACCAACAAAAGAAGAAGGCAAGTTAAAACTGTGCTGCGATAGAACGGATAAATCAGTTTCATGGCAAGGTGTCATCAAAAACTTTTGCATGGCTCCATGGCGAGCCTGTTCAGGAAGGGCACTGAGCAGGAAGCTAATGCTAAAGTTAATCCAGCAACAAAAGGTATCAATCTTCAGCTAGGTCAACTGTCTTGAAATGGCTCACCCTGTGGTGACACCGTCATGAGTGCTAGCACAAGGGAGGGGTGGAGGACTGGGAGAGAATTGACAGCCTTGATTTCATCATGTTAAGCCACTGAGAACTACAGCTGTACATGGCCATGTCAGCGCAAAACATCTCTGTCATTTATACAAGTTTGTACAGGTAATGTAGTTGAATACACATCAGCATGGAGTTAAAAAATGTGTAATTCATCACTAGCTTTTCACCTCAAGAAGGTACTGAAGGCATTTTGTCTGGGATGTCATAGTTCTTGGGTGACTGAACCTCTCAGCTTCTCTCTTTGTGGTATTTGATATCAAAGAGAAGAAGAACAGAATGGTATTTGAATGCCTCACTTTGACAGTTCTGACATTAAACTGAATCAAAGTGATGGTATTAAATATGGTCATTTTTGAAGTCTGAGGATCAGAATCTGGACTAGACATATACTTACCTATGCTAGAACTTGAAGAATCATTTGCCACTGACACAAAATTAATTGAATTGACTTAAAGTTTTATTTTGAAAGGAAATGTGTCAGTTTTTTATATATCTTCTGCATCTCAAAGTCCTTAGGTCCTAATTCATGAACTCTGTTCTGAAATTGTAAATGCTGAAATGGTGTTCTAAGTTAGGAAGAACTTGTAATTTGGGATTCTTCCATAATCCACTGACTTAAGGGATTTTAAAATGATGAAAAAAACCCCTGTATTTTCAATTAAACCCTAATGCTGTCATAACAAGTTAATATAGATAAATATGCATATGTATTTGCATAGTTTCATAATCATAATAAAAAGAACTACTCCTTTCCTTAAAGAAATTCACAGTTCTTAAAAGTTTTGATTCCCATAAGAGATTTATTTAATCTCTGGTATAAACCGTCCATGTACATTTGAAACAAGGTTCTTTTATTTGTTCTTGAACTTTTTGCTTATTTTCCTCTGGGTTTGTTTTTGTTGCTGTTGTTGTTGGTTGTTGTTGTTTTGTCTGACATAACTCTTGTCTAATGAAGAGAACAGGAGCTTTAATATTAGTCAATTCTGATGTAACTCTAGAGCTGAACAAAACTTAATGGAAGAGTAGATCTGCATCTGCTCTGTTGCCTGGAGAAAGAAAGACGGGAAAAGTTATTTCCCTTGTGGTTGCCCCTTGGACCTGCTCAAGCCTGTCGGGATGTTTTTGTGTGGTAGGTAATTCAGATGCAATGCCATATTATTAATATTAAACTTCACCAGGAAAACAGGTAAGGAATTGCTATCTTTTGCCTGTATACTATGCAGCTAATTCAGTACTTGTTCTCAGTACTTGTTGAATTTTGGTTAGAAATTCTTAATCAAAGACCTATTTAAAACTTATTTCTGCTGGGAATTTAAAGTCTTTAAATTCTGTTATCAAAAGGTGAAATATTTAGAGAGCACTGAGAAATTAGAAGGACATGTGTTAAGCCTCACAGGGATTGATAACTATGTAGTTCACTTTTTCTCATGATACTATTTGTTAATAGCACTGTTTTTACAACAGAGAAGACGTCCCTGTTCTGAACTTCTCACATTTCCTCAGCTTGTGAGTGTTTTCTTGAATTCTGCAATTGTACAACACAGAATGATCATCTCCTAGTTTGTAGCAAGGTTTAATTTTCCGTGAAAACGTTGGCTGAAACTTGTGGCTGGGGATTTGTTAACAGAACAACGGGAATAAAAAACTGTTTTGTCTTCCTTAGCGACCTCCTAAAACCACCCTGGTTTCTGCAAAAGAGAAGGTGCTGTTTTCTGTGTAAACTCTTTCATGTGCACAAAGACAGTGAATGGTGCAATGAAATATATATACCTGCAGTCAAATCAGATTGCTGAAGCTTAGCTGAGAAGTAGAATGTCATCAACTTTTTGAAACTCAGCCTATTTTAAGAGCCACTTTCCTTTTCAGTGTGTTGACATAAAAATATATTATATTTGTTATGAAATAGTCATTTGTCAATATAAGATCTTGAATCAGGCTTTCAGTCATATCAAAGTAACATGGAGAACCGAACTCATTTAGCAAAAATGATTTAGGAAAGATTTTCATTTGTACAAATGACACTTGGGAGCTAGATCTCAGACAGATGATCTCCCACCCATCTGCCCCTGTCCTCTGTCACAAGTCGCTGCTTTTGGGACCAAGTCCACAGATAGGAATATGTGTACCTGTATGGCCCACCTTAACTAACACAACACCTTAGCAGAAAGAAGCAGAACTGGAGTGACTGCGGTACTGGGACACAATCTGTAGTGCTACCAAATGGTAACCTGCTATAGAGAAGCAGCCAACCATGATAAGAAAAATCACACGCTGATCCAAAGACTGCTGAGGCAGTAATGGGGGTCAGAGCCAAACTCTCACTGAAAATTCAAAGGATGAGGATTCATCACCCTGCTGAAAACAGAAGAAGTTGAAACCATTTCTGATCTGTGGCTCATTGCTCTTGGCACAGTGGTGACGTCAGCTGAACCAAGTATTAGATGAAGAAGTGTCTTATATTAGTGACATTAATCCATAGCTGAGACTGAGTAACAGACCCAGACTGTGGCACTGTTAGAATCAACGAGTTTCCTCTGGGAAAAATGAAGTGACATGGTGCTTCAGTGCATTTGCTTGGATCTGTTCAGCCACCATCCTGCCCTAGCATTCAAAAATTTATGTTGATACGATTCAATTTTAGCAAATATGATATCATCAGCTGAATAATTGCATCCTATTGCCTTTAATCATTTTGACAGGTAAATACAAGGGTTGAATTGAGGTAGAATGACAAGGTCATAAACAAGAAAATAAAGCAAAATATTTCTGCTAATTATCAACTCTGCAACCAAATACAGCTGCTGGGAACAAACAAAGAAATGGAGTGCTTAGCTAAAGGTTCATTTTAAAGCTGGGTGTCAGGAGAGGGTAATTTGATACATTCTGCCAACCCGACAGTAATTTGTCAGACATGTTACAGACCTGCACTGCTGTCTTTGTTTAAGATGAGATGTCCTACTTTCCTGATTAAAAGGAACTCCTGATTTGCAATTCTGAACTAAGATAATTGCTTCAGCAACATTCCAAACTGGGTTACAATTATGGAGTGGGCATGCATTACCAGTAATTTAATTTGTGTGTCCATTTGTTACACAAGTAAGGATTCTTTCAGGAGCTACTGTTAGTGATATTTTTGCCTCTAGTATGTATTGGAGGCCACATTCACAAGATATACTTTCATGAATAAAACATGAGAAATCCAATTCCTCTGCCTACTGAAACAAAGAAAACAAACATTGCCTTTGGGACACTGATACAAACAGAGATGCATTCAAGCTTGCACATAACTGCCTTACCTAAGGAGGGGAGCAGAGCTGCGTGAAAGAAGTATTTCATTTCACCAGAACTGCCAAAATTCTGACAGAAAGTGGTCTTGATCATCAGCTAATCGAAATAAGTGCTAACCAGCTCAAAAGAGAAGCTTATAATTAGCATCACAACAAATCTTGCCCATGAGCCTTCCACTTCCTTTCTCCCTGTGCTTCTTGTTCTCAAAGGACGAAATGCCTCCAGTAGTCGATGACATCTATTTTTCAAAACAGATGGGGAGTTTCAAAGGTGCTGAAGGGGATTTCTTGTTCAGTTCTACAGAGAATTGCAGTGATGGATGGGCATCTGTCTCCTAAAACAAATGTAATGCCTGTTTCCCACAGACAGACAGAACTACTGTTTTCAAAACTGGTTGTTTTTGTTGTTGTTGTTTGCATGTTTGTATTTCGAGGTATTTCTAGATACTTCTAGGTACTTCTAGTTTGAGCTAACTAGCGATTTTATGATTTTGAAATTCTATGGTTTTTTTCACCCCAAAATATGTTCTGACATAGCTTTAAGCATCCTCAGAAATTTTATAATTGTTCCAGTGGGCTCATTTCCTCTTCTGCGACCAGCAGCTGCCATCTCAAACAAGCTAAGCTCTCTAGAATGAATTTGACCCACTGTCACGTTGATATCGATCTGATACAATTCTCTTAACCCCTAGATATCCAGTTAGTTAAATATCTAAACCAACAGTTTCTGAATTCAGTGGCAGATTTGTGTAAGAAATGGTCTTTGAAAGGATCTCCACTTCCACTCAATTCTGATGAAGGTAAACACTTCGGAATCCAGATTTTGGAGGGAAACTTCTGCTTAGAGGCAATAAAATAGCCAACACGTTAATGACTGGCTAAATTCCCTACTCAATTGCCTGAAGCAATGCATCATTAACCCAACCATGTAATTAACTTGGACAAGGGACACATTGCATTTAAACTGATTATGAAAAAAAAGCACCAACCAACATATGCCAAGTAATAAAAAACTCTCAAGGATCTAGGCAAGGACACAATATGAAATAAAACGGAATGTAGTACATTTTACCCTGAAGGATACCTAAGTGCTTTGCAAGTGATATACAGACAGTACCGATGAAATAAATCCACCTTGAGGGGAGATACAATATTCATCTAGCAAAGAACTCTACAATATGGGAAGAAAACACAGAAATAATTATTTTAACTGAAGGATGCATGGAAGAATCTGCACTCTAAAAATTGCCCTTGGAACTTCAGAGTAGGTGGTTTTATGTGTCCTTTAAACATCCCAATTAGAGTAAAGTATATAATATCCCATATTAAGGGATAGGAGTAGCACTTTTACGGGCAACAGGACCAGTGAAGGTGCCTTATGTAGCTATACCAGACAGGAAATTAGATTAGTTGCTACTGACAGGACCAACACCAGCTGTCCTGCATTGCTTCTTGTCTAGCAGATACACAGCTATAATTAGGGAGAGTTATAACACAGTGAAATATTTCCTTTAGTAGAATATGTTTACCTTTGTCAAGTACTTTCTATTTCCAAGGAAAGTATAAAGAAATAATATATTTCCTCAGATGGGAGGCTAAAGGGTAAACAATTGCAGTGAGAATGAGACAATACGTCAATTCCTAATTACCTGCCTGTAATAGAGACAATGCCTTTCTTATTCTTATCTTTGGATAGGTGAAAGGACCTGTGCTGACCATTTCCTATCTCTCCATGTTTTCTTATTGGAAGTTTCATACTGTAAAGCAGCACGAAATTCAGAGGACCAAGCAGCTGGAAATACTCTCCTTTCCTCTGCACTTGCTAGAGTCTTCTGTAGGTGAGAATCAGCTTGGACTTAGTCCAGATTCTTTACCTCTGTGAAAGCAGCAGGCTAGTTTAACTAAGCTTTGCACTTATTGTCTGTCAGACACAAAAATGTCCTTCAGATACTCTGCACATCCTTGGCATGGTGACTGTTCATGACATCTGCACCCATAGCACAGGCACTTCTGTTAGCTTCTAGAACACCATGGCCCAAGGTACTACACAAGTATGTCTGGTGGCAGCTCACTTTCTTATGGGGCTCAGCCAGCAATCAGAGACTAGCTGCTTCCCTGTCTCCTTTGAATACTCAAAAAGGGAATGCTCCTTTCCATACCATACAGACCCTTGGGTGAGCTGTGGTAGACAGCAATTTCTGATGTCTGTGTGGTCACTGTGTTACACATCTTCTGGACTGGGGGACGTGACCAACTTCTTCAAGGTCCTACAGCACTGCACTTCCAGGAAGATGAAGAATGCATCCACCATCTCATTTCCTGCTTCTATAACAGTGATGCAGTCCATTTCAGAACACTGGGGAGTTAGGATGTGCGATTTCTTTTTTTTTTGTTTTTTAAAACTCACTGCATAACAACTCTTTTCAGCAGTAGAACAACTGGCTCAATTTCCCACTTTGGGATATGCTGTAAGCCTCTGGCTTCATAGTTTAACCACTTGAAACTGAATTATTGTCTCATTGAAGTGTAAGTATTAGCACTTAAGGGAAGTACCAGAAAAGAAAGTGGCCTTTATCAAAATGATTCCATTGGTTAACTATAGCATTCTTTCCTGCACATTTAAGAATTAACCAAAATAACAAGGAGCTCTGTGGGATCCCAAGTAGTCTTCAAGAGCAAATTCCTTATCACCTTAATAAGTATTTATGTTAGGTCTTAGAAACCTTGCAAAAGGAACGTTAGTGACTAAGAAAATATTAAGCAAGATAAGAGTGGGGTTACTGGATAAGACACACATATATACACATGTGCATATGTATATATGTGATACATTCAAGGGAAATCAAGTTGCCCAGACAACGTCTCTATCCCTGGAGGTGCTCAAGGCCGGTTTGGATGGGTCCCTAGGAGTCTGAGCTGGTGGGTGGCAGCCCTTCCCATAGCAGAGGGTTGGAATTAGATGATCTTTGAGGTCCCTTCCAGCCCAAACCCTTCTGTGATTTTGAGATTCTATGATTCTGTAGAGTTGGATATGACAGCACTGAAAGAAAGAAGCACGCATAGCTTAGAAATGAATCTGTTTTAAAAGGAAGCCAAGTATTTTCCGTGCATGTGTGTTGAATGAACATCTAAAATCCCACCTCTCAGACTGATGTCTGAGGTTGATCACTGTATCCTAGCATCTTTGTTATGAACAAGTGTGAGTGAGGAGGAGAGCAAATTGTTCAAAGACTCTACAGAAAGTAAATTTCTGCCACAGTAATGACATCTCTTTGTATTTTTTTTTCCTTTTAAACCTCTAGATTTCCACCCAAGACAAATTTTTATAATTTATATCTTCAAAGAGTGGTTTTCAGAAGGTCCAAATAGGAAATGCAACCCAGGTCACATTCACATCAGTGTCAAAACTCTCACTGATTTCAACGTGACCGATGTTTTTCTTTGAGACTAAGTGAGAAGATAAAGTGCTGTCTTCTAGAAGTACTGCCTCCAAATTCTAATCCACATGCTATTCACCTTTCTCTGCCCATGTGTAACTACTAGCACTTATCTTCTTGGTTAAGGTCACAATGAAAGCCCTGGAAATCTTTCTGTCAACATCTAAGGCTTTTAATTGAGTGCAATGTTAATATTGCATCATTCAATGAGTTTCAAAAACTTTTGCTGTTTGGAGTTGGGATGTAGGTCCGTGTAAGAGAAATAAAGTAAAATTTATTGAATGTGGTTTTGATACTTTCTATAGAATTACCATAAATCAACAATTATGTTATGGCCAAAATTAATGATGGAGACTTGAAATAGACTTGGAAGTCATGTCTATTAAAATCATAGCTTGATTCTCAGAAAATTAATGGAATCATAGCATTGTAGTGTGGTTTGGATTGGAAGGGACCTTTAAGATCATCTAATTCCAGAGAGTGGTGGTCAATGGCTCGGTGTTCAGATGGAGATCAGTGATGAGTGATGTTCCCAGAAGCCAGTACTGTGGCTGGTGCTTTTTAAAATTTTCACCAGTGATAGCTACAGTGAGATAGAATACACTCTCAGCAGTTTGCAGATGATGCCAATCTGTGTAGTGTTGTCAACATGCCTAAAGGACAGGATACCATCCAGAGAGATCTCGACAGGCTTGAGCAGTGGTCTCAGGTGAATTTCATGAGGTTCAGCAAGTCTAAGTACAAAGTCTTGCATCTGGGTCATAGGCAACCCCCACTATCAGTACAGGCTGGAGGATGAAAGAATAGAGCACAGCCCTGCAAGATGGACTTGGGGGCACTGGTGGATGGGAAGCTGCACATGAGCCAGCAATGTTACCTTGCAGTCCAGAAAGCCAACTGTATCCTTGGCTGCATCAGAAGAAGCATGGCCAGTAGGCTGAGGGAGGTGATTCTGAGCCTCTATCCATACTGGTGAGATCTCGCCTGGAGTACTACATTCAGATGTGGAGTTCTCAGTAGAGGAGAGACGTGGACTGTTGGAGGGCATCTAGAGGAGGGCCACAAAAATGATTCAAAGGATGGAACACCTCTTGTACAAGAACAGGCTGAGAGAGCTGGGACTTTTCAGCCTGGAGAAGAGAAGGCTCTGGGAAGACCTGAGAGTGGCCTTTCAGTATCTAAAGGGGAGCTACAGAAAAAGGAGACTCTAATGTAAACATCATCCTCTCTTTCACTCTCTATGGCTAAGAATCCACACCTCTGGATTGTTGTTACAGAAAAATATTAAATTGGTACTAGAATTGTTGTTTACACTTCCTTTTAAGGAGAAAAATACAAATCTAATCCGTGATTTCACCATTAAATGAATGAATGAAAGGACAACTGAATAGGTCTATTATTCAAGAATTTTATTTCCAGAACCATTAAATAAGCGAATGAATGAATCAATGGATGAAAGGATATGTCAGCTGAAGAGGTTTATTATTCAAACATCTTTTTTCCAGTACTATATAACTATCAACTTATGAGCCTGTAAACAGGTGCTGCTGTTCTGTCTGTCTGCAGTGAGTCCCATGCTATGGTGCCAGCCTTTCACCTGCATCTGCTCTGCAAGAGCTGCAGGTTCATGTCAGGCAGTGCAGGGTTGCCCTATAGGAATTCCAAGAGCATGTTGGGCAGTGTGGGGCTGCCCTACAGGAGCTGTGGTGCACCTTGGGCAGTGTGGAGATGCTCAGGGCCTCCTGTCAGGTGGTGTCAGCACGGCCACTGCCATCACGGCCATGGCAAAGCATCGGCTGAGGCATAGCAGGGCAGCCTGAGGAGCTGGCATTCTGGTGTCCATGGGTGCTGGGAAAGCTCCTGCTGTGCTGGACTTGGTGTAAAAGTGGGTGCCACAAAGGGCAGAGCATTGTGAGGTGGAGGAGCAGAAGTGGCAGTCACGTTGCAGTGGGGTGAATCCATACGCATGAAGCTGAGGAATGAAGCCTTACCTGCTTTCTGTCCCACAAACTCTGAAAGGCCTTTTCCTTCCCAGTGCTTCCACCTGAAACTCTTCTTCATCGATTACAGCACAGTTCCCACCATGACCCCACCAACTGCTCTCAAACTCGTCACTTCCAACCAGTGCCCGGGGTTTCTCTGGAAAGCTGAGGGCTGCAAAGATACTGGCAGTGCCAGTGTTCTGCTCAGAAGAGGTATGAGGTGAACATTTGGTTTCCTGCTCATTAATAGAATGTTGTGAGTCCTTTTCTTCCTTTTGGTGCTCTGGCAGCATTCCAAGCTATTCCTTGATCACTGGGAGTGATCAAGGAATAGCACTGGAGGAGCACTGGGAGAAGGACAGCCTGATGTCTCACCCAGCTCTTCCGGATCCCAAACAGAAGAGGATCCTTCTGCAGACAGCTGACTTTCAGTATCTACTGTCTCAGCCTGACCAATTTTGCACTCGCAGTCATCTCTGTGAGGAGCAGCTCTTCACCCTGCTGGTTGGCAAGTGAAATCCCACAGGACTGTTTGGGGTTCTGCTGGAAGATGCTCATGTCACCATGGCACCCAGATGTCACTGCAGTGACATCTGCACACGGTGCCCAGGGCCTGATTGGTGCAGCAGCCAGAGCAGGCATTGCTGACCCACATCTGTTGCTGGGCACAGGGGCACAGGTGTTGTCACTTTACTCAAGCAGCAAATAAAACTGTGTCTGAAGGGGATGACTCCTCACCCTGACCTTGCTTCCCCTTCTCTATGTGATCCCCAAATTGCTCTCTTTTGGCTTCCTTGATGTCCCTCTGGTTCTCCAGGTGGGAGTGGAGGCCTCTAAGTGAGGCCCCTTAATCTGTCCAGCTCAGAGCAGAGGAACTGAAAAGAGGTCTCATGATGGCCTGCAGTGGAGAGGCAATGCTGAACTTTGCTCTCTGTGATAGTGACAGGGCCTGAGGGAACGGCATGGAGCTGTGTCAGGGGAGGGGCAGCTGGGGGTTAGGAAAAGGGTCTGCACCAGAGGCTGGTGGGCAAGGAACAGGCTGCCCAAGGCTGTGGGCACAGCCTCTAGTGTTGCAGTTCAAGGAGCATCTGGACAGCACTCTAGATATAGGGTTTGAATTTTGGGTGGTTTTGTGTGGAACCTGGAATTGGACTCCATGATCCTTGTGGATCTCTACCAGTCCAGGATATTCTAAGATTCTACAAACTCTTCAATTTCACAAAACTTCACTTCTATGTTTTTCCAGGGGCACATGATAAGTCAGGGGAAAACAAAACTCCATTTTTGCCTTTTTCTGAAAAATTAACGTGCTCTTTTTATAAGAAAATCACTGCTTTATTTCAAGTATCTCAGTTTACTTCCAGTGTTATTAGAAGAGAGGTGTGAAAGAAGAGGAGGAACAGAATCTGCTGGCTAGTTGAACAGAAGAGAATAAGTGAAGGCTCATATTCTCTGTCTGGACAGGCAGATATGATCTAGGCTGGTACAGAGGGAGATATCAGCTGTTGCTAGTAGTGCTGTGGCCAGTCTATATGTTACTATATTGAATTAGTAGCATATTATGATTTCTTGGTTGGAATGCTGAAAGAGAGCATAGTCCTTTATAGAACAATGAGCAGATAATTAGAGAAACAGGAAATATTAGTAATTAGGAAAGCTTGTCTGAAAAAGAGCTTAGCAGCACTTCTGCCACCCAGCTGGCAACCTCTGGGAAGCACTAAACAGTGCTTCTCCAATGCTACTCCCTCAAATTCTGTTTTCTTTCCTTCAGTCATTTGCTTGAATGACAGCATAGACTCAATTAAGCCTTGATTAGAGGAAAGAGTGCTGCTGTTTTACTTTCAGAAATCTGTCTTGATAGTAGGTAGAGGAAAAAAAAAAATGAAAAAAAAACCCAACCCCACAAGCAAGCAAAGTATATTACAAGTACTTGTTTCAGAGACAATCTGAACAGATGAAAAGGGAGCAGGGGAAAGCAAAGTCAGAATCACATCACAAAGTAAAGGGAGGATCAGTTTCCTTACACTGATGCAGAATTTCTGGAGTAGAGCTTGGAACAAAAGTTCCTTCTCTGCTGTGAAGAGTCAGACTCTCTTTTTGACCAGATGAAGAGCCACCTTTTAAAAGACAACTCTGCACCCAGGGCTTTTGTCTTGCATATGCTTTGTGTTTTACTGGACATGCACTTTAAATAGGTGAAGAATATTGAAGCTGACTGGAAAAGAAATAATCATTGGACTAACAGAAATACATTCGCAGTCTCTCTTGTTTTTCTCTGACTGCTACTTCACAGCCAAAAGCTTTAACGATGAGTCTGCTTATAACACTCACCCCAAATCAGAAAAAGCTGCTATCAGCATTTTTTGTAGGAAAATGAAAAGCAGCATAGGTTACTTTTGTAGGCATTTATCATCTTTGTTGTAATATGTAACTTTTAAAAGAAGCTATATCCAGATTTTCAGCTTGTTTTAATTCAATCAATTTCATCCACTGGTTTACTATGTAATTGTCTTCAGCACAGATGAAGTAAATTTGATGTAAAATCAGCCTCTATGAGACCAGATACACCATTAGAAAAATCAGTGTGGTGCTATTAAATACTTCAGGGGGTGTCTTTTGCATACATAGTTAGAAAAATAAGTCTCAGCAAGACAAAGGAGCTGAAATGAAACACAGTTAGAGCCAGCTTATGAATGATTTATGCCCCCTTTTCACCACACATTTCATTTTTACTTACATAGGACTTATCAAACACGATGTATAAAAACGACATTCAATGGAATGAGTCACAGAGGGTTCAGAGGAACTTCTCCAATACTGCAGAACAACAGATCAGCCTTCGGGTTTGTTTTTTTGTTTGCTTTGCAGTAAGTCTAAATGCCACTGCCCATTTCTCTGCATTCTTTAGAAGCATAACAAAGAGACATTTCCAGCCCAAAATGTTTATAGTTGAAGTTTCAGATGGGGGATACTACATGCAACAGAATGGGGGCACGCGAGGCAACCAGAGGGAGCGTATGAGGTAACAGAGGTACTCGTGTGCAGTAGTAAAGGCAAGGTTCTATGGTCTGAGGCAGAACAGATGCCTAATTGCTGTCTATACCCTGTGACCTGAAAGAGAAGCTGAAAGATGGTAAGTGAGGGAGGAAAGGCTACTGAGATGCAATTATCTTTCCACTAGTTTTAATTTACATACGTTAATATGCATACTTATAATCCAAGTAGCCCTCCATCACCACTTCGCGAGGCACAGCAACTGCAGGCAAACCCAGACTTACTGATTAGGTAATGCAACGTAATTAGAGGAAAGAGAGACTGTGCTGGAGTGTAGGCTGCACCTTTCCTTCATTGACTGTCTCTGAGGTACGAGCTTTTATATTCCCTCTAGCCCTGAGGATTCTGTACCATGAAGAGTCTTTGGAGCCCTCAGGTAGCTGCAAAATACACTTGTCTGCAAGACCAGGGAAACAGCCATGGAGTTCAAACACCAGCAAGTGCTGAACTAGGTGCCCAGTAGATCCAGTTCTCACATTTAAACCATTTTGGACAGGTCACATGGCAAGGCCAAAGGAAATAACTGGGTAACACTTTGCATCAGACTGGAGTTCAGCTTTTGGGATGAAAGTCTGTGTTCTGTGCGTGGACTTCTGTCGAGACGCATCATCTAGTCTTTCTGGATGCACAGCAAAGACATGCTGTGGGACAGATTTCTGCTTGCTGAAAACTGATGTGATCTTCCTGTGCTCACTCTTTTTATTTCACAGACTGTCTACTCTCACAGTTCTTGAAATTAGGGCTATGTAGCTGTGCTATCCATATGAATGTATATGCTGATCTTCTGTGAAAAATGTTCTCTCTCACACTCACTTTCGATTGAATTTAACATGAAGGGTTTTTGAGTTTCGTAAACTTGAGCAGCTGGGTAAAGAGGGCAAATCTTAGACTTTCCATGAGAAAGGTAGCAGCATACACAACAGAGAATCCATATTAAAAAGAAGAAGTCTCATGCATACTCCAACTGCAGGAAGCTTTTTGATGAGAGCAGGTGCTTTAAGTCCTAGGAAATAAGTCACTTCACAGCAGTTCATCCGGGCTGCTCACACAACTACTTATTTTCTTTACTGACAATCTGGTGCTCTTAAAATGAGAAGTGCTATGGTTTCAAAGTGCACTTGGACAGCTCAGAATGACCTCGGAAGCCCTGAAGAGTCCCAAGCCCAGATGTGTTAGGCATTGTTCATAATTAACATGAATGGGACAGGCAGGGGGCTGCCACAATAGCAAAATTGTGACCTTATCAGAAAAATAGTCAGGATTCCAAACTTTGGCATGTCAGTTTTAAAAGACAAGTCATGAAGAAGAGCTGAAGAATTGCTTGCTAAAAAGCATTACTTTTTTTTTCTTTTTTTTTTTCAGACAAAGCAGATGTAGGATATCCACTAGAACACGCGTAGACCTGATAAACCACAGAAGTATAAAAAGAAGGAAGATGATAAAAACAGAGCAGAAAAATGAAGATTCAGTGAGATCTTCCTGAATCCGTTTATCATGAAGAAATTAAAGGCTGTTTTCATGCTGGAAAGCTTCTTGAGGGAGAATGGATAGGGAAAGATTTGTGAAATAATCAGTCAGAAATCTATTGGACAGGTTGGAGTTTCTAAGCAACTTAATGATTAATCAGTGATATGAAACTTCTTGCATGAGACTGCCTCCATATTGCAGAACTGCAGGATGGCTAGCAAGACTTAGTGCAAGGGAGAAGTGTAATCAAAAAGACTTGCACCTCTACTCTCAAACTGGACTAGGAAAATTCACTAGTGGGTGAATATGTCAACATGCACTATTGGGAAAGCTCAGCAGAGCTCTGACAAAAGGAAATCAGGTCTTATAGATATTCTGGATGGAGGCCTCAGGAGGAGTTGGAGAGCATATATATGAAGAACAGCTTGCTGATGAGACTGGAACAGATTTACAAAGAGAGTTTCCTTGCCAGTGGCTCTTCAAGAAGTAAAGCAGCTGTGAAATGGGAAGTGAAAACTGCATGTCTGGAGATAATTTAAAAATATAGGAAAAAAGAGATGGGAATAGATTATCATTAATAAAGCCTTCTCTAAATGAGACAGGAAGGAAGAAATTTGGAATGGTACTAACGATGCAAGCATTTGCACACCCTGGAAAGCTGCTGCAACTTTTTCTTCCACAACTGCTAAGTTATAAGAAGAATCTTTGAATGATCCAAGAACTAGAAGACAAAATAAGGGCTTTTTGGTACAGTGTTTTGTCCTTCCTCCAAGGAAAAGCACAGTCTCACATAGAGAAGGAGGAATATACAATAGAAGCTATAGAAGAATGCTAAGTTGCTTGTAAAAGACTGAAACTGAGTTGTCCTTTCCTGTCTGATTAATTGCTTGATGGATCCTACTATGATTTTACAAATCTCTCTCATTTGCATTGACATCCATCTACTTGTTCTTCAGTGTCTAGAGATGAAAAAAATACTGAGTTTTATTATGTGGGAAACTTCAAGATTATAACAATTTTGAAGATTACTTTCAAATCATAGAATTTTAGGAAGCATTGCCTGGAATGGCCAGTCTAGCAATCTAGCAATGGCCATCCAGTACAGATTCCCACTCAACATATGTCTGTTAATAATACCAGATGAGGTCAGGTGGCTTTCTCTACCTGTATCTTGAACAGATACTCTATAGCATCTCTTGGTATTCCATTTCAGTCCTGTGCTGCTCCTGTAGGGAAAAATAATAACAAAATTAAAAGAAAGATGAACATACCTTATTATTATTATTATTATGATCCCCGAGGGATGTCATATTAAAGAATTTATTTGGGAAGCTGATGGAAAGAACAAAAATTCTACGACAACAACGAGAACAAAACCACTTTCATTTTTCCTGCAGACAGGTGATATCAAATGCTGAACCACAGAGAAGCATATTTATGACCATGAGACTTGTGAAAATTTTCAAGACTTATGCAACACCACTGTTATCAAAAGCGATTTTTATTCATTCTTAACTGAAGCTAGACAAGCTCGGAAGAAATCTTTGCTGTTCTAAAACATTCTAAGCTAGAATTTCACCTCTGCAGCCTTGCCATCCAGCCAGATAATGAATGACTGACAGATACGTCTTGTCACAAATAACAGTGTCAGTATTGTGCTAAAATAGTCTTATGAATTTTAAAGAACCTTTTCCAAGCCTCAAGACAGTATGTTATAGCTAAAAACATATCAATACAAATTAAATATTTGCATGACAAGGGTGACTTTAATTAAAAATCTTTGGTATAATTTAAATCACATCCATGAAAATAGTCATTGAAGAATGAAATGTCTTATAGCAATTGACTCTAATAGTTCAACATAATTGGAAGGGAATGTCTGGAGCATCATTCACTGGTGACTTCATACCTCTGCAGAAAAGCAGACTGTAAGATTCTCTTAATAAACACTGAAGTAGCTGAGCTAAGACAGAAATATAATTCTGAAATTTAATAATATTGTATTTGCTTAAAATGAAAAAAGATTTCTATATGGTATAGGTGGGGTTTTTGCACTTCAGACAAAAAACTCTCAGGTGCAATGGAAGTTGCCATAGTCCCATGAGGTTTCCAGGATATTCAGAAGCTCAGTTGGATGAAACTCTTGAATATGCACAAGTTCCCTTCCCCTTCCCCAAGGAAAAAGATTGTGAACATCCTGTGTTTCCTAACTGTGTTTTCCAATGTTTTATCTTTTCTGTATTATTGCATTTACAGATGATATGGTAATGCCTCAGTGTGTGTACATCACTTTTGTTTCTAGAGCTATTCAAGATCTGTCAGACCTATTTAAGAATATGGGCAGGGGAGAATGATTCCAGGTCATACTCAGGGGATGACCTGCTTTTTTTTTTTTTTTTTTTTTTTTTTTTTTTTTTAGCAATTCCATTACGTATCTAACAAACATAGTCCTTAGAGATAGCATATATCATATATTATCCTTAAAATGTTGGGCTAAATGCCTACATTTTAAAAGCTGGTTTTCACTGGTATAGTCCTTCACTGCAATCTGTAAAACCTCTGCAATGAAACAGCATGGAATTGAAGAACAACCATAGAGCTGATGTTGTTGAAATAATTATACACCATTGTAGAAAGTGTTATAAGTCTGAAAAGGCCCTGATCTAGATCAATATGATAAATACAATACCTAGGTATCTTCATAGTATCATCACAGAATCATCACAGAATTGCTTGGGTTAGAAGAGTCCTTAAAGATCATGCAGCCCCAACCCCTGCCGTGGGCAGGACTGCCTCCCACCAGCTCAGGCTGCCCAGGGCCCCATCCAACCTGGCCTTGAGTGCCTCCAGGGATGGGGCACCACAGCTTCTCTGGGCAGGTGTGACAGCTCCTCATCGCCCTTCCTGAAGAATTTCTTCCTAAAGACTTTCATGAGGAGAGTGTTATTTGCCTTTTCCCCCTTTCCCCTTGCCTGACAAGCTACTGAATACTCAAGGAGAAGCAGCCTGTGGGAACCTGTACATGCACCATAATATTAAGAGATAGTTTATCTAAATCTTCCTTTCTTCCCTGTGACCACAGCATTATCCCTCTATCTCTTGCCCCCTTCAGCTTGATGAGCTTCAAGAGTATCTCAGAAGAACACATACTTAGTCATTAGTGATGACAAGGTAGGAAATGCTGCAGCACACAAAGGCAGAAAACAAAGCAGAGCATGTTGCTGTATCCTAGGGAATAACCTAGACTGTTCAGGATGCTAATCAGGGAAGAAAATGATATGTTACTGTCAGAACTCCGTCTGCGGAGTGTATGAATGCAAGAGGTTATGATTATTTAACATTTTGATTTTCACTTCCCTCAAGTGGTAAAGCCCTTGCTGTCTAACTGGCTGCCACAGTTCTGCATCAGATTCACAGCAGCAAATCTCAAGACTTCTCAAGAAAGCAAAAGCTGGGAGTTACATGGCTAATATAAATATTATTAATCTGTTTGCAAGTGTCTGCATGCACTCAGAAATATGAGAATGTCATTTGTGCAGAGACTGTTAACATACAAGCAAAAAAATACGAGAGTTTCTCAGCAGAGGCAGAGCACAAAGACTCTATGCATATGTTTCCTGTGGGTGAGGAGCCCTCATGAATTCTGCTAATGTTGATGGAATCTGTGGTCATTCAAGTCCAAAGAAGGAGCTGTGCTGCTCAGGGAGAAGCAACTGCTCTTTAGGACTGCTGCTTCACAGTCAGGGGAAAAGATTCAGACACCCAGTTCAGCCACGGGGCTGCATTAGGCAGGTTGGGGACATCTTTCTCCACAAAAGGGCTCAAGTCCGTAACTTTGTGAGCAAGAGGTGTCTCTGAAAGTGTGATGTTAGTACTAGTGGTGAGGCAGTGGCACAGGCTGCCCAGGGAGGTGGTGCAGTCACCGTCCCTGGAGGTGTTCAAGAGCCGTGTGGATGTGGCACTGAGGGACGTGGGCAGTGGGCATGGTGGGGGTGGGCTGATGGTTGGACTAGATGATCTCAGAGGTCTTCTCCAACCTTCATGATTCTATCATTCTACTGTGAGGATAAAGGCACTGGAGAATAGGAGCTGCATCAAGGATGAGATAAAAACTTGAAAATGTTAGCATGCTGGTATCTTAATGTTATAGCAAGCTTGACTTTTCCTCCTTGGAGAGCTGGAGGGAACTATGTCTAATATTAGATACAAATGAACACAAGGGTGCTTTACATATCAGGAGAAAAAGGAACAGTATCTATTATCTGAAACAATGAGGCAAAACAGGACAGATTAAAAATGAATGTCTCTGCCCATCTGAAGAACAAAGAGCTGGTCCTGTTAGAACAGCTCACAATGCTGCACACCAATTAGACATCCTTTTAGCTCAGACTGCCTTTAATCTCCGTGCTGTTCTGGTTTTGACTGAGCCCTTCTCGGACATGGTAGGGACATAGAATCACTAAAATCTTATTTCCTAGAGCCTTGGGTGAAATAGCTTCTTTGGTTCCTTCAGAAAGGGAAAAGTTAAGTTTCACACCTTATTGCACAGTGGGGAAGTGTTGGAATAGACCTTTCTTGTTTTAGATTTTCCACTGTTGATAATTAACTACAATTTTAATTAAGTCAGGCGGAGAGACAGAAATCTTCTGTCACAAACAGCTTCAGAGCCCTGGCTGCATTTCTGACAGTACGTGATTTGCCAGCAATACAAAATGTAAGGCAGTTCTGCTCAATCCCACTCAGGTGGCTGTCTCTTGCCATTGGTGCCACAACAACTCCCAGATCTGGAGGAGGATTCTGACTGAATCACATGTGTCCTTACAGCTAACCTTCCAACTTCTTCTCAACAATGCAGTGGTCCTAAAAGGATTTTATTTTCTTCATTCTTTTCCTTACTACCTTTCTTGTTTTCCCTCAAACTTGGCTAGTTAGGCTAGAAAAAATGATTACAAAGAACTGAAATAATTGCATCTACTATGCTTACTGTTATCAGCAGTATTAAGATGCTCTGACCAGCATCCCTACACTGAGCTCACCACCTATCCCAGTACAAACATTTTGTTGAGGAATGATTCTACTTCAGTCCATTATTCCCAGCCAGATGAGCTGCTGTGGCTGCTTGAGTGCACAGCTCTATTGCTGACCTGGCATTAACCATGAGGTGAGTAACTGAGTTAAGTCTGTGTGCTACATCTTCAAGCCACAAGTGGGGCAGGCTAAGGCCATGAACACAGAGAAGTGCTGCTTATCCACTGATGGATGGTGGGCAGATGACTGTAGTAACCAAATGATGTAAGAATGGCACTAGTGCCTTCAGGAGCACTAATGAATTGAATTACCAAGCATACCAAAAAGGCTCGATAAAATCCCACCTCCCCATAATATCAACTGCATTAGCTGCCAGTGTGCACATACTGCATTTCAAGGAACGTTTGGATTTTGTGTTGAGGGATATGGTTTAATGAGAACTATTGGTGATAGGTGGATGGTTGGACTGGATGATCTTGTAGGTCTTTTCCAACTTTGTTGTTTCTGTGATTCTGTGATTTCACAATGATGATACTCCACTTCACTCCACTGAACACAGGCCTTCTGCCCTCAGGTCCTGCTGGACAATAAGTTCAAGGCTCTATGCTCTGTCCATCCCAGAAGGCTCTGATAGACATTGGGTCAGGCTATCACCTTCTTGTAGGATCCACTGAAGCTAACACTTAGGAAATAAGAAACAAACAAATTAAGCAAATAAGCAAAAGTAGGATCAGAACAAGAGGGGAATAGGCATCTATTGGGAAGGCAGAAATTAGAAATGAACAAAACCAGCAAATCTTCATAGTGGCAAAAGTAGCACATAATGCTGAAAGACTGTCCAGAGATAAACAATCACCACAACTTCAATAAATTTACGGATTTAGTGGCATGAGATGTTCAGAAAACAATAGAACAAATGTAGGGAATGGTTACCTAATAACTTCTCAGATAAGCTGGAAAACAACCATTCTGAAACCAGGTGATTTTCACTGTTGCTCAGTGCCTGAGTAAAAGCTGAGAACTGCCTTTTTCACAGAAGAAAGTAACCAGGAGAGGGCACTGGAGAAGAAAATCCTTGAAAAAAGAAATCCATTGAAAAATCATCTGTTAGCGATCAAGAGAGAAAATCTACTATGAGATCTTTGTTAAAAGACTACCAGCAGGATGGTGCAAACTGGAAGATTTATGTGTCCTCTGGTTGGGTATTAGGAACAATTTCATCTCAGCAAGAGCGGTGAGGCAGTGGCACAGGCTGCCCAGGGAGGTGGTGCAGTCACCGTCCCTGGAGGTGTTCAGGAGCCGTGTGGGCCATGGGGGACGTGGGCATTGGGCATGGTGGGGTGGGATGATGGTTGGACCAGGTGATCTTAGAGGTCTTTTCCAACTTTAATGAGCCTGTGATTCTATAACTCTCTGGAGCACTTTCTCTGCCAACGTAAATTACCTGGGAAGTGCTCATCTCCAGCAGGTATGGGCAGCAGACAGCAGACTAGACAGTCTGATTTGTATAAAGAGACATTAAGTGACTGAGATGCCAAGTTGTACTTCATAACTACCTTGTCCATTTTTGCAGAACACCTGGGAGAGGTATTGCAGTGCTCTTGCAACACATGGTGCATTTGAGACTGAAATCTTCCTTGTAATGTGGTGCATCAGAGCCAGGACTTGTGCTACTGCTCTGGGTCTGTTCACCAACAGGTGGGCCATCAGAGATTCTTCTAACTAGTGCCTATGGAAAGCAAAATTGTTGCTTATCACTATGCTACTTGCAATTGTATAACGATAGAACAATTTCATTAACTGGAGCCGTGTTTCTGTCATGTTCCCTGTACATATTCTCTCACTAGGAAGCAGTGTTGTTAGTTGTGTTAGTATCGAAGGATGAGTTGCTTGCTGCAGTTACCTTTAAATGGGGGGGATATAAATTTGGATTTTTCTTAAAAATTTTTTTTTTTTTTTCATATCAAATAAATAGTATGCATGTGTGTATGTATTTATTATTTAAATTTGCACAAGCCTCTCGCTTTTTAATAAAAAGGAGATTAGGCCTAAATAGACACATTTTTCCTTCTGCATGGCTGGCAGCTCCCTTCCACTGCCTCCCCTTGCCCCCAACCACACCACTCTGTTCCTTTGAATCGCTGTGCTGTCTCAGTTTCTAAAGGAGAGGAATGAATCAAAGCCACCACACTTAACTTCAGAATGTGGCATGAAGGAGGGACAAAATTAAGTTTTGAAAGGACATTTGAAGATGTCAGCAGAACAAACACTTCCAGATTTTCCTAGAAGTGAACAAAGAGAACACATTTTTCATTACACATTTCATAATGTTATTCATTAAATGAGTTTTTCAGCAATTGAATACAAAGCTTAGTTGAATAATGTTTACTGTTTTTAATTTCATAGCACCCAGTAGATGGGCAACATGAGCCCCACATGGGAGCACTGGATGTTATTGTAACAGAACCAACAATGTCATCACCAACGTTTCTGTTGCCACATGTAGTAGAAGTACAACAAATGGACTGGTCTAGGTTACAAAGAAAAATTTACATCCTTTGAATATGATAAAAAGCAGAAAATACAGAAATTACTGCTTTATCATTTATTTCTCTAAGGTTTCTAGTTTATAACTGTAGGTGTCTCTTCTTTTCCCTCATGTGTCCTCTCACTTATAAACTGACATTGTTTTGTCTCTCTTGTTCTGGTCACCCTTAATGAGTAGTAGAAAGCTTCAGGTGTGGCTGCATTTCAAGGTTAGGTAATTTATTACCGATGTGTACAATTTGCCAAAGACCTGATATTTTCAAAAGAAGGACTATAGTTTTTTTTTTTATTTTTGCTAAAGTCTGATCATCAGATTTGACAAATACAGCTGTTCTCAGGGTGTGGTTGGCCATTATGGAAAAACAAGTTTCTTCTCAGCCACAAGCCATTACTTGCAGAAGGAACAATACAAACTCTTACGCAGATTGTGTAGCTTATTCTGGGTCATGCTAGCTCTTGGATTTGCTGATCCAGCTGCCCATTTTACTCCTTTTGCAAATTTTCCACTTTCTTGTTTTCTACTCGCATTTTTGTATTAGATGTGTTCTTGAATTGTATTATTAGGCAGAAAAGAGAACATAATTCAGAAAATAAAAGTTTTTCTAGTGCTTGATTGACTCTATTTTCCTCTTGTGTATGCATAGGTGTGTTACACTTGTGTTGTCTTGTTTACATGGAAAAATGAATGCTCATTAATGGAAAAATGCTGCTAATTTTAGTCAGAAAATTCTTGCTGTACCCAAGATTAGCAATATCAAACTAGTCCTGCATGAATATTACCAGAAAGAAGTGGACACTGTCTTGAGCCAAAGGCACCAGTGATGAGTCTGTGGGTTGACATTCCCTGTATCATCAAAATCCACACTAGTACACACACACATACATGCACACGCACATGGTGATAAATGGCTTTGCTTCCAGGCCGAGCTCTGTGACAAACTGCCTTAAACTGTAATAAAGATCTGCAAGACCCAAGAGTTCTGCTGCTGCCTGTGGTGAGCTCACCACTTCACTGGATTCCTACAGCTCGATACTGACATCCCATGGCTGGTGCCAACAACCCCAGACGCTCCTGCTCCCTATACGGATCTGGACTGTTGATGTTACGAAATCAACACACAGCACAGAGACCAGAAAGGTTAGCACAGGTGATTTTTTTCTTGTGTGAATTACTATGGGGTGTGTTTTTCTGGTATCTGGCTGCTATCTGAATAGACCAGGCTTTCTGCAAAATAGTGTTTTGGTCTATGACTGAGACACTGGAAACTTAAGCCCTGTTAAAACGAAAAGAACTTTTACCACTGAAGTACTGAGTTCCCATATTTACATTGGGGTTCTGCTACATAAACTTCACCTCAAGGAGGGCTGAAGGAGAGAAGGGGGCACATTCTTGAACAGGGTCTGTGTGATAGGACAAGGGGAAATGGTTTCAGAATAAAAGAAGGGAGATCTAGATTGGATATGACAGGAGTGGTGAGGCAGTGGAACAGGTTTCCCAGAGAGATGGTGGATGCCCATCCATGGAGACAGCCAAGGTCAGGTTGGATGGGACTCTGAGCACCTGGTGGAGCTGTAGGTGTCCCTGCTCACTGCAGGGGAGTTGCACTAGAGGATCTCTAAGGGTCCCCTCCACCTCGTTTAGTTATATGATGATGATTCTATAATGGTTGGCTGAACTTGCAGTCACCCAGGAATGTTATAACCAATTTCTGCTTGCATGGTGCAGATCTTGGGGTACAGATCTTCAGCAGAGGCTCAAGGATGTCAGGCTTTTAGAACCGATACATCAGTGAATATTTTGATAGTAATGCAGATGTTTTCATGAAGATATTTGTTTTAAATATCACCATTAGAAATTTAACGAGAGATAAAGTATTTTAAATACTGAAAGAAAAGTGTGATCAGCCTGAAGCAGCTCTCAAAAAAGGAATGTCCTATCAGAAGTAATACCTCTCACCTCTGATTATGTAACATATCAAAGACTGAACTTATTTGAAATGAAGTGGGTCAATATGAAATTTTTTACTTCTTTTTATGTGATTAATTGCTTTTGTTTGTTGAAGGAATGATGTGTGGATATATAATTACAAAATGATAAAGAGAGGATTGTAGGAAGAACACAGGTGCAGATGTGCAAAAATAATCGTAAATTAATTCAGAGTTTTGATAGAAAGCTGTTTTTTTGGTTTTTTTTTTTTTTGTTTTGTTTTGTTTTTGTTTTCAATTAGTATGTAACATTTGCAAAAGAATTTTGAAAGCAAAAGGATCTGACATTAGACAGGAGATCCTTATCAGCTATTAAGTGAGATTAAGTCAATTCATGCAGTTGTTAATTAAATATCTGCAATTTTTGTGCAGACTTTGAAGTAAAAAATAAAGATGCAGTCTAAAGCAGACCCTGTAAAATGGAAACACAAGTCTGAGAAGAATCCATTCACATCCTAAACAAGTTATGAGACATTCAGAAATGGTATCTTGGGCTGATTCAGGAAACAAATTTTGCAGTGTTTAACCAAATTGTCTACGGTAATATTTTTAATAGCTCTGTAGAGCATGTACTGAGGACTGCTGGATACAGAAGTGTTTGGGTCTTTGATTTAGATACATATTGGTAACGTGTGAATGCAACTTAATTAATTCAAGCAATATGGCCATTTGTGCATTATGGGGATCCTGGTGAGAGCCTTCACCTGCATGAAGGCCTTACCTGAATCTACTAATGGAATAACAACAGTGCACCTGCATCTAAGAACTGCACGCCAGCATGATTTATTATTCAAGCCAGAACAGAGTTGGCATTTTCTATTTAAAAGCCTGAGATGCAGTTACACACCTAATATCTGGCAAATCAGTGCTTATCTGTTATTTTAGAAGAGTAGTTATATCGTTATGACTGAGCAAGCAGTCCTTCTAACTGTAGTGGAGATTACATATACATCACATCTTGAAAGCAAAAAGTACTGTTGTACTCATCTCTGGCAATATTAGTGAGGAGATGTTACTCCTAGTGGAATGAGCAGAGAAATTTTGGATTTTCTTCTTTTCTGTATCTTTTCAGGTATGAAAAGCCAGGCATTCTGGGGCATGAAGCACCCAAAGTTCCAGCTAGTTTTGTACAGGCCACGGATCTTTTCCCATCTCTGAAAAACAGGTACTATAAAGAGACTGGAAGCACAGAATTGAGGTACCCTGTTTAGAAGCCATTGGTCTTCATAGGCAAAAGATTTTGATTACAGTACCTCCTACAACACATTTCTTTTGTAGACTAATGGAAGACTTTTGTGTTCAGGAACTTCTCATCAATCAGAGTCAAAAAAATATGGGTGTCCATTTCTCTTTCTTCTTAATGAAGAAAGAAAAATTCTTAATGAATTTTCACATTTTTAGATTTCATGTACTTACTGATATGTATTTTACAGTATTGATATAGCAGAAAGAGTCGGGAAGTTTATATGCATATCATTCAAATCAGTGTCCCGGAACTTACTAACTTCCCCTGATAGCTGCTGAAATAAAGGGAGGCTCTAAAACCAAGTACAGAATCCGGCAGGCAGGATTTTCTGCTTCACCGAAGAAGAAAATGATGGAAAAATCTAGAGGAGTTTGGCTACACACAGGGTTAGCTGTATTTGAAAAAGACTTCTGGGCTGCCTAAATGACATTCAGGACTGCCAAAAAGGAATCGATTGCGTTAAACGCTTTGAACAAGTAAATCGATTCCTTTGTGGTTTCACCTTGGGCTGGTCAGGAATGTGCAAGGTTGCCTAAAGCAGCAAGCTCTTCCCACGGGGCATGCTCATCTAGAGAAAGAAGTACCCAAATAACTTTTCCTAAATTGTCTCGCACCAAATCCTAGAGCGTCTCCCTCACTTGCATTGGCTTTCAGGCAGAGCCCCTGTGTCTACCAGACACCCCCTGGCTGTGAACACAGAAAATTGCAGTAGCTCTGTTCTAAGAGTGCTTGGGAACCCTGCAGGATCAAGGTGCTCAAGCCCATCCTCCACTGAACTTAAGAATGAGACTCTTGAATCTTTCTACTGTGTCCAAGACCACTGAAGTGAACCTTCTGCAGTTCTTGTTATTAGACTTTTTTAGATCTGTTTAGCACAGTACGCCTCATGCCAGAGAGGATTATCTATTCCACCTGAGTAAAAAGGAACTGAGATCATTTTAAAAAGAACTTTAAATCAAAGTAAACACTGAGTCATTAAAATGTTACAATGAATTAAAAATTGTTTACTTAAATGTATTGATTTTTGTGGTTTACTAAATCAGGAGTTGGAATAGTCTCCATGGAGAAGCAAAATCCATTTGTCGACCTTTGTATTTATGTGCAAAAATATTGGAGAGGGACCGGAGCATTCTCTGGCTGTAGTTTAAATTCTTCTCATTTTAAACCTTTACAAATGAAATACATTATTTTGACACCTTCTGTATTTATTGTGGTAACGAGTCCTGCAAATTTCTTATGTGGTCATAAATCCTGAATACAACCGCTAGAAAGCAAACACATTTCAGACAAGCAGTGGTTAGGCTCCTCACGCCTGAGACAAGCAGATATCTGTTCAGAACAGGCGGTTCTTATGCCACAGCCAAAAACATGGTCACCATCAACCTGCTTTGGGAATTTCTTTGAAAGGAAGTCCCTATTTCCTTTTATTGGACCTTCTACCTGACTCAAGAAGTGGGATCTCTCAGGAAGGAAAAGCATTTTCTCCCTCAGGAGTGTAGGATCAAGTTGCTCACACAGACATGGAGGGAAAGCCCTGTTTTGTGTTGCTTAATCTCTTCACCAGCAGAAGTCCTCCTGCTGGGGCCACAAAGGAATTTGGGCTGATGTCTTATTTTAAATCACTCCATCATGTTGAATGCTGATTAGGGATTTTTTCCTCCTCTCCTTGTTCTTTATATTTTTATATCTCATTCCAAGTATGGCTACACTTGTCATATCAAAGCTACTACAGAGAGAGTCCTAAGGCAGAACCTAAGGCGATTCCTTAAAGTTCTAGCCTGCTGAAATAGTGTTTTCTGCATGTATGTATGAGTCTGCTCACAGGTATAGACTGTGTGTTTCACAGCTTCATCTACCATAGCCCTAGAAAAAGTAGAGTCCTCTAGGGAAACAGAAAGGCATTTAGTACTGCTTTTCTTGTAATGCACTACAAAGGGAAATATCCTTTAAACACAAAGTAAAAACATGATCCAGGCATTATTTCTGTTTCAGGTTGCGATGTTCCTTTTGTCTAACACGGACCTGGTCTCTGATGACTGATGTTACATACTTCTTTTGGTTTTCTGGTACACTGCATTCAACACTGAGCAGCAACAGAAGAGAAACTTAAAACTGTTTAAAGTGCTTTCTGAGAAGTAGAACGGTTATAAAGCCAATCTATCCCTTCAACTGCCAAAGCGCATTTTCTTCTTACTGCTTTACTGATAGAGACATTCTCTTCATTTAAGGGGAAGATTTCTCTAATCAGCAACAGTGATTTGTTACACTGTAGGCTTAGTAGTCTAAATAGACTCAGAAAGAAAAGAGGGAAAGGACAGGCATCTATTTCCTGCTTTTAAAGGTGTTGAAAGATTTTTTGCGCAGCTGGTGATGTGGAGTAAGTGCAGATATTGCTAGCCACAGGTAAGTGATGAAAGTACAGAGCTGAGAATGATTACAGTGATACCTTTGGCACAAGGTCTGCCTTTGCATGCATGTGGATATTTGGCAACTAGCACAGAAGAGCTCTTTTTGTAAGTGACTCTGTGTATCACTGTGAGCATTTCCTAAGTAGTGTGAGATAGAAAACCGAAAATACTGAGCTGAAGGTTCTTCAGTTTGCACAAAACTGCCAAGCTAACCATTTCCGTATTTAAATTCCAATGTCATGCGGGAGTTTCAGGTAGGGATCAAGATCTTTTAAATTAAGAATTACACACTACAGCATCTGAAGCAGTATGAAAAGATGAGAGTGGGAATGCTGCTGTGAGTAAGTGGAGACTGGGGAGACTGCAGGTGAATGGTGAACTAAAGATCCAAGAGACTTGTTACATAACCTGCTGCCTTCGAGATCTAAGTTATAACTCAGTGGAGCTCTTTTCAGTATTAGGATTGTCTGAGTTTCTCCTCTTGAAAGACCAACCAACCAACCAACCAAAAACCCCAGGGTCCCAAATACAATTCTCTGGACACTCAAATTCAGGACCTCTGAAAAAGTATATTGGAAGGGTTAGACTGTGAATTTCAGAAAGCTGAAAAAAGGAAAATCAACCAATTATTTTACAGACACGTAGGAGGAAAACAGCACACAACAAATTGGGAAGACTTCTTTTAGGCACATTAGTGAAAAACAACTTATAGTCATTCAACAGCGATCGAAGTGAGCTCTAAACGTTGACTGTGCTATTTTCACATTTACCCACAATTTCCTCTATAATAATGACTAAACCCCACCATTATGATGTTTAAATTCCAACAAATGGAAGTGCAATTTGACATAAGCTATAGGATAGCACTGGGAAAAAGATGTCACTCAGTATTCTGCGACAAAAATGTTAGTATCTTCTGCAGCATTAATAGTAAGCAAAGGGTGATAACTGGTAGAAACAGTCAAGTCATTAGGAGGAAAGCTGAAATCTGTTTCAGAGTGCTTCCCACTCTACTTGACAGCCTGAAGGAATTGGGACATTGTGTATAAAAAGGCTTGAGTCCGTGCATTTTTATTAATTGTATCTTTCGTGTGAGTGCATAAAAAATGCATTACAATGATTACTTTCACTGAAGCAGCATTTAACATACTCTTCAGGTTTTGTTTTTGTGCTAGAAAAAGTCATGCAGCTCAATGACAGCAGGTAATCAGAGCTCTTCATAGCATAATTTCCCTAAAAGCATGCAAAATTGTAGATGGAATTATTTTAAAAAAGATAGTTAGAAGAGGAAAGGATACCCATCTTTTGTGCTTAGAGGCCTACTTCAGGAAGCATTTAACCATTAGCTTAACTTTAAGTACATGCTTGTGTGCATTACAAGGCAGGCACAGGTTGCTTGTAAAGTGTGAAATGGAGCAACCAGGCTCTCAGCTGGGGTAAACTCATGCCTTGCCACTGGAAGCAGTGAGAACCTGCCATAAGGTGATTATTAGCACTAAACTACCAGTGAAATCCTGCCCACAGCAATTTCACATTGCCATTCTTGCTGGCTTCAATAGAAAAAGAGTTTTCTCTCATGGCTTAACTCCTGAAAGTGCCATGTGGTGTCTGGGAGAACTCCTACTCAAAACAATGATTAGTTTGCCTGAGTCAGTCAAATTTTTTTGTGAGATTTTCATGCTAAGAACTATATCATTCAACTCTGCACATGAGACTCAGACCTCGTTGCACATGTGTTTCCACGCAATGTAATTACATTTGTTGTGAGACATTCAAGCAAGTCAAGGAGGGTACCAACTGCTGCCCAAAAGGAGAAAAAAAAAAGGCATAAAACATGTTCACATAGGGCTGCCAAGAAATTCACCAACTGCTTCATCAACTGGGAATTTCAAATTCTGACTTAAAACTCCAGACTATGAAGAAATAAGCTTTAGGGGGCTCATATTTAATGAAACCCCAAATAGAAGTTAATCTGGTTTATTAGAAACGCCATCAGGAGCAAAGCTCTGTCTATTACCATCTGGGATTTCAGGCACCATTTGCTTTTTCTTCCAGGGTTATTGTTTTCAGGTTGTCTTTTTTTTTTCTGTGTTGAATGAGGAACTAATATTGGCATTAATTTAAGCTTCATTACTAGTGAGCAACTGCAGAGCCCTGGTGACTTTGCTGTTTTACTGACAGGAAACAAATTGAACTGGCAACTGTTGAGCTTTTGTTTGCAGATGGACATTCTGCCCATCAGAGAGAACTGTCTGAGCGGGATGTGTGTAAGGTCAGCAACCATAAGCCCTACATATTGAAGCTCTATTTTCAGGCCTTCGCTTCTTGTACTCTTAGCACATTTCTTATGATAAGGCGCATTTGTGGTGGTCAGAAACAACTGCCTGAACTCAATGGACTCCTTCTATGCAAGAAGTTCTCTGACTGGATATTAGGAAGAATTTCTTCATAGCAAGAGCAGTGAGGCAGTGGCACAGGCTGCCCGGGGAGGTGGTGCAGTCACCGTCCCTGGAGGTGTTCAGGAGCCGTGTGGATGTGGCACTGAGGGACGTGGGCAGTGGGCATGGTGGTGTGGACTGATGGTTGGACTGGGCGATCTTAGAGGCCTTTTCCAGCCTTAGTGTTTCTGTTATTATATGATTTAAAATCATGATCGGCCCCAAGGGTGTTTGTGGAGATGAAACTGTTCACCAGAGACATGGCATTAAGGCCCATCTGCAGTAATAGATTATGCTTCAGATTTCTCCTGTGTGTGCCTATTTAACGGGGAGTAGGTCCTGATTTAGCCTTTTATCACTGTTTGAACAGCTCCTCTTAGCCTCATCCTGCTGATTCCCAGAATTTCAGAGGAGGTTTCTACCACTCCAGCTGTGCAAGGCCATTGTCTCTTCTACTTGTGTAGCTCTTTCCTTTTAACTATTACTCAACTTGTTTTTCACTTTGGCTTCGGTAGTACCTTCCCAGGCAAAATTAACAGCTCCCAGTTGGGACCCAGTTTAGTGAAAACTAACTCAATCAATCTGTTACAGCTCAATTTTTCTCGTTTCCATACTGCAATACAGGTAACAGATGGAAAAAGAAAAAAAAAAACCACAAAAAAAAAAAAAAAACCCTAAACAAACTCAAAAAACGGTATGTGTATTTTAAACACAAAGTAAGATTAGAGCTCAGTTTCTTTCCTTTTCCATGTGCAAAATCTTTAGGTGGAATATTTTATGAACTGTAAGAGAACTGGCAAAAGAGAAGAATGGCAGTCAGGAGAGCACTATCAGTGCCAGCAAGCACATTGTAGCTGCAGATTTAAACAACTTGCAAGCCCTACTCAGCTCAGAGATGCCTAAAAATATCTTACTAGAGAAACTAAGGAGACTGAAACCTTGCTTAGCACTGTGGGGTCTTGTACTAGTAGGATACACTTACCTAGGTGGGTTACTGATGTTAAAAAACTGATGCTGGTAACATGGCTAAAATCCCAAGTGAAGTGAATTTAAAGGAAACTCTTGTCAGGGAAAGGTACTACTACCTATATACTTGCCAGCTTGTGTACAGCTAGTATTTCTCGAATAATTTGATATTAGAAAAGAGAAACTAAATAGAGAAATTTGCAATATTTTCCCCTTTACAAAAATACTGTGACATCTCTTCATCTTCTCACATTTCTACAAAAAAAGAAAGGACTTATTTTTAAAACTTTTTTTTTTTTTTTTTTTTTTAATCTCTGGATCTGTCAGGTTTCTAATAAGTCACTGACTTTTCTAAAGTTTATTTTTAGCCAACTTCAGAGAGAAAATTATATTTTGAATTGGTGGCAGGATAGCTGTTATCTCTGAGATGTTCAGGTGTGCATGTTTTCTAAATGTTGCTGAATGACAGAACTCCAGAACACCAGTGTGCTCTGAGACTTGTGTACCTGGTAATTAGATGTGCTGCTCATATAGATGGGCAAGCAGTATCTAGCACTGCTTGATGACATTTGCGTTGCTGAGACCTGGTAACCTCTAGCTCGTTCCAGCTTTAAGTAGTTCCACCATGCATATAATGACTAAAAATTTTTGCACTGTGTCCTTGGATTAATAGATCTGCAGCTGGGGAAAACTTCTTTGAGAAAAGTTCTTTGAGATTGATGGAATTATTCTAATAAAACAGCAAAGTATAGATTTATTTTTTTCTGATCTGAGCATTTATTCCTTCAATAAATGTCCAAAGACTTCTTACGCGATCCCATTACATGCAAACCTAGCTGCCATAGCTGATATCAACAAATGTTAGCATAAATAACTGACGATGTGAGTAGTGGTTTTCATTGGGATTTAGAACTCCCTAAGCAGAGCAGAAATAAAGATGGAAAGTAAATATGTGCCAGTTTTGGAAATAATGCTGACAAGCAAATGGTCACAGAGACAGAAGTACTCTCTTACTCCCAGGAGTAATTGTGAGGACAATCACTGAAAGGAAATATAATTACACCTTCTAAAAATTTTTCCATATCCCCACTACTTCCTGCTCTGTGACTAATCCTAGTTGTATTTTTACTGTTACATTAAGTGTTTGCATTCACTCCCTAGCTAAAACCAAATTATTTTTTGTAGTCCTTTGCTCTGAGTTCTTCAAGGGGTCTCATTGTGTATCCGCTTTTCTAATAATGGTCTATGGCTTTGTTTTTAACGCCACATTTCATGAAGCTACGTGATGTTTCCATACTGCCTCTCTCCTCAAGGAATGTAAGTCATTCTGATTCTCTTCAACTTTATTCTACTCCTGTCTTTAGGATGCCAAGAATCACAGAATCACAGTGTGGTTGAAGGTTGGAAGGGAACTCTGAAGGTCATCTGGTCCAACTCACGTGGATCAAACAAGACCTGGAGCTGGTTGCCCGTGAGCACGTCCAGTTTGGTTTTGAAATAAAGTAGGAGGCATTACTTTCAGAGCAGCACTTGTGTAAAGTATTCTTGTCTATATTTTCAGTGTGCAAGATAACTGGTTTTTAGCACACGTCTTCTCAGAATTCCCTCCGTATTTACACATACAATATATAGATATTTGTTGTTGTAACTGCAACAAGAAATTAAATATGAACCTGTAAAACCTGGTTTCAGGTCAAAGTTAGAAGATTCTGAGAACACGCTTTTTCTTCAGATACTGCAGATAACACCACAGAAATACTGAACAGCCTTTTGTGTCTCACATCAACATGCCTTTTTTGTTATTTATGGTGAGCAGTGTGTAGAACACATTGTATTCCTCTTTGTCTCAGTTGACGAATACATTTGGTGGCTGATCACAAGTATGGTGTAATCTTAAATCACTTAGTTCATGTAAAATTATGTCTATAGCAGCAGCATCTACTAGGGGAAGATTTACACACAAGAAGATTTCTTCCACCTAGAATATTAAAGAAAATTTCCAGATGAAAAACACAAAGGCAGCTCCGAATGTAATGCCTCCTATTTTATTACGTTGGCCCACAACATCAGAGGCTGATGGTGGTGGTGTGGCAGTAGAGGCTGAAACTTCCCATCAGTATTCTGTTACCTTTTGTTTCTGTGAGGCACATGGCAGCAGAAGGGTAGTCTGACACAATGGTGCCTGACATGGAGGTGTACGTGAAGCAAAGGTGTGTCATCAAATTCTTCTGTGCAGAAAAAGTGGCCCTCTGAAATTCCTGCTGAACATTTCTGGAGACCACACGGTAAATGTGAGTGCAGTGAGGGGTGGGTGGTGCGTTTCAGTAGTGGCAACAGTGACAGTGGATCACCTCTGCTGGTGCAGGTTTTGACAAGCACAGCATGCAGGCTCTATCTCATTGCTGGCAAAAATGCATAGTTAATGCTGGTGACTATGTTGACAAATAGCGTTTTGTAGCTGAGAATTTGCTTTATCAAATAGTGTTATTTTTCTGTTTGTATCTGTTGCATTTTCTGTGGAATTAAATAAGAAGCATTACTTTCAGAATAACCTATGTATTTTTAATCATAAAAGCTATAATCTGTACAAATAATTAGAAGCTTGTTTACTACTTCTGTTTTCATAGAATAATACTGTAGGATATAAAAAGCAATAAAGGAAGGCAACAAAACCCAAGTGCATTTGGCCAGCATTGTAACAGAGAGATGTCAAGAGCTGGATTCTGATTTTCTTTATTTTGAATTGCTTCAGTCTTAAAGGACCTTATAATACCAACTCTGGTGTATCATACAGAAATTCTTCCTACCCCTACTTTTGTTTGTGATATGATCAGAAACGTGTGCTCAAGGAAAGAATGTTATAGCAAAAGTAGAGTAGAATGTTCTGCAGTTTGCTCTCTCCATTTTCAATCTTCTGCATTTTAGGAATTTCTTTAGCAAGAGGTTGTAATTGGAGCCTCCTGTTTGATATTTCTGCCACTTCCTTTCTGAGTTTGCCTGGACATAGCCTGTGAAAGAATGCCAGAGTTTCTGCATTTTGTGAAAAAACTATTCTTTTTCTTGTCTTAACATGCCGATTTGGTGAATTATACTTCCTGTGTTTATGGAATTAGGGAATGACTACCCCCCACTCACTTTTCTCCTGTTGTTTATTATTTTTGATCCCTTTACTATTGCTGCTTTTATGAACTAGAAGTGTTCTACACTGTTCAGCGTCTTGTTCTTCAGAAGTCCTTCCTCCCTTCATCTGAAGTCATCCTGTCCTGTTACATACTCCTGAGGTGACAGGTCTGACAGGGTTGGCACACAATATTCAAGATGTTGGATCAGCTGCTTGTTTTTGCAACGACACAATGATGTCTACTATTTTTTTTCCTGCCTTTTTATACAGTCCCTAAAGACCACAGCTGAGCAGTAAATTGATTTTTTCAACACATTTCCAACGGTGATTCTAAGATCATTTCCTGGCTACTTTGGAAATGATTACTTCGTGTATATTGTGTTTGTAAGCTTACATATATGTGAAAACTCATGGGAAGAAAAAGTATCTATCAAAGCTGCTTTTACTGTGCATTTTTCTCATTTGGATTGCCATATACGTTTTCATCATTTGATGAATAATATGAAGGGTTGCAATTATCTGACACATAAATACGTAATCTTGTAATCACGATAATGGCTCTTACATAAAGAAAAGGCCCGGCAAGTGCTAAAGTGGAAGACCTCATGAAGCACATAACTGATCTCTTAAAAAACAATCGAGATAAACATCAACAGTGTTGTGACAGTCACAAGAGATGTAGAGATGAAATCTAAGCATACGTAGGAAGAGACGTCCAAGCTTAGCAAGCCCACACACGGCAGATGGAGAGGCAGAGACTCATTGCTTCATTGAAAACTCGCTGCGGGGAAGGACAGATAAGATTTATTACTGTCTGGGGACAACAGGTTCTGCGTAATCCAAAAGTGGACTTGATAACTGAGAACTAAAATTAAACAGCTAAGGGTGAATTTTTAAGCTGAGACTGGGAGAAAGTCAAGAAACATGAAAAAGCACATAGTTAGGGATGGTGTATTTCACAGGCATAAACTACAAAACTACTATATCCTCAAAGTAGGATGAAAACACAAAAAGCATCAAAGCAATAATAAAGTGCATCCTTAACAAATAAATCCCCATTTCAGAACATACATAGAAATTGGCAGGCTAACTAAGACTGAGTAAATGTGTTTGTTTGTATTAGTGCTAAAGCTCTGAGCCACAGTAAATATGGAAGAACTGGGATGTCTGGTTTAAAAATGGTGTGCAGAATAAATGAATATCAAACACTTGAGAGATAGTACATAATCAGAACTGTTCTTACTTCAGGGAGAACAATAATAATTTAAGGAGTGGCTAGAAACAAATAAGGTAAATTTTCTTGCTGATCACAGATTTCCTCCGGGCTTCAGTTCTTTGCCAAAACAGAAAGATCACAGTCCTATATCTATATTAACCGAGAATGCCACCAAGGTGTGACAAAGACTGTAATGTGGTGAGAAGATCGAGAGGCTACAGATTAGAAATCACAGACCAACAGAAGACTTCATGTCTTCTAGATAGACTGTCATGACAAAACATGTTGCAGAAAATATTATCTGAAAGGATTGCTTCTTTAATTAATTGATCAGAAAATCCACAAAGGAAAAGCTGTTCTTGATTTGTCTTCAAACAGGGAGTATGAATTTTTCAAGATGTACCCACTGAAGTTCTCCTTGATAGAAAAGCCTTAAGGTAGTCAAGTTTGACTTTTTGTGGTTCTTAAAGGTCAAAAAACAAATCTACAGTAATAGCATTAAGCTTGAGATGTGAACCTATAATCAAGTAAAGAGTTTTATAGAAAGAAAATTAAAAGAAACAGCCAACAGGGTTAAAATAGTTGCAGGTAACCTGAAGAATGCTTCAGGACATCATCTCCACACTTCAGGTTGGGAATAAAACTTTAGAATGATTTTCAGAGAGGAAAAAAAACAAAACAACAAACAAATGAAACCAACAAACTGACAACGGAAAACAAAACAGACAAGCAAAGTAAAACCCCTTAAAAATAACAATTAACAGTTCAGTGAAAGTGTAAAAAAGTAATTTCAGAAATGGAAGTTATATCTGTACTGGGGAAACAGGCAATCAGGAATTACACATTCTAGAGAAATTTTCTGAGATTTGCAGTCTTCCTTGAGGGCCACCATTGGAGCAGTCTGAGGCACTAAAGGGCTTCAGTTATAAGAAGAAAGTGCTAAAGGATTCAGATATGAAGCTGCTCTCCTGCCAGCTGTTGTTGGTAGCCCGTTCCCCAGCGCAGTCCTAATGCCAGTGGAAGAAGGATTGGTATACATAAAGACAGGTGTTCGGGGGAAAAAAGTCCTGGACAGGAAAGACGTAGAAATCAGAAGCATACTCCCAATTTCTGTACCAGTAAATTAGTCATAAAGCATTAAGACTGAAGCTAGTACATGCATAAAGAGATAATGGGTATGTATCAGTATGACTTCTGTGAGGGAAGAAATACCTTGCAAGGAGAATAATACCTGGTTAGTAAAAGATGGATGACTTTTTATTTTGTCTTTCAGAGAAGCTGAATCTCTGCACATCTCTGACTTAATTTGGAAATGTTTCTAAAACAGCTGAGAATTTTAGAACTGCCCCAGAGTACACTAAGTTGGCAACAAAAAACTTACACATCACAAGCAAACATATGTTTTCTCTGGAAAACTGTGTGGTGTCTTGATGTAGCTTACATTTTCTAAAATGTAGAACTAAAGTAATGTTAATGTCTTTGGGGAAACACAAATTGGAATACATACATTATAGTAATTTCAAATTTGATGATAAATTTAGAAAATTCAGAATTCATCACCAACTTCAACTCTTGGTTTGGTTGGATTTGCTTCAATTTGGCTTGGTTTGGTTTACCAACTGTTGTACATAGTTGTTCACTTGTGTTCTTCTATACCATTGACTTTGATAATATTTTCTTTGCATTTCTGGAGTTATCTTCTGACTTTTGTTTAGACCAGGACTTTGAAAAACTCCTGCTGTTGCTGATCTTTCCTCAAGTTGTTCTCATTTCCCCCAGAAGACTACAGATTGTCACTCATTGTTCTAATTTGCATTTTCTACAACTCCAGATCAAACCTAAATAGACTGCTTCACCAAGGAGAAACAAGAGCATGACTCAGAAATACTAAAAAAGAATAATGGCAAAAGCAACAATTTCGTAAGGGGCTTTAAGAGTTTATTCCAATGTTTGCTGATTGTGCCTAAAAGCACAAAATGTAAATTAAATTAGTAGTCAAGTATAACATTAAGAAAAAAGCCTTTTGTTTAAAAAAGAGAAGAACCCCTAAATTAAGCCCAGTGTGGTTTCAGCCCACCCATTACATAAGCCACTAATCCACATCAACCCCTTTTAGTAACATATGGGCCATAATAATTTCCGGTGCTCTTTACTTCTTAAGCATAACAAGCTGTTAACTGAGAAGGACTTATGTTTGCATTTGTAGTTACTAAAGAGATCAACACTGGAATTTTCCCTTAAGGATCACTGGAGTCCATTAAAAAGTCTGAGATTCATGACACTATCAGTTAGCAGAGAGCAGCACTGATGCATCAGGAGTAAGCAATCCAAATCCACATGGAAACATGGTGGCAGAAGCACAGTTTGTGAGCAGAATGTTTCGTCTCTGCACTAACATCCGTCTGAGATGTTAAGTGTTGACAGAGAAATGGTGAATGTGCTTTTTTCCTTTTGTTTTTTAAATGAGAATGCATTGTGCGAGAGTATTTTTGTAGCATCTAATAACAAGTTTAGATTTATTTTCTTTAGAATACAACCTTTGTGTTACAAACAATGCTTGATGATAGAGTATCCAATTAATTGCTAGCTTTATATGCACACAGCACATAATGAATTTACATGAGTGTAGAAAAACAAAGCAATATTCATCCTGAGTGTAATCCCACTGATTATAGATGTGTGTCTCAGTTTTCATCCGTCCCATTATTCAGAGCACCCATTCTCCTTTCATTCATTCTTTTCCACTTCTCAAACCTTTCTTCACGGCCATGCTACCTCTTAAAATACCCTGTCATTAAGACACAACTAATCTGGTAGACTAGATGAATGAGGTAAAAACAGTTCCTCATGAATGCCTAGGATTTATTTTAAATCGTGAGAATTTGCAAGTGTAGCTTGAATATGTCACTTTTCTCTCAAGATGTTCAAGGAAATATAGGGACATCTCTGTAACATATAATATATCTCTGCAGGAAAGAGAGTATACGGTCACCTCTTTGCTCTGCATGGTATAATACTTGTCTGAAAATACAGAAATGGAAATTTGAACTTAAATGTTGAGCTCTGAAAAGACTGGGATGGTCTTTTCATTTGCCTGCAAAAGGCCCTGACCACCTGCAGTGCTGCAGGAACCAGAATAATAGTTATGCTTCAAAAAAAAAGTAGATATAGGCCAAAAGCAGGTGTTAACTAAACTCTAATAGCTACTGCATTGACTGCAATTGAGACGACAAAGATAGAAATTAGTAACTGCAGTGAAGAAAAGGAGAGGACCTCTGAGTACAAAGCTGATATTTGCCCTCTATTGCTATTTAGGTCATTTAAAGGTGAGCCAACAATTTTAAAGCCATTATTTTAATGAAAATTATTCAGTTTCTTTCCTTCTTTGCTTGTTTTTACAATTGGTTCTAATCCTATTCACTTTACTTCAGAACACATGAAAAATTAGGAAGATTTATGTAGCAGTGGCTTTCCTGAATGTAAAGAAAATATCATGCATAGATGCCAGAGAGGTGGTGGATCAGCCTCTCTGCTCTCTTCCAGCAGGAGCAAGAACTCTCTTATGACAGCCTTGGTCACATTCTATGGGGACCTGCTGGGTTCCATTAGCATCACCATGGGCAGTGAGCGTCATTTCCTGCTTTCTGAAGTATAAAGAGACCCAAATCCAGCTGAGTTATAATTCTGGCTAGAAGGTGTTCTTCATTTGTCAGGTAGGAGATACATATATACACACACACAAAACCACAAAACCTAAAAAAACCCCTCACCATGATTTATGTTTTGCCTGTAATTTGGAGTATCTAGTATTCCTCTTACCTTCTTGTCACCTTAGGACTCTCCTATAGGAACCATAGCACTGTCTAAACAAATATCAACACAGCACAGTGAGGATGTTCAGGAAGAAAGAAGGTTATGCACAGCCAGAAAGCACATCCCCGTTAAAGCACCACTTAGTTCAGCCAGGTGTCACAGTAACATTTATTTCCTGTGAATCTTCCCACAGCTCCTGCCCTCTCTTCCAAGGCTGCACACTTGAGGGAAGTGAACCAAACAATGAAGGTTCTTCTTTGAGTCATTTCTCGGAGCAAGAAGCATCCTTACCCAGTCAGAAAGAGTGAAGATTAATGGCCAGACTGAGCTGGTTCCTGCAAAGTTGATGGATAGGATTTTCATGGTCCTTTCACAGATTCTGTCACTGACATGGACCAATGCATATTTTATGCAGAAAATGAGGATTTTGAGGGAGGGAGAAAAAACTGCTCGGCTTGCAGAAATTGAAATCAATGGAGGTGAAACCTGTTATTTTAGCACATAGGACTTACTGCTTGGTAATTAAATTTCACAGTGTCTCAGAATGGTCCCTATCCATTAAAAGCATGACCCTCCATTCCAGATTTCAGATTACTGAAATTTAGTAATCCACCAGAACTGAGAGAAATGAATGTTTCGTGACAGAAAGGGAGCAAGTGTCTACTCACGAAAGGCCACAGGTAATTGGCATGAGGTTACTGAAGCCTTTGTTTGGAAATTAAGGCAGAAAATTCTCTCTCTGTTTTACACAGAACTGAGAGAAGGCAGTCTTACAGAAGCAAATCTAACACAGCTGTTACTGGCCTTATTATTGAGCAACAGGCATTTTTATTCAGTACTGCAGTTACCACATCCTCTTCCCTTTCCCAAAAGCAGAAAGTCATGAATGTCTAATGGCAGCACTTTTCCTGTTGTACATTCTCTGCTTGGGAACAGATTTTGGATTTTTGATTTTGTGCTGCAGTTTCATTTATGAGCAGTATTTTGGAAAGCTTTTATTTTTAACTAAGAAACAGAAATTTCAAAATGCAAGCCTGCAATGCACCTTATCAGCAGACAGACAGGCTATGAACTGAGTCCCCATTTCATGGAATTCGGGAGGTCGGTGTTCTTGTTCAAACTGAAACTGAAAAAATGCAGACAGCGATCAAAGACCTTTGCCTCCATGGCACACAGTGGAGAGTAAATGGAAACAGATGCTCAGGCTGAAATAGAATAGAAAGAAAGATAACATGGCTACTGAAACTTGGTTTCTAGCAGTTCCCAACTGAGCAGTTCCCAACTCTGTAATATCCATACTCCACATTTTCTTCTACCTATACTGGTCTCTGAGAGAACCTCTACAACCAGCATGAATGGAGCAAAGTTTTACAAGTGCATATCCAAATGGTGGTCACATACTACAGAAACAAGATGCCCTGAATGCAAGTAACATAAACAATCATATAGATTAAGCATGGTAACTCCTTTAGAAAGATAAAATTAGCTTCATCTTTGCCTCAAAGGGTTTTTTTGAGAGCCTTTAGACCCACAAGCTACAAAACAGTTACACCACCTAGGAAACAGTTAATTCTGAAGAAAACTAATCAAAATCAAGCTCACCGGCAAACATATTTTCCCAGAAGAAGGAAATCTCATACTGTTATTTTTTATCCATTTTGGAAACTATTTAGTGAGCATATGCTAAATCTTTCTCTCATATATGTTTTCCCGGCATACAAAGAACAAAGCCTAGATAGAGCCATGCAAATACCATCAGTTCCCTGAACACACACAGTCAGGGAAGTAAGGTCCCCAAGCTCATGTAGCTCACAGTTGGGTTCAGGAGTCCTGCAGCTACTGATATATTACCTTGGCCTATATACCTCTTCTCCAATTGCTTTGGATTGAATGAGTAAAATAGCAGATTTTAAGTGCCCAAGGTACGCTGGGAGCCACACATATGAATGAGGACATTTTCTCTATGTGCTTAAGCCACTGAGTACATTGGTTTGTGATCCTGCCCTAAAAATATCTATCTATTAAATTGGATGGCTCCATTTGCTGTAGATTCCTGCATAATTCAAAGCTTGACTGGCCTATTAAGCAGAGGGCTTTCATTTCTTCTAGCTAGCTATTTTAAGATTATACACTGATACTATCTAGGTAGATTGGTGGTATCTTCCTCATTTGGAAGAATGATTGGATCAGCAAACAGTTAGTACAACTTAGTCACACGTCCCCAAATTATTCAGTTAGACTGTACGGCTGTGTATCCCAGCAGACACATCTAACTGAGCACCACACTGACCTAGAAGAAGTCAGCAAATCCAGCTTCATTCCAAATCTGTTTGGATTTTTGTCGAAGTCAGAAGCGTAATACCACATAGGGCACAACTGCCATTTTAATACTTCAAAAGGACATAATTGAAATGAAAGCAAGTAATTATGACATGCAGATAAAATGCATTTTAATGCATACAAATCTTCTGAAGCTGAACTTTAAAGTATGTCATTGAAACAAATTCTGGTAATATCTGACTGTGACAGTATTCCCTTCTGCCCTTTCCTCCTGTCTACTACTTTTTCCTCCCCTCATACACTTCAAATTGAGATAACTATAATGAGTAAAATACACCAAATCATTGCAATAACATGGTTCAGCAGGAATAAGATATTTCACCAATTTTTTTTCCTGCTTGCATGTTAAGAATCACTGCGCTCAAGAATTCAGAGGAGCAGAAAACTTAAGGACGTATAATGAGAATTTTGTGTACATCAGCCACTTTTAGTGCATTTGTATTCTTGTAATAAAATTAAATGACTCATTCTGCTTTCATTTCTCAGTGCAGCCTTTAACATTTTTCAGTCCTCATAAAAATACCTGGTTTCTTTCTTAACAGCTGTTGAAGTCATAATAGGGATACTACTGACAATTCACTCTCTTTTTTCTTTTTTTCTTTTTCTTTTCCCAGAGAAATGTTGGTCATCACATTACGCTTGAAAAGCTTCATATGTTTGTGAAATATTTTTAAGGATGGACTTTGCAAAGGCAATTTCTGTAAGTCGTGAATTTTAAGAATAGACACATGATATGATAATTAAGAGTGCTGACACTAGAGGAATTTGTCTCCCTGAAGTACATAGGACTTTGCAGTGTTTGACAATATGACAGCTAGCCAATTCAAGGAAGTTTTAAACCACTAATGTGAACTCAAATCATTTTTTTGGTATGGATTTTGTTTTTGCGGTTGGATTCTTTCCAATTTGATGCCGGGTATATACACTTACTCCCTGTATGCTTTACATTCTGTTATATAAAACTGAAAGTATTTTCTATCATGTCGTCCTTGCCCTGCTCTGTGAGCTGTTTTGGACAGATACTGTTTCTTAGAATATATTTGTGTGCAGCCTAAATATGGCGCTCTAAATTTGACTGACAGATCTCAGTAATAATAAAATAGCACTTTCTATCAGTGTTGTATGTAGAGGATGCTCCTGGCAATAAGAGCTGAGGACTTAGTCAATTTATCCTAATTTACGTCATTCTGTGCAGTATTAGCATAGCATCTTGCAGCGGCTGGCTTTAAATAAACATGTTCAGAGGTATTACAATGCACGTATATTATCCTGAATGCTGATTCCCACTAGGACAGATGAACATCGTGTACACACACTGAAAAGGAATATGTAAGTTTAATTTGCAACTGTGCTCTTTCATTTAAAATAGAGCTTATGCTGATGAAGATCCAAGAAAATCCAAGAGTGTGTGACAGTGCCTTAGGCAGCTGTTATGTATTCTGATTGTTTTTTTTGATCATGGGCTGAAGTAAAATTAATGGCTTAACTTAAACCAGTGGGTATGCTTTGTGGCTGCTGGTGCTGACTAACTTCAGGAGCTTAATTACTGAGCTCATCTCCTAGACTCCTTCCATGGTGAGAAAGGAGCATCTCAGAGCAGCTGGAGCATGTTCCTGCTTTGAACTGTCCCCTGAAAAATGTGATTCTGTTGAGTAACTACAGAGGGAACAGATTTCCTTGTTTAAACATTCCAAGATCAATGCCACAGGTTATTTGGTGTGAAAACCACAGTCCAGAGTCCGGCCTCAGCTCCATGCTTTTTATTGTCTTATTTTTGATGCTATATCAGTCCAAATACCCATTCTCAACTGAAATCTTCACAATGGTGAATTAACTCGTCATCAGCCTGATTACAAAATATGACAGTATTTATCGAAAGACTCAAATATCAAGAAGCTCAATTAGGATAAATCTTATATTTGCTGTTGGAGTACAGCATCAACTTTTCTGGTGTGTTACAGCAACTTTGTGCTCAGAATAAAATATGAAATGAGAAGCAACCCCTATACAGCCTCTTTCTTGCTTTCTCAGTGGTACCATCCTTGTACCACCATTCCTTTGGACTACTGGGGTGTCATCCCAGCCTTCATCAAGGCTGTTCTTGTGAGTACAGGACTACAGTTTACCCTTTTTTTGTTCAACAGTTTTGCTATGCTTTATATTTTTCAAGATGACTGTTATTTTCACTAAATATCAGTACAGGTTCAGGTCTCTTCTGAGGTGCTTTAAGAAGGACCTCACACTATTTAGACATAATTCACTATTATATGTGGACACATTTTAAAAGATAATGGCCTTCCATCAAAGAGAAGAGTGCAGAGTAAATTGCAGAATGAAACGTTTTACTGAAGTTATATGGTAATGGCAAAGTTTCTTCATCATCTTCATTTATTACAGTGCCAGCTGCCACTGGCATCTAAGTGCTCTAAAATAAATACTCTAATGTAATATTCTGAACCTTTTCCTCCTGCAATGGGAATTTTACTTGGCTGACAGAGCATAAATTGCCTCTTATGTCTAGTACTTCTATGGTGTATAGATAGCGATGGCTTTTGAGAAATAAAATCTTTCTTTTGACATTTAAATGAAAGTCACACATTCTGCTTTGTTCTAAAAGTGTCTTGCATAAAGGTAAAGTGTTGTTATATTCACAAAGACAGAGTTCAGTGCTGGATTACATACACCTTTTATATCTGAGAAGGCAACCAGTCTATTGCAATAGCATCCAGACTGAAAGTGTACTGTCTTGCTGCCACAAGCAAGACAGTTTATTTATTTATTTTTGTCAGCAGAAAACTTTCTTACACAGCTAGGGATTAAAATAAGGCATACTTATTTATTTACAAAGTCACAGGATATTTTTGTTGGCAGGTCATTCAGCTAAGAACAGGAAATGTCCTGTAGTGTTTTCATTGGGAAAGAGAAAGAGTTCGATTTTGAGACAAGATAATGTAGTTATCACTCTAAAGTCCCCTTAGGATGAACCAAGAGAGTGAAGAATAGGGGTTTACAACTGAACTGAAGTAGAAGCCTCTAACTCTAGCACTAATAAAAGTACCTCTCTGGATACTAAGTGTGAATATAATGGGCTTGACATGAGCTAAACTAGAACTCTGGGCATGCTTAGCTTCCTTGCTTTCAACAGTCAGTCTACAAATAATGTTTGACTAATCATAAGGCCATGTCAAAAACAGTACCAGCCTTGGGGATAAACATGAAAACATTGTGTGGGTGATGCTTCAAAAACTGATGGCAGAAAATAAAAATTCTGGCCACACATTCTTACTGCTCAGTTCTGGAAAATTGTCATTAAGTGGGAGTAGATAAGGATATCTGAACCTTCAAAAATTAAGAAAGGAGATTAAACAGTGACACTTTCTGTTAAGAAAATGACACACCCTTCTTAGAAAGATGTAAGCAGCCCTAGTAGCTAGCTGTAAGAAGCCTGAATAATCACATACACTGTAGCAGCATAGCTAAGAAGAGGCAGTGGAGTGGGCTCTTGGCGTGATGGACAAAGAATGGAAGTCTATGAATACATCCACTTGAACTTTTTGTTCAATGAGGCTGCCATAAGGATAGCATTTGTGCAGCTACATGACATTCCTACAGAAAATGCTTGCTTAGATAAACAGGAGACACTTAATGCTATGGTTTCCCATGTACTTCTGTGCCAGACAACGTGTGCAGAAAAAGAGGATCTTCATACCTTCCTTGAGGACTACGATTGCACAACTTAGAAACGTGGGGATAGAATTTACAATAGAGTAGAAGCAAATTTAATGTACCTTTTGGAATATTTTTTCTGCAACTTCTTGGTAAAAATGCAACCAATCAGATTATTAGGGCTTGTCCAAAGTTTGTGGAGCCATGGACATTACAAGTTTGTAATTACAGAATTAATGCCTCTCCTCTTTTTCCTGAAAAGTTGTATGAGTAGACAGATAAGACTAAGCTTTATTCTCAGTGCTTCAAAATTTATCCTCTGGAACATGAATGGGCACTTCAAAGGAAGATATGTGGTGTTTGCCTGTTGCTTTATAGCATCGGGATTTCTTTTTTCCTGGAAGTGGCCAAACTGCCTCTTGCTAACTTTTCAAGAAATGGGAAGGAGTAAAAAAATAAACAAGCACAATATATTTTGAAATTGTCAACGTTTTATGGGCTGGTTTGGCCCAGTTCCGTGACTAGCGGGGTGGAGGAATTTTGCAAAATCCACACCTCCAGAAAAGGGAACAGGGGACTCCAAAATAATTAAAAGCAGTGGCAACAATCTGAGGAGAAACAAACTGATTTACTACATATAGTATTGGAATGCAAGATAACACACTCTTATACAATATAATTAGAATTGAAGCTAATAAATCAAATATAATGAGAGAGAGAATGTCCGAAAGGTGGATAGGCCTCACTGTAACACTGAGTGAGATGTGCAGTCTGGTTAAGCAGCAGGGATACAAAGAAAAGGCCCATCAGGTGACCTTGCCAGGAGTTATATCTCCTCTCTTGTGAACACAAAGCTCCCTGGGGAATGTAGTTCTTCTCCTCTTCTGGGCAGGTATCCAGAACTTGAGCACTAACAGTTAAACTCCCAGTGCCCCACATGCTGTTATGATGTGGAATATCGAAAACCAAAAATCAGAAAACCATGACAGAAATTGAGTCAAATCCTAAGAAATGACATTTAGAGAATTATTATGAAAAATATTAATCAACGCAACTATCGTGTCACTACTGGACCGTCATTAGTGATAATATAAATCTCCAAGATTCACTGAATTTCTGTTGAAGTTATGTAAATCTGTTTGAAAAATAAAAGCTGAATTTTACATCGATATTATACAATGAATTGCATATTTATAAGGGATATGCCAAGACAGGAATCTGAACAGTAATTTTTATCTTTTCTTTAATCTGAAATAGAGAATTGCCACCGTACAATGAGTTTCAAACATCACACATCTGCGTGGAAAAGTTTTAATTATAATTACTACAATTAGAAAAGATTGAAGGAGATAATCATTTTACACTTATTTTGTGCATTCTGCACTATTCACTGTGTGTGAATTAGTTTGTTATGTGTATTAACTCTTTGCTTATTTTTTTCCCATGTCCTTGTCAACAAGTCTGTGTTTCCTTTTCATGGATTTATAAAGGATTGGCAAGCCTCAGGCACATGAAAAGTACACTTCAGATTGATCCACTGAGTTCAGGTGTCTTCACCACCTACAACTAATGAATAGATTCTGAGGCTTGCTTGAAATGTGCTATCTTTATCTCAGGAAAAAATAAATAAATCAGGGGACAAGTGTTCCTTGCAATACAAATCTGTTTCTTTCTGACAGGCTTAATGAGGCTAAAAGCTGTTAATTTAGGTGGTCCTCTGATGTACTTGGGCCAAGGGTGAAATGAAAGATGCATCTTCGATGTTTTTACAGATTTGAAGTGTTAACAGGGTTTTTCAAAGCCATGAACATCCAGACAGTCTGCTCCTTCAAGGCAGAAAGTTGTCTTTCACACTGAGATTTTTTCTAGAAAAGATAATGACACTTCAAACTTTTCTTGAACTGTAATGGCACTATGATACATATATCTATGTGTAACATACATGTATGGACTGTATCAGAGAGTAGGCTTCACATTGGACTGAATCCTCACAAGTCCACTGGGCTTGACACAGCTGCACTAAGAAGTTCCTGGGTCACAGATGGGAAGAGTTGGGATAGGGCGGAGGGAATGCCAGCCAACATCTTCCATGCATCTGCCTCCTCTTACATTCCTCCCCTGCAGATCAGCTGCTGGTCTTGCTGAGAGACGTGGTACGGAGACAATGAACCTGCAGTCCAAACCCTGGCAGATGTTCTCATAGGCATTTCCTTAACTTGACTTCAAAAGCATTTTGAACTCTCTTGTGTTCGCACTTAAGGTCTGTGAATTTGTCCCAGGATACCTTTGGGAGAGGGAATTACTATTCCTTGTATTTCTCTGTAGAGGAACAGGATTCCCTAAATGTCAAATTTTAAACAATACTCTTGCTCTGTAAAGATAAGAACAGTCATCATTCCAGCTTTAGTCTTTTAATACGAACGCTTTCCACAATGAGTTTTTTTGTTGTCAAACCATGAGCAATAACCAATCACTGTTGACATTTAAGAAAATCGTAGAGAATGAATCATGTATGACATGAGACCAAATGTTTTGATCTCAAAGAACAAGTGAAAGAACATATAGGTCAACTATAGTTTGGCTCACATTTCTCCTATTGAAGGAAGTAAGAGATATTTATTTACTCTATTTTGCCATTATAATGAGGATTTTTTTCAAAATATCTGGAAGATTTTGTAGCACAAGCTCTTGTCCCATTAATAATTCAGTCATAGCATCACAGAATGTCTTGGGTTGGAATGGACATCAAAGATTACCCAATTCCAACATCTCTGCCACAGGCAGGGACACCTCCCACTAGACCGGGTTGCTCAAACCCCCATCCAATCTTATCTGGAGCACTTCCAGGGATGGGGCAGCCCTGGATCTCCCGAGGCTCTCTGTTCATTCTTGATGTTCCTCAGACTGCTCCTGGCTGTAGCACTGGTGCCCACAGATAGCAACAGGAGTGGGTAATAGTGAGCTGTATGAGGCTTGGTAGTCTCTCAGTCACATCCTTGATACAAGCATCTGGTAAACAGCACAGTTCTCTAAAGAGTGTGTCAAATCAGCAAATGGGTGCCTACATACCTTTCAGAAGGGAGTTGCCTACTAGTATTTAGCTTTAGATGTCTTTTCATTTGAGATCTGACTTCTAAACAGAAGAAAAGACTTCTGTCCTAAGGGTGGCTGAATACTGCTACAGGTTGTCTGGAGAGCTAGTGAAGTTTCCATCCTTGGAGGTGACCCTGCTTGAGCAGATGTGTTGGACCTGCCAAGAGGTGCCTTCCAGTCTCAGCTGCTCTTTTCTTCAGATATACAGATTCTCTTCTGTTATGAATGTGGAAATCACACCCTAAAATTTGTTTCAAACTTGAATTAATCATGCAATTAAAAATAAATGCTTTTGAAGTCAGAAAGAAAACAGCACTGAAATACGAAAATAAGACAGTATGTTATTTAAGCATATAATTTTTAATTGATTATGCTAATGTTTCTCTGAAGGAAATTTTTCAATTAAAAGCTCTGAATAATCCACATTTGGGAAAGAAAACACTGATGTGCTTTTACGTGGTTTAAGGGTACCTGGGATATATGCAGTCTTTAAGATGAAGATCTGACATTTTTACAGATTTGCTTGTGCCTTGGTAACACTGGAAAACTCACGAATGGAGAGGAAGGCTTTGGGGACTGAAGGACTCAAACAGTTTCAGGAAACAAGGAAGTCTTGTGCTTTGGTGCTAGGGACGGCCACAAGTGTTAACCTTGATCTATCAGTTTTGAAGAAGTCTTCCCAAAGCAGCTTCTTCTCTTCCAGGAAATTCTGTGTGATCTACAGAAGTGGACACTTGAAGGACATGGTAGTTAGAATATCTTTATCATTCCCTTTCTTTCATTCCCTTTTTCAGATGTTTTCAATCAGTTTTCCATTAGACATTTCACAAGAAGATGGTCCAGCAAGGTTATCGGAAAAGTAGTAAAGCTAACAAAAAAAGCCCCATGCTGGAGCTAATGCAACTCTCAGAATAAAACTGGCTCCACTGGAGTTAGATCTACTTTAGTAAACACCAGCTGAGGATCTTGATAATGAAAATATAAAAAGAATGAGTGAAGATTTTGGCCTCTCCATGCTTTCTGTGCTATATTTAATCTGAGAAGAAAATGAGATTTTTGGAGTCCAGTGCCACCAATTTAACCCTAAATCCACAAAGACAAACACTTCACTGGTATTGGTGCTAGATGTATTTACTCAGGCTGTTTTATTGCCACATGGATACTTCACCTAAACTTTGGAATTATATTAAGCCTAAAAATACCCTTCACTGTAGCAAGGGAATAGTACTAGCTCAGTACTTTTTATGGCACTTCTCCAGGAAGAGAGGAAGAATTTTTGGATCCCTGGGTTGCAGTGCAGTTTCAGATAAAAATCTGATTGATTTAAAGTCATTATGTCTGGTTTTCAAGCTGTTTTGGTTTGTAACGCTCAAGTCTTAAATCGAATGGGAAAACTCCATTAATTTGGAAGATTTAATACTATTTCCTTGAAGTCATTAACAGTTCTAGATACACACTGCTTTAAAATGCAGTTGGGTGGTAGCCCAAAATGGGCTGTAATATAACTGCCCTTGTTCCAACAGAGACACAAGGAGCTGTACGGACTTATCTTGTCTTACGTTCTATGTACAATTTTAATTCTAACAATATCAGGGAGACTTGCAAATATATCCACTTAGAAGCACCAAGTAATAAACACTTTCCTGGACTTTTCTTCAATATTTTGTTTACAGTAGTGAAATACCTTTCCATTCTTCTTTACTCTTTGGTCAAATAGGTAAAGTCAGAATTAACTGAAAAAAAAAAAAAAGAAAATCTATTTATCCTGGTGAGAAAATCAGCCTATTCTAAGCAGTATTTAGATTATATAAGCAGGAAAGAAGCAGGAATTAGTGTTGTGGAGGATACCTGAAATAACTCAAAGCAGTAAAAATAACTGATTAATCTGTCAGTTTGTCTAAGTACATTAATTCCTAAAAGGCATTACACTACATATCACAGTCGTAGCTATAGATATTGCCCTATGTCAACTGGACTGTTTCAGTCACCTGTGCTCCAAGCTAACTAACAATAAGTCAAAGGAAGGGTGGCAGTGGATTTTTCAATTACAACAATATCATTTCAGATAGGATTATCTTCTTCTGACCCTGGCTTTGATTTACCTACCTAGCTATCAGCATCATGGCTAGAGAGGGAAAAAAAATACACTTAGAGCCAATTTGAGTCTTGTTATATTAATAGATTCTCCAAAGTGGCATTTCAGCAGCTGACAATGCTAGCCTTAATTTTTTGACACGACACAGAAACATGAGGGATTTTCATTGAGATGTGTTATCCTCTTCTGCTTCCTACAGAAAAAGTATTAAGGTGTTTCTGCTGGGTCACATAATGGGGCAGTCCTCAGCTAGTCACAGAGAGCATTCATGCAGCAACACAATAGAGTGGATAGAATGTGAATTAGTCAGGAGTCAGGACAAGATAACCCAGATGAGAGTGGACAATATGGAGAACGTGACTGTCTTCAGCTCACAGCACAGTGCCAGCACCAAGGTCTTCAGCATCGTTACGTTTGTGAGAGGCAAAAATCGCAACATGCAATAAATTTGTTTACAGATGCAATGCAGCAGTTTAAGTTTAATTTGCACACAGCAGAGGAGGGCTGATTCAAAGTGTATCTAAGTTGCTTATGGAGATGCAATTTGTGTAGACTTTGGGTTATTAAAACAACCACAAAAGAATGTCATATGATGGCATAGGTTTTAGGGTAATACGATCTCTTCGTACATAGGAATTTCAGGCCAACTCTGAAAGGACATTTCTCTTTAACTTGATTGCATTTAATACTGGAATTGTTTTCATGCATAATTCCCTTAGTAATTATAGGGAGTATATTATATACAAGGCTTACTTCAAACACTAGAATATTAAAGAACTTGGTCCAAACCCCAAAGTCGTTGGAATGGGCAGCCCCCCAAGGAGCTGAACACAGCTGGAAATGAAATGTTCAATCTCAATCCCAGCAAGACCAATGTGATGTTAGCTGCAAGGGGAGGACTAGCCAAGAGCAAGCTCCAGTCACTGTCTGTTCAACTTACAATCAGTGTTAGGGTGAATATCTGCACTGTACAGTCTACCAGCAATTAGACATATGGTCCAGCTCCTGAGCCTCATTATCACGCACATGAGTACAAGGTACTGGACATGCTGTGTTGCTCAGGCTTTTAAATACCACTAAGAAATACAGTAAATTAGCCTGTGCAGAGGACTATGTTAGTGATGCTCAACAGCAGAATTACACAAAGATGTCTTTACTTGGAGCAGCCTCATTGACAGCAGCAGGAATGGCATGTCAGCTTTCTTTTCCCATGCTCCCAGCCTGGAGATATGTCCTCCCCATTGGGTTCTGTACCTACAGCAACCTTTGGGTCAGATCTTTGTAATGCTGTGGATGGAGAGGTGGGAGCTGTGAGCAGCACTGGCTCATATGCTCTAAGGACATCTGGCAACAGAACCGATCTAGTACTTCTGTGGACACAGAAATGTACATGTACAAAAGTATATACTGATGAGTCTGATCTGAACATGGAGGAATGAAAAAAAAAAAAAAGTTTTTTCAAGTTTTCCCAAGACTCAGTGTTGCACCACTGCTGGCTGTCTGTACACACTCGTCTTAATGTGGACATCTGGACTTACTGAAAACCCAGCAGTGGGCAGTATTTATCAACACTAATAATGTTATCAAGAGGTATAGTGTAGAGGGAGACCCAGATAGGCCCTCTCATTTCACTACATAGAAGTGCTGTGAAAAGTACAAGAAGAGGAATGTTAATAAGAGCTCTCTCTTCTGCCCCCAGTTAACAAAATCCTTCCCCACTGTGTGCCATATGCCAACATGTCTGTGCCTACTTCAGGGACTATTTGAAATGTGGGTTGCAGCCACTAGAGAATATTGTTTCCAAGATGCATGAGCTACAAATAGTTTTTGTCTTCTTACTGCTTCCACTCCAGCCTCACTTGCCTTTTTTGTTTGTCTTTGCTATTAAAACTTCATTTCCTTCTCTCCATCGTTCATTCTCTGTAGGTTGCTATCTACTTTTTCCTTTCCCTTGACACTTGTACCCTAATTCACACCTCCAGTATTCCCAGACTTTCATGACCATAATAAAAATTAAACATGATCAACATAAAAAAAAAGAAAAAAAATCCACAAGCTGCTTTTACACACTTGCTTTGACCATGCTGTTGAAGTGCAGGTGCAGCACGGCTTTGCCGATCATTTGCCTGCTTTTCCCAATGTAAACTCTTCATAGAGAGGAGAGGATCTCCCTGCGGATAGTGATTGAAGAGGGGAAGAAGGAGAAGCAATTCTGTATTCAGCCAATTCCTCTCACACACAGGGAGAGGAGATGAAAGAGTACTAACACATGATTGCAGAGTTCTGAGCAGTGCTGGCATAGCACAGAGCTGCACGCTGCTTAATTTCCAGCACTGCCTGCATACGTGCCTTGCAACAGCAGAACTCCTGTCTGGACTGAAAGTGCTGTGCTTTGCCACCAAAGAAACCAGAAATATAAATAAAGACCCAGTAACTTAGATATTTAAAATATATATCTGCATAATGTATATACATGTATCAGCATGTATAGATATCCAAGTATGATATACAGATATTAAAATACTCTAGGGTTTTAAAATTATATGCTGATAAATATATATATATATACACAAAGCTGTTTATCTATATACACAATCAAAATCCTATATATTGCTTTTTATCACAGCTGCCTTGTCATTTTTAATTTTTTTGTGGATATATAAAAAATATTCACAGAGCAAACACAACTTCTGTGATCCTTATGGTGCAGAGATTTAGAAGTACATACTACAGCTCTCTGAGTTTAATTTTGCCAGGTGCTACATAAATTACAGTGGGTGCTATCACAACATAAATCATACATGTTAAAGATGAAGCTTTCTTTGTTACAGGCAAACTTTCTTAAGCAGTGGAGGATCTTTTTCAAAATCCTGATTCGTGTCTATGTGTGGAAAGAAGGCCTATCACAGAATCACAGAATCACAGAATGGCCAGGGTTGGAAGGGACCACAAGGATCATAGATCTCCAACCCCCCTGCC
>JAOWBP010000001.1:87984749-88010060 GCA_028571105.1 Tragopan temminckii | reverse complement strand
CTCCCCGCTCAGCGGCCGCGGACCGTGCGCGGGTGCGGGGTCGGGAACGGGGCGCCGCCCCCGGCGGAGCGGCTCCGGGCTGGCTCTCGCTCGCCGCCGCCACTTCGGAAAGTTTGCCCCGGTGCCCGGTGCGGGGGGAGCGGGGACGGGAGCCTCTGCACAACGCCGCCGGGACCGCGAATAGCGGCTCGGAGAGCTTGAAAAGTGGCGAGATCTCCCGGGTCGGAGCTGCACCGCGCGCTGCAACCTTCTGCTGTTTGCTCCCGTCCTCCTTTCCGAAGGGGGAAACGTTTTCCCTCCTTCGTTCTTAGCCCCTGACCCTGGAACGGAGGGAAGCGCTCCCGAAGTGCTATCCGTACGCGTTAGCCCCAGCAAACAGAGATTTGTTTTTTAAAGGGAAAACTCCGCACCATGGAAACCCTGCTCGGCTCGCAGGAAGCCGCTCTCCCGACAGTGGGCTTCTTGTGTCGGTCAGTGAGACGGTGAATACAAAGTATCACAGGAGTTAGGGGCGAGGAGCAACTGTGTTGTAGGCTGTAGGCAGGAGATACCGCTCTTCTCTTTCTCTGTCCCATTTGCCCGTCTCTCTTGGCAAGTGCTGAACATGAAGGGAGTAAAGAGAAAAGAAATCGTTTGCACCGCTCGGGGGGATGCCCTGGGTAAGGCACAGCTCTGTGCCAAGCAGCAGATTGGTACCTCTTGGCCTCAAGTGCTAACCCCGCTCATGAGCTCTCCACTAAAAACCCAGTGGAAGGCTGCTCCCAGCTCGGAGCGCTCATTGCAGATTAGACAGGAATAAATGAAGGGACTCAGTCCCTCAAAGCACTGAGAAAGAGCAATCTGAAGGCACCCAGCAACTTGCAGCTGAAAATCTGAATTGTGTCTGGAGCTGATTGCATGTGGAGAGTGTGCTCTCCTTCTTTCTCATGGGGTGCAGCTGAAGTTTGCTGCTCTCTCTGCTCCCCACCACAGAGCTGTGCCCTGTGTAGAGACACAGTGCAGGTGAGATGCAAAGTGCTAGTGGAACTCATGGGAGAAAGTGTGCTCAAATAACTCAGGCACGTGCTGTAGCTTTGCAAATACATTGCATGGCTGCTGCATGCTGCGAGGCAGCCTTTACTTCCTTGTCTTTACTGGAAATAGCTTCTGAGGTAACTGGAGCATTTTAGGGTTTGAACGAAAGTGTATTTGCTTGAATGTAGGCTAAATTCTTAGCTCTGTGCAGGATGGAGCCTTGGCTTCACAACTGGCATCAGCTCTGCAAGGACCAGGCAGAGGTTTAGAGTGTGCTCTGTTCTCTATGTCCACCCCTCTGCTGCACAAAGTGCTTTGCTGTGTTCGGTCTAGCGAGGCTCCCAGGCAATTGCCCCACATTGCTTTTCCCTTACATAGCCCTGCACAACTTGTGGGCTCTCTGCTCTCTGAGATGTGTGTCCGTCTGGTGCAAGTTCACTCAGTGATGAGCGCAGCGATGGTGCCCTAATGCTGTCTGTGGTCATATAGTGAGACAAATTGCTAAGCTTTCAATCACAGCAGCAAATACACATCCAGAGTGATGCTGCCTGAGAATGAATGTTCCTTATGTGGTTGTGAATGCATAAAATATTCAATGTACTTATTGCTATAGTTATCCTGCCTATAAAGTAATGATGTCATCAAATATTAATCCTTCACATCCGCTAACAGGGACAAGTCTCTCTGTCACTCTTCAAAGTGACACGCAGTAGTAATGGAAGTAACTCCTTCTACACTCTTTGTGATAACATAATAAAATCATTCCAAAGCATTTCTGACTGAGGAAAATGCCATTAAGCCATCAGATTTTCTTTGTCGCGTTTTAGTTAATTAGAAAAAGAAAGCACTGCCATACAATGTACTGCAGTTTGCTGCCTGAATTAATACACTGTATTTAATTGCATTTTGCACTGTTAGGGAGCTTTTGGGTTTTTTTTGATTTTTGTTGGCTTATGATACAAATGAACGGATTCTTTTGCTGGCATTTAATTAGTTGTGAAGGGAAATTCTGGCTATTTCTCAGCATCTAGGTGATGATTACTTTTCTATTCCTCTAAACAAGAAAATGAACAGTAAAATTGATCCATTAGGAGAAAATAGTGGAATCTGAGATAAGATACAGTTTCAGTTTCATGCAGTACAATATTTTAGTGTCTTACTATTTCTTTCACGTTCATGCTAAAAAGCTTTTTCCTTGATACATGAACTAATAGAGCTGTCCAAGGAAGTACTGTCTTTATCTACGTATAACCCACTAGACTATATTATGTGAAAGTATATTTAAAGTTCACAACCCTAATATTTTTGACTTAATACTGAGGAATTTCTAGTGTTCGCACTGAGTCAACCTAACCCTCTTGCCTGCCCTACTTGTACCGCTTGTATAAAATGAACCATCTCAAATATGGGAAGGGAGAATGCAAATTAAGACGAGCAGGCACTAAGTTGCAGAAACAGTCTCAAAAGCACTGAAATCTCATTAGCCACAAAACCTGATGTTAACGCTGAAGGCAGAGTGTTATTTCTTAGCATGCATCCTTTGGACCATTGCAACTTCTAACCTAACGAAGCCATAAGAATATACTTCAGCATTACTGCAGGGTAATTAATAAAGAGTAGCTGTTTAAGCAACACTCTGGATTAGAAGTAAAGAATATTTGAGAAACTACACCAGTTATTAAAATATTGCTGGAGTTAATTAAAAAGAGAACATGGCACTTTGCAACAGATACTCGTAGGAAGTTAAACTTGGATGAATCTTGGAATTAATCTCTAAAATTAACTCCTGAAAATGAGCAAATGAGTAATTCTTAGGTTTCATGGAAACTGCATTAGTTGATGAAATAGACACTCTTCAGCTGATACCAGAAGTGATTTTCAGTAATATCACTAATATTTGGTATGTTTCTGTAGTTAATTGGAATATTTAAATATGGCTTTTGACTCTGCACTGATTTATTCCTTACTTCAGCAAAATTCCCAGTGGTTTCGTGAGCTGTGTTTTCAGATGGAGGATTAGCCCCGTAATATTTCTCTCTGATTGAGAAATGTAGATTTAAAACAGGCACACATAACTCAACCTGCGAAATACGGTTTTCCTCATAAGTTGAAATTCTTAGTATAGCTTTCAACAGATCTGTCTGTATTTCCCCAAGCAGGGCTGGAGCTGGGAGGTTTTTCTTGTGTAATATTTGCATTTCTACAGTGTGAGAATGATAAAGACGAGAGCCTAATTAATTTCACTGGAAATTTGCTGCTTCTTGTCAACCATTTTCAAGACTTTATTTGTGAAGGGAATTATATTAATACACATTTGAGCTTCTTCAGTGTAACATGGAAAAAACTGTAGAAAGTTCTGTCGTATTTTAATGTCATTAAAATGTTAATTAAAAAGAAACTATTTCTTATTAGATGTCTACATGGTATTGTGTTCCATAATGTTGTAGGCAGTGTGACCGCATTTTATATCATTAGATGATCAGACATTAACTGCACACTGTTAACCAGATCCCAAATGCTCAGTGGCTCGTCATTTCACTATAATTTATTTTACTTAAATTTCCTCATTCTGCACTTAACAGAAGACTGTTTTGCTACAAGTATTTCTGGAGGACTGCTACCAAAATGTCCCAGCAAAAGTTATGAGGGATCTCCCTTCTCACTGGATTTGGGAGTACTGCACAAAGGGTGAGACAGTGCAACATTTGGCTCATGCTCTAAATGGTTAATCAAGTCAAAAATGCCCTATAAAAAGCAGATGCAAAATGGATTGCCAGCACCTTAGCAGAGCACTCCAGCACGTCTGTGCTTGTGCACAAAAAGGTTGGTGGAGCTCAGTGGCCTCAATGCATTCAGTGATCCTGGGGAAAACGCTTGACTGCATAATGATTTGCGTGGTTGCATCCTGAAATTATAAAAAACAAAATCTCGTTGGCACTTTCTTTGTGTTCTGCCATTTAGGCTTGAAGATGCAGAGGGATGAATTACTTTGGGTTCTATACCATTGTATTTCAAGGCTTTTTTACCATGGAAGATGCTTGCTGTGCTAGGTTGCTCCACTGGGGTGTATTAAAAAGTCATGAAGCCATGCTCAGCTGATGTACATTGACATCCTTTTATTGAACTCAAGGGAGACATGCTGGTTTAAATTGCCTGAAGAGCTGGCTGGACATATTTAATATATGAGAGACAAAACTTTTGTAATTCCCCCAGCTGCCCTGCCTACTTACCACCCTTCCTAATGATGGGTAGGGTCAGACAAAATCAAACCCCACGTGTCTTGTTTCTCTTGTTTTCTGCCCATGAATTCTGCAGGCTTGGTAACCACAGCTAAGCAATGGTGGTCACCGAGTGCCTGCAGCTTACTGCACTGACCATTGCTCTATCAGCTCTTGGTACCTCAGTAGCAGTGTTTGCTGGATGACTGTGCTGCTGCTGGAAAATCATTATTAATGGGATAGTGTAAAGCACTGCTCAGTATATGAAGAAATCTAGAGATGTTAACTTTCCAGAAAGCAGACAGTGTATACCTCTGTTGTCAGAATACACCTAAATATCTGCTTTAACATGAAATAGATGAGCTGTAAAATCAAAAATTATAGTCTTAAAATAGTCTATAGTATTGTCGCTTGATGACTATGCAGCAGGCAGCCACTCTGAGCCGTACTAACAAAAACACCAGATGTGTTGCTTCTGTCCTGGAACATTTGTCAGAAAAGATTGATGGAGAACGGCAAAGAAAAGGTCCTGAGACTGGAGTTGGGATGGTATAGTCAGCACTGACGGTGATGAAAAACAATTAAAAATATATGGCATGAAGGTGCATTACTGCTGCATTTCACATCTTGGGAGATATGTGATTAACAATGGCAAATTTTGCATAAATACCTTAGTCAAGAGTCAAATGAGTTACAGGAAAATGAAATGGAAATCAGCCAGCGCTGTTTTTGTTCTACTGACATCCGTGCTGTAATAATTTGTTACTTTACTTTCTCTTAACTTCCACAAGGTGTATATCCTAATGTGCAGAGTATGTCTGTGATGCTGCAGTGAGCTCCATGTGGGCAGATAAATAGGGTATCCTGCTGTGTTTCACCAAGGCTTCAAATGCATTTATGTAACGTATGTGCATCAGTTCAGACTGTTGGGACTTCAGTAAAATAAAGGATGAAATCTTCACAACAATGAAATCAATGAAATTTTGCCAAAGGATAATTAGTTTTCCATCAAATATTTTTATTTATGCAAAATGTTTGACACTTAACCTAGTACTTTTTCAATTAATAATTCATGCTCAGTACAGGTGAACACTGCAGGAAGAACAATCATTATAAATAAAATAAAATTTCTTTGGGTTTCTGTTCTTGCCTAATAGCTTATTTCTGTTCAGGTATAATGAATTTCTTTTTGAATTCCTGCGTCCTTCCCACAACACTAAATTTTGTATATCCAGCATCAGTTCTTGCTGTCACTATAAGCTCCTCCATATGGCCCAGTCTCCACTTAATGTTTTTGATTCAGACCACAAGTACAACCTCAATACTGTTTTTTCATTATAGTCTGTTTTGTCTATCCTGGTCAGTAATAAAGCTTAAACCCCATCCTTCCCTCCTCAATATTTTAAACAACTGCCTCTAATCTTCTTTTCTCAGAAGGGCTTGATTTGACCAACTAGACTATAGATTGTCCTGCAGTGAAAGAAAAAAATCCTATCCAAGACCTGATTAGTTTTACTCCACGGCTTTGGATCTGTAACCCGCAAGCCCAGTTTGTCCTAGTTTTTGTTGACTTTAGGTTTTAGTTGACAATAATGAGTTTATGATTTTAGAAAAGCTTTATAGTGGGAATATTACCCTTCATTCTCTCTCTTTTTTTTTTCTTTCTTCTGAAGGTGATTCAGTATTACCTAGAAAATGATTCGCTTTCAAATGGTATATTTGCTTTCACTGAGCGTAATTAAAACTGTTTCATTATTCCAAATAGGCACTTTTTCATTTTAACCAGAGGAATGAAGTGTCTGAGCAGGCTGTTAAAATGTCTTTTCTTTCTTTCTTTTTTTTTTTTTCTAACAGTGCATAAGTTTTCCTATGTTACTTTTGTACCTTCCTCTGTACTTCCTCAATAAATTGGGGTGGCACGAACACTGGGAGATGTGAATCAGTAAAATGTCATAGCAGTATGGACAACGAGTTAGAAATGATCTCAAAGGTTCAGTTTTGAGCTTTTCTTTGGTCCATCATGCTCTTTGCAAATACACCTTCTGCTTGTTTGCTTCTTTGAGCTTGCAGATTACACCTCTAAAAGTTTAGAAGGTGAGCATTATGAATTCTGTTAGCATTGAAACCGGTTCCACATTCTGCCACTGGATCTGGGAAAGCAGACTTTGTCTGTTTCAAGGAAAATTTTGTTTTCAGCACATTGATTCTGGCTAGGGCTCAAGACCAGCTATCCTTCCATATTGCTAAATGGCATAGAGGTCCTGGTGAAATGTTGAGTAGGTGGAAGTGACAGTCTGAGTGCAGAAGTATCTCCAGAGATATGAAGAAGAACTTGTTTAGAGTGAGAAAGTGTGCAAAACTCATTGTTCTATCTACATATGAAGGAACAGCGAAGCGTCCCACATCCGTTATGTCCAAGCAACACTTTCTGCCAGAAGTATTGTCACAGATGCTGAAACTTTGCTTTGCTGTCAAAGGAAGAACAGAGCCTTTCTTGAATTTAGTGGTATGCCACTGAGACCTTAAAATCACTATGATTTTACATTATAGTGATTTTTAGTATATAGAAAGCATTTAAAAACCCACACTTTTTAAAGGATCGGGCATGCTAAAATTTATGAGAACATTCAGTGCATTGTTAAGTCATACATACTTTCCAGCTCTAAATGTTTTGTAATAAGCAAGAAAAGATACTAGTGGATGAAAGGATTTGGAGAAAAAAACCCCACCATTTTAGAAGAACAACATTAGGTAGCTATAAGAAAAGAAGAAAAAGTGTCTGAAGATACAGGTTTATTCTTGGTGTCCCCTGGGATGCTTGATGAAGCAGAGTCCTGCCAGGTTGTTTTTATTGCCCTTGCTGCCACTCATTTCTGCTAAGTATCACCTCCCCTTCACCTCCCAGGGAGAGATGTGTCATTAATGTCCTCAGCGTGCAAGTCAGATTCCCAGGTGAGTAATTAGGCTTGCCTAATCTGCCACTGCTGTTTCTGCACTTGATGGCAGTCTGTATGTCAGCCTAACATATTTTAAGTATTTCTTTCGCTGCTTATTTCTTTAATGCTAAATATCTTCTCCTGTTAAAGAGCTTTGGCCTTCACGGTCCATGAAAGCACACATAGGTCCATGAATCTAGTAGGTTTCTAACTCTCTGCTTTCCAATAGATTAGAGCAAGAGTATGCCAAATATTTGGTCTACTAAGAAAGCTACTGCTCTTTTCAAAGTTTGTCTTATATCTTTAGAATGTTATAGCTGTAGTAAAACTACTGCAGTGTACTGTAACAATTAAACAATGAACAACTGCTATGAATTGCCCTATTCTTAGGGAAGGGGGATTATAACAATTGGGTTTACTGTGATTCTGAGAAGAAAAAGTGCATGTACCTTATGTTTTGGATCATATGATTAGGAGGCAAATCCATAGAAATTGATGCTTATGGGATCTACCATGCAATGAAAGGTGGTATTGAGCTAGTTTCATTACTGCCTTACCTCATGTAGTTCCTACTGTGTTGTATTTCAACAAGAATCATAATGAATAATAATAACACCGAGGTATTCTAAAGCAGTAGAGCTCATAGTACTTCACAGAGCACATACAATTAATTTGATTTTATGGCTTGGGAAATCAACTCCATAGGACTGAAATGTTTTGCTGGCAAACTTGTGGCAAAGTAGGAGGTGAATCCAGGCCTTGACCACCCTAGACCTCTGTCTACTGCATCACAACTTTGACATTTTCTTAAAGTTTGTATATTTGGTGAAGATTTGCATAGTTCCTTGGAAATTAGGAGTTTGAAGTGCTAAGTGTTGTTGCTATGGAGCCCAAAGTGTATTTAACTAAACGATTTACAGGTAACAATGAGAAGTTGCATCTTATAGCTTGAACTGTTAACCCACACTTGGAGATCAGACCTGGGAGGGCTGTATAAAGTAATAGCATGGAAACTTTTCCTGTCACTGGAGGATGCTCTGAAGAAACAGAAAACGTCTTCCTCTCCCAGTTTGGGTAGGGGCCAAATATTAGGTGCTGTATCTTACCATAACCAGAAGCCCGTCAGAGACCAGCAGCATCCATAGCTCTTGCAAGTACCTTTTCACTGTTCAGATTTCTTCTAAGCTTACTTGCAGCATAGAATCATAAAATCTGAACCTCCCCTGGCACTACTTGAGCATGCTTTCTCATGTCCTCTCCAGCCTCTTTCTTTGCATCTGCTCAGCAGTGGTGTTCTGCTGAAAATAAAGCATGGTAAATCTGAGCAACAAACACCTTTAGGATACAGTATAATTTTCATTCGTTCTCCTCATTTCAGCACTTACTCCACCAAGGCACACATGCCCCCTGTAATGTTTCAAATACAGAAGCACTTTGACTGTCTCCTTTCGAGAAGAATATTTCGTACGTGGACAAGATGGTTATGCATTTTATAAGGCTGTAAATCTTAAGCAAATACAAAACATTCCTTGAATTGGTCTGGCATGTTGTCTTGTATGTTTCAGCACTTCATTTCCCTTTTTCCTCCAAGAAAGGCTCTAAACAACAAGAAAGAGACTTTCACATCATTCGAGCCTTATACAGTGATGTACTATCAAAACCATTCAACTCTTTAGCAAATATTCAGGTTCCTTATAAAATATACAGTCATACTAGCTAGAAATTAAATCTGGCTTCAGGAAACACACATCTCAATGCTTAGAATTTTTTGATTTACTGTCCCGGTCTTATCCCTGATAAAAATGTGAAAATTAGGTGCATTCAGATGTAAACCTCTAGGGGGAAAAAAAAAACACAACAAAAAATGCAGCTTTTGCTTTCACAAAAATAACCTTTTCTCTCCTTTCCTTCAAGAAAAATACAAGAGAAGTCAAGCCATTTTAATCCTTCTTTCTGCCACATAACCTGCTTTCTCCTAAATGTCTGGGGGGTGCTGTGCCAAACCAGTCATTTTTATAAAGGTTATGAATAGGAAACTCAGACCTGATGGGATGTGAAAAGTAGTTTATATGAAATAGTTACTTCATTCTTGAGGAACTGGAAATTAATCTGTTTTTATCTGGAGCAGTCCCAAGAGATTAATCTCAAGATATCTGAGGCCATATCAAGCTTAGAGACACCCTATCAGTAGTCAGAGGAAGGGAGACCAGGTTGCTGCAGCAACAGATGACATATGTAAAACTCTATTTGATTATGTTGGTATCACAGAGAAAGCTGTTTAAAAGTTAGGTCAGGTTTTTTAGCTGTACTATACTTTTCCAGAGACTGTCAGTCACTGTCAGATTGGCCAGTGACTCAAAATGCATGATGAATAGCTTGATTAACTTATGCATAACTTAATCTCATGTGTATAGCAATCTAGCTGTCCACATAAAATAATTTAGTAATAAGATATTGGAGAGCTATTAAAGGAGCTAGTAATAAGCCACATAAGAATTCTTCCCTGCAATTTAGAGACAAATAAAATAATAATTTCTCATTAAAACATTTTCATGTTTTGATTTTGAATGCTTTTCTTCATGCTAGAGTTCAAAAAAGCATAGGAAATTACTTACATTGAACAGAGAATCTTTGACAGCCATTAGAATGGGAAAAGAATGAGTAAATATACAGGCTACCAGAAGGACGTGGAGTCACTGCTGTTCCTTTATGATTGTTCAAATTTATTTTGTATGATAAACAATGCTCATGATAAACAAAATTGCTTTCTTAATAGAATTCTGTGCCCCCTATTTATTCACTCATATTTAAAAATATTAAATGTAAGAGGCTATAGTCAAAGAATGCAGTAAATGAGGCAGAACTCCTGCAGAATAATGTACGTAGTTAAATAACAGAAGATGGTATTTTTAAGTTGTTTGGTATTTCCCATCTTCTGGGGTTTTACCTTATAATCTAATGTGTTTTAATAAAAAAACTTTTTGTATAGTTTTCTTTCACTGTGGAAAAAACAAGCAGAAAATCCAGGAGCGGAATACTCCTTTGTTGCTTAATGGGACATTCTTCACTGATAGTGCAGGAGCTCTGTGATGCAGAGCAGGGACCTGTGCCACCTTACAGTAAATGTGGCTGTTCCATCTATGAGCCTTGCCCTAGAGAAGAATGAAGCATTTTTTCAGAGGTCTTTGGTGCTTGGAAGCAAAAGGACTGGCTGGCTGTGGAACATTGCAGTGAAGGGTTCTGGCTTATATTACTCCCAACACCAAAAGAGACAAGGAACAGTTCCTGCAGATTTAGGCAACGCGTGCATAGTGTAGACAAGTTAAGGTAGGCTCTTATCTGCCCACTGGGATAAAACCACCACTGACTGTGTGTGTTTGTGCAGCACTGGGCCATCATATTTTAAGTCCTGCTTGAACATGTTCTCAGTGAAATGAATATCAAAATGTCTGTAAGTCAGGAAATCAACAACTACAACAACAACAAAACAAATGAAAAAACCCACAAACCATTTGTTATTTACAGGAACAACTAAAACCTCCTGTATTCAGTCTGAAATAGATGCGCATAGGGAGGTGTCACTTCAGATGACTAACATTAGACAGAACTATAAACAGCTAGAGACATGGGTGTGCAGTGGGCAGCAACAGGAGTCCTTTCACACTGACAAAAGCTACAAGGTCTTATTGACAGTGCTTATAAGACAAGAGGTAGAGCTCTCCCACGGGAAAGCTCTTTTGCCTTTGTTGGAGGTGAAGGATAAATAGCACCTAAGTGATCAGCCTGCATTAGCCGTGTTGGTCTCGTCTGGGTGGTCATTGTTTCTGCCCATCATCTGGTGAAGGACCATGGAAACTTGAGGTACAGTAACAGGATGGTGGCTGCAGCAGTACTGACAGCTGTGGGAGTGCATTCTGATTTGTGTAAAGCAGACCAGCTTGGACAAGCCAGCACAGGCAGTGCCTTTCCTGGCATTTTACATTGTGAAATACTGCAATCTTTACTGCAACTTGCTGCTTCCTTCACTGGATTCTATCTGCTTAAATAAAACCTTTTAAGATCAGCATTGTTCTTTGTTGAACAAGTTTCCATTTGTTTGCCTGCTAATGGCCAAGTAGAGCAGAAAAGAGAAATGCAGGTTTTCCTGCCTCTTCATTTGGAAGCAGTTCAAGAAACGTCCTTCTAAGGACACACAGCATTCTTGTCTGTAGTACACATCCCTAAACCTGATAGCAGTGATCTAGGCAGAGTGGGAGCTTGCTGCAAAGAAAGGCTTAGTATTCAGTGTGAACAAGCCAGCATGTAGGGGAACTTTGATGAGAGGTCTGGGTTCGTGCTGAACTTTACTGTGAATTATTTGCTATCCTGTGATCTACCACTAAGATGTCACAGTTGTGACGTAAGGATGATTTCAGTGCTCACTCGCAGCTTGCTGCCATGTGCAGAGCCCCATAGAGCAGAGTGGAACCAACCAAACACAAAGTTCACCATGCACATGACTGAAGATGTCAACAAAGCCGTAGGAGTCTGTGGTTGTAAGGTAGCCAAATGTCAACAGAATTCAAGGCAAATGAATTTCTGGTCTATTTGGGAACTTTATGCTTTCCAGCCATGCCTCCTCAATTTCTGCTTCTTCATTGAGCGTGGAGATGCTCACCTCACCCTGACCATGTGCTCCAGTGTAAGGTTCGATCCTGCCACCAAGGCCACTTTCAGAATTTTGATGTAAAATAATGTCTTTTTCTCACTAGCTCTGTTCCAACAACTTGTACACAGAAAGCCTTTTATTCTTCCAAATCTGCTCCATTTTAACTATGCCAAACCATCCCAAAAACTTATCAGCAGCACACTGCAGCTGGAGTCTAGTATGACTTGATGCTTTTCTGACTGTAACTATCTAGAAAATTTTCATTTCACGTCCAAATTGTTTACTTATCTGCTACAAACATATGTTAAGAGAAGTTAAGGCTCTGTTGCCCAAGGTGCATTTTAATACAGGAAACGAACTGCTTCAGATATTCCACATTACATCGTCTAGCTATATCTCGTGCTGTAAATTATAAAGCTGCTCCATTGAACTGAATGAAGATTAAATTTTTGAACACTGTTTCTGAAGAATGCAGATTTTTCTCTTTGAAATGAAGAATCTGTCCTGCATCAGTGTGGCTCACTGCACGCATTACTGCCCAGACTTTCTATTTTTTAGCCTGGGTGCCAAATGGCTCCCTGGGGACTGTGTCCTGTCATTGATCCATATACTGACATTAAAAAGCATCTGCAGATGGAATGAGTATGGGTTGTGCCCTGAGCAGCAAGTGGTCTGGGAAACTGTAATTCGTGTTCTGTCATCTTGAAATCAGATCTGTCGGGAAGGAAAATAAGCAAGAAACATCTATCTTCTCATCTGCATAAACCTTCTGTAGATGCCCAGATCACGTAAAATACACAGATGTGTTTTAAAAAATCAGCTCCCTACAGCTTCCTAATGAAGTACTTTTGTGCTATTGTTTTACCTCGTTCCTCTACCAGGCTGAATTCCTAGCTTCCAGCCCTCTTCTCTTAGCTCTCCAGATGTGAGGAAGTTTCATCTGTTTTTTCTTCCTTCTATGAGTAACAGTGGCCCCTGGGAGGAAGAGGAGTGGGTGCCTCCTTTAAAGCAACAGAATCCAGTTCTGTTGCCTCTGTATAAAAGGATGAATTTAGACCTTTTTCTTCTTACAAATTATCTCACATGCATGCACACAAATCCAGACATTGTAGCTGTCCCAAACAGCATTTGGAGGAGCATTAGTATCTCCCTTAAGTTGAGAACAGTGATCACAAGCACACCTCACCCTGCTGCAGACAACATCTTCAAAACAAAGTGATGGAGGCCCATTTACCATGTCATGCTGCCCATCACTTTGGGTGGTCAGCGTTTTCTACTAATTAGATGACCATATGCTTTATGCCCTCTGGCTCTTAGCTTTACATGGGGGTGATTCTGTGAGTAAGAAGATCACTTCTGTGTTAATGGGGATGTTTCTTAGCATACTTTATATATGCCTATTCAAAGAAGGGTAAGGAAGGTGATGAAGGGTCTGGAGCACAACTCTTACGAAGAGCAGTTGAGGGAACCTCATGAAAGAAGGCGGCTAGATGGGTGTCAGCCTCTTCTCCCAGGCAGCAGTGATAGGATGAGAGGGAATGGACTCAGATTGTGCAAGGGGATGTTCAGGTTGGATATTAGGAAAAATTTCTTCTCAGCAAGAGCGGTGAGGCAGTGGCACAGGCTGCCCAGGGAGGTGGTGCAGTCACCGTCCCTGGAGGTGTTCAGGAGCCGTGTGGATGTGGCACTGAGGGACCTGGGCAGTGGGCATGGTGGGGGTGGCCTGATGGTTGGTCTGGGTGATCTTAGAGGTCTTTTCCAATCTTAATGATTCTGTGGCTCTATAACCAAAAGTTAGCCCACGTTTCTGTAACGTATGGAAATGCTTTACACAGCAAGATAATGAGAAATAGTGATGAGGAAAAATATAATTATTCTTTATAAATCTGGATTAATCAATACGTCAACTTTTGTTCTAAGATCACCCATGAAGTAAATTGCTGCAAGTCCATAAGCACCCATAAGTGTGGAGAGATCCCACCTCTTCTTGCTTTTCATGAAGGTAATTCCAAGAGTCCAGTGTATGATTCTTTATCCTGAATATTTCTGGAAGTGTGAAATTCTTGTTATGCAGTGTCAGTGCACCAGTGAATCTCGTTTCTGGGCATCTGTATTTTCCCTCTTTAAGTTGAGAAATTTCACTAGTCAGTTTTGATCTGTTTTCTGGTTTATGTAGCGTTTTATAAGTATCTTGTGCAAGAAAATAAACACTTTAGAAATAATGCATATGACTTATGGAAACTGATCTTGGAAACATCTTTACTGAAAACATGGCTTTACTGATGTACTGGGTGTGGGTGTCCCGTTGGTGTCAGGGTGCTGTGGGATGGCTGTGTGAAGTGAGGCCCCACTGCAGGGCAGAGCCTGTGGAGAAACCACCATGGAGCAGATATCCACTCTGCAGCCTATGGAGAATTCCATGCCAGAGGAGGTGGATGTGCCCTAAAGGAAGCTGTGGCTTCTGGAGAACACATGCTGGAACTGGGAAATATCATATGGAGGAAGGAGCCTCAGGGAGGAGACATTATGAACTGACCACATATTTCCCGATGCCTTTTGGGGAGGAGGTAAAGGAGATGGGGATGAAGGAATGAAGTTGAGTGTGGAAGAATGGACAAGTTGATGGAAAGATGTCTGTGTTTCTCAGTCTATATCAATTTTAATTGGCAGTAAGTTAAATGAATCTTTCCCAAGTTGAGTCTGTTTTGCCTGTGACGGTAACTGACAAGTGATATCTGCATCTTTATCTTGACCTATGAGCTCTTCTCTTTTTATTTTTTCCCCCTATTCTGTTGAGGATGGGGAGTGAGAGAGGGGCTCAGCAGGTGGCTTGCAATTGGCCAAGGTCAAAGTGCCAGTGTGGGGAAAAACTGCTAAGTATTATATCTGTGACATATATATTGGAATGACTCATTATTAGCAACATCTAAAAAGAGTAGTGTGAAGCTGTTTCTCTGGAATGGCTTGTAACTGTCATTGGAATTTCTCAGGTGAGAGCTTGAGCTGCCTGTTGGTATCAGTTGACCATGCATTTGCACAATGAGAAATGGGATCTTAAGTTAGTTTAGAAGATGCAGAATCATCTTTGCTGGGGAGCTCTAATTGTTGCTTGAATTCCTGGCTTTTGTATTTGCAGCTCAGCTGTTTGCAATATCAGGAGTGTGTTTCACTGAAGTTCTAAGGGTGACACAATTTATGATACTTTCTAATTAAGTAATGTAAATGTATATTTTTATTAATAAAATTTCTTCTGTGTTTGACATTTGATTCCAAATACACAGGAAAAATCTGAATGTGATGTAGTTACTGCTCATGCCAATTTTTTACTTTTTTATATCTTATTATCACTGCTGAATTAATGCATATTACAGAATTAACAAGTATCAAAGAAGGATTTTGGAGGGAGTGGCAGAGCTCAGTGCTGCTCCTCTGCTCCCTGAGAGTTGCTGCAGGCCACCATGAGGCCTCCTCTCAGCCTCCTCTACTTCGAGCTGGGCAGACCTAGTGATCAAGAAATAGGGCATTGCCTCTGTCAAAGAGTAAAAACTCGATCATTCTTCCATAGTTATTGATTTATTATAAACTTCACAGGCAACAAGTAAAGCCCAATAAGTGCAAATATAGCTTCTCCAGGAAGTTTGATTTGACACAAGCTTTAAACTGCTGATCTTCAGCAGATAAAACATCAAAAGTTCTTTGAAAGCCAAGCCCTTGCTCTTATCTATGAGTCCTTATAGAAAACCTGTGAGAATAAGGTACAAAATCATCTCTTCTGATCTTCTTTTCTTTAAGTGACAGATCACTTAGTCTCAGAAAGAAATATGACCCAGAAGCTATTTTAGCTATGTTTCCCCCGAAGTCAGTGAAGCTGCACCAGTTTATACTGATGAGGTTCCGGCAAGTGTATTATTCTGACAGAATAACAGTTGGACAATTTACTGTGGTTCATCCAAATTGCAGATGAAGTTCAGAATTTCATTACTTTGAGGAAATCAATGGAAACAGTTCTCCTCCCACTTCCCTTTTGTCCAGTTGCTGATTTTGATGAGATCTCCTGCTCCTGCAAAGGTTTCCTTCTCTGTCCTGCTTTTTCTGACCATGGCAAAGGCATAGAAAGAATGCCAAAAGTCACTAGCTTCTAGTAAGACCAGATGTTGTCAGGCAGGTGTAAATTATTCCAGCCACTGATGGTACTGTTAATGGACTTGAATAAGAGGAGAGCTGGAATGTCTTCTACCCATTGCTTCTAGAAATAGCATAATTATTTACGTACGATTGTGTGACTGTAGCACAGAAAATACTAAAAACGTAAACCTCTGTGTAGAACAATGTCTTGTTAGAAAGAAACTTTACTTACTTTGTGCAGCTTAGCACAAATCTTTTGATTCAGGACACGAATATATCAAATAAGGTCAAGCATGGTACAATTTTTGTGTCAGACTGAATTCATGGTAAAGCTAATATTGTTACAGTCCTGTTGTGACTGACATAAACCTGTCACATTTTCAACAGGGTGATTCATGAAAGATACAGAAGAATCAATGGAGATAAAAATAGGTAATGCAATAACAGCATCCATTTTACTTGTGTTATACTGAGTAACCTGATTAAAAGGGTCACATTTAAATGCTGGCAAAACTGTTTATAAGAATGAGAGTCACAGAGAAGGATTCCAAGCTGATCAGCTTTGCAGGTAAGCCATGGGGTAATAATATATCAGTTTCCACAGGACACGTAATCCCTGTTTTTGTCACTGAGATCTCTGTATGAATGAGGGGCAACATGCAATCCCCACCATTTGTGAAACTTCTCTGGACTCGGGAACTGCAGTCAGCCTGGCAGATTTCTATTTGAAGAGTGCCAAAGTGAAATGAAAAGACCCTGAATAGTATGCTGCAAAGTTAAAGATTTCCTCTATATTCACTCGTAGGATCTTACAGGGGTCTCTGTGTCCTCTGTGGGCTGTGATTCTGTCCAAGTATTTCAAGGTGAAAAAAGGTCATTCTGTCACTGACAGAAAGCTACTAAAAATTGTAGCTGGAGTGTTAGTTCTGTATTTTAGGATGAATTAGCTGCTGCCATTCTTCTTGACATACTTGATGGACTCTGGAATGTGTTGCTCAAAGAAAGTAAAGATAACTATGAACATATATGTATAACAAATACAAGGTTACAACATAATCATCATTTATGTTTTTTTTTCCTTTTTTCCCCACACATTATTCATCTCAAAATGCACAGCAGTATTTCAAGTGTGATCTGATACAAATTTGAAGAGTTCCCTGACCTCTGAAGAGCCATCTTACTCATCCAAGGATTTACATCTGTTCAGTTTGTACTGTGTACCGTGAATTGTCTATGTATACATATATGTACAATACAAATGTATTGTATACAGTGAAACATAACTGCTAGATCCTTTTTGCTGCACAATGATGCTGCAGTTATTCTGAGACACTCTAATGTCTATATTGCAATGGTAGGAAAAATGGAAGCAAGGAAGAGAGAAAGGAAGAAAAGAAGGAAGGAAAGAAGGAAAGAGCAAAAAAGAGAAAGGAAAGAAAAGAGAAAGCAAGAAAAATGAAAGAAAGAAGGAAGAGAGAGTGAAGTTCTTGCTGAAGAGCTTATCTGCTGAAGCCAAGACTTACATTTTTCTTCTCCCCGCTCCATAATTACTGTTACCTTTGTTGCCTTTCTTTTTCTTTCTCGAGATTCTCCCCACAGCAGCACCTGTAATTCTCTTCCTTCTCCAAAGTCCTGATGCCTAGCCCCAGTAGACCTTCCAAGAGGCAGTAGTGCTGTTTCCAGTAGACACACAGTTATCAGAAGACCAAAACTGCAGTTAACTTTTGAGTTTTACCCTTGCTGTTGCCACTCTCTGCAGTCCTCACACTGTTTGTTACAAAAATTTTTAGGAATTGTATAACTTTGAGTACTCTATTATATGTAAAACTTGGCTAAGATTGGCCAGAGGTTTAATTACTGGTGCTAACAAGACTGAGAGAGATGAGAAGATAACATGACTTTGCAAAACTTGTTTCCTTAGGCAATCTGGCTGAAAAACAGACTCAAATCTTTTGGCTTAAGAAACCAGACGTGTCTGTTACCCACAAAATAGATTATAGTTGAGATAGCCAAAATACAGGCTTCCCCACTCTACACTCTGTGAAGATGTATAATCAAAACTAAATTGATGCTGCTGTTGCAGCAAAACCTATGCTTTTGCAAAAGATAACATTAGGGAAAATTTGTTTTACTTATGGGACAAGAGTGGATTAAGATATTATGTTAGCTCCTTTCAAGCCAGCAGTATGTTCCCTTCCTCCCTAGCCTGGGAGACTGCAATCAGGATGCAGACAGACATCAAAGGGAAAAACTTTGATAGCAATTTCTGGAATATCAGGCCCATCAGTGTAGCTCTGCTTTCTCTTCATTACGGGGAAACATGTTACAAGAAATCAAGCAGCACAGGAAGTTCAGAACTACACTGATGTTTATTATTAAAAAATGCAATCTACATCCTTCACACATTTGAAAATTTACTGCGCTCAGTTATGCTACAGATGATAAGTAAAGCACAAAATCAAAGAGAGAATTTGTCATTTTACTGAAAATGCATTCTACGATGCAGAATATTAACAGGTATCATCATAAACATTTATGCATGAATCAGGAGGGAGAAAAAAAGCCCTCATAAAGATAGCAGAGTGTCACTGAGGGAGGCAATTTCTCATATGATGTGGTGGTGGAAGAGGAGCTGGGGCTTTTGTGTGTTGTTTTCCCAGTAACCCAAAGTGCCGCTGTGTGCAGGAAGGAGACAGAAATGTTAGGAAAGTGGGTGACAGATTTGGACTGTGCAACCTGCACGTGGTGATAGTTTATATGCATGGGCCATATATGTTAACAGGGGTGGCAGTCCTTCTGCAGCAGTACTGTATGGTTTGGCTGTAGGCTTTTTGCTGATGCACAAGGTAGCTAATAGTCCTCCAGATTCCTTCCTGTTACTGCTATTCAATGTGTACTCCTTTCCCTGCCCTTACAGCCCTCAAAATTGGAGCGAGAAGTTACTTCTGAAGCTAGCAGGCTTGCCATAGAAAGGCGATTATTTTGGAGTTCTGCTACAATAGCTCTTTACTGCAGTCTTGCTATCTCCTGTCATCACAAGCTCAAGCACCGGAGACACAAGGCGGATAAAGAAAAGGAAATGGAATGAAAAAATCTTAGATAAGAGTGAATTGGCAGGTTGATAAGTACGTGGAATTGCATTTATGCACATTTTCTAGTTAAACTGAAGTACTTGTCAGCATGCAACATGCTTAAGAGATTATAGAATGCAGGGTTTATTGCAGAAGTTGTCATGAAAATACCAAATAAAATTCTCTTATCCTGGTGTGTTGTGTTCTGCCCCAAACTTGAAGAAACACTGCTCTATGAACAGAGAAATCTTGCGAGTCGCATGAATCAGCTTGTAAAACCACCACAAGATTTATGAGAATGTATTTGCAGCAAATGGGCAATAAGAGATTTATTTATTTTTCTTTCATTACAGATGTCTTTTTATTAAGTTAAGACTCAGAATGTTCAGTGCTCCTGCCAGTAGTCAGGATAAGAAAAAAGAAAAAGGCCAAATTGGAAGAAAGACAAGTTTCCTGGTCTTTTTAAGACTAAGTAAGTCTTAAAAATTCAAGTAACTGACGACAACAGAACAATTACAACTCTGACTGCTACTGACAGTCTGAGTCTTATACAGTCACCTTCCAGAGCTTTATTGCTTATCATCAGATTGCACAGTTGGCCCCAATGGAAAAGACAGGTTGCTGCGGATGACAGGATTTTTACAACGGGCAATCATGATGGCATTAGTGTTTATCCACTGCAGTAAGTATATAAATCACAGCAAATGGGCTTCCCCTTGGAGTCAGAATCTGTTGTTTTATTTTTGCCCAGGCACCAAATTGTGAAATTGCCAGACACACTTTATGCCCAGTCCAGCGAGCAGTTGGAGTTTACTTTCTGCAGATCACAAAACCGATATTAGAATGCTGCTTGAAGACCCAGATGTTAAATTACAGGTGGCTTTATCAGAGAACTCTCCCTACTCTGTGTGAGCTGGAGGTGTTTCGTTACAATTGGTCTTTGGGGGTCTTTGGTGGGAGAGTGAGGTAATGCAGTATGGATGCGGGGCTGCTTTCTCACCCTGAGTTGTAATGAAACTCTCTGCAGTGAACAGCTTGGAAACAGAAGGATAATTTTACCTAGGTAAATACAGACCTGCAGTTTTAGCTCAACAGTCAGATCGTTGATTGCTGTAGAACAGGCACTTTCCAGAAATTCTTTCATAAATGAGAGGAATTACAATATAAGCATGTTTGGAGGTTTTTCATTCCACTTTTCAATGTCAGACAGTTACAGGTTTGAAAGGAAGAAGTTAGAAACCCTGAAAAAGAGAATTAAGGAGATATCCCTCAAGAAAGCTCTTCTCCAGCTTCTTATCCTCTAGTGTTTCACCTACTACTACCACACATTAATTCTGCATTTAATCTTGTTTGATGTAATCGTAGCTGCTCTAATTCTCCACGTGTGTCTCATCTTTTCTTGAATCCCCCCTGACCTCTCTGTTCTCAGTATCACCTTGTAGTAACACGTTCTGCAAATTAATTATTCTTCTCATCAAGCAGGGTTTTCTTTTCTCCATTTTAGGTTTTGTTGAGTATCTTCTTCTATCCGTAAACACAAAAGGGAAAAACAGGAGAAGATAATCCTCTGCCTGTATTCTGCCTATACCTCTTATTGTTTGCTATATCTGCTTCCTGTTTTCTCTGCTCAGTTCTGTTTTCCATTCCATCCCCAAAGGCAGAGACTGGGTTGTAAGCTGGGCTTTATTCTCCTTAGTGTTAGCAGTCGAATCTAAATGTTAGTTGCAGTTAAACAAGATGTTGTTTAGGGGAGTTGTTGAGGGGAAAGGGAAGAAACAGTTGATAGAAAGGGGAGTGATCGCTTTTCCCTCTGCAGGCACCCTAAAGGGAAATTTTGGTCCTGAGAGTAAAATTCCAAAAGTTAGGCTACCGTAGTAGGAATTTCACAGCTTGGATCTTGCACCTATGCTTTCAGTTCTGCTCTCTTTGTCACAAAAGGATGCTTTGAGAAGAGCAACTGATCTCCCTAAAAAGCTATTCCATTTCCCTATCTGATCTGCAGATGTGAGCTCTCTCCTTTAAAACCCTGCTGTGGCATTAAGTTGGATCTTTTTTGACATATCACTCTGAGGTCACCAAAATGGGCTTTTTATAGTGCTCTGCCCTCTGCTAGGCAATGGCTCCTTTGAAAACAGCCTCCCACCTTTTATTCAGCACCTTATTGCGTAGAGTTATCTCCTTTGTCCCATGTTGCAGAAGGTTTCTGTAGCAAGAAAAGTTAGACTTTTGCTAGCTATATTTGTCCACAGATAATGCTTTGTATTTTATACAACAGCAAAATAAGTACTTGCATGGAAAAGACATAGGGATATGCTCTCTGACCTTGTCTGGAAAGGCTGGAATGTTTCCCTGTGGCTGTGTTCAGATCTGGAAGTAAAACATGCAGCAACCTAAATGATCCTGTGAGATTTTTAATAGAGACATAGCTTGCTGCACCAAGAATGCAAATGCCAGTTTTCTTTAAGTTCATAAACTGTGTATAGCTCAGAGATATGCATGAACAGCCACAAAGAGCAGAGTGCTCTGTCTTATTTGAAATAAGGAAAGCTGTCTGTGAAATTGAGAGAGCAAGAGGTGCATCCGTGGTGCCTTACACTTGTCATCCTATTTTAGTACAAAAAAAAAAAAAAAAGGGTCTTGTTATTTGTGCCCACATTGCTGTCACTGTCTTCTGTTCCCATTTGTACTTTATATTTCATGCCCATTGAAATGCGTCTCTGCTTGCAGCAGCAACTGTTTTCAGCATTTTCTTTAAAACAGGTGTTGTTCTTCATTTCTTTGCAAACCAGGGAGCTATATGCTGGGCATGGTATAAACGAGCACTTGTATTTTCAGTGTGGGATTTATGAGAGTCCTGTAATTTGGCTTGATTGCACCAAACATTCTTGATGGTAAAGCCTCAGACATCACTGGAGTAGGGGTAGACTAATGTCAAGCACTTCTCACTACTGCTTTCTGCTTGTTTTCTGTGCTCAGTGCATCAGCAGATGCAAAGCAAGGCTCTGTTCTGGAAAAGAGATTTTTTTTCCAGGCATGTGTTGCTGTAAAGGAAGAAAGACACTTACAGAGATCCATATACAAACAGGTGCTTGTAGATACGCCTGAGGTCTTTCTTAGTTGTCCAGCCCTATCAGTGTACAGCATTATTAATATTTACTAGTCCCACTGCTTTTCCATCCTGTGCAGGAATTTTGGCAACTGAAGTATTGCTGAGAATCCATTTTTGATTTTTAAAAAAAGAAGAAAATAAATGCTATAAATATACAAATATTTTGAAAGCTGTGTCAAGAAACATAACTGTATTTATTTTTGGGGTTAAAGACAGGACAGGAGGGAGTACATTGAAGGACTCCTGCATTCAGAACAATATATTACATGCCTATACCCAAAGTAGAGCCACCCCAGCAGAGATGGAAAGTCCTTTTAAAACGTGCTTTATAGCCACACTGAACCTGCCAAATCTACAAATATATATGTATATGTATGTGTGTGTGTGTGCGTGTGTGTATCTAGCCATAGTTAGATGCCAGGAGCTGCGTGTTTTTTGTTTTTTTTTTTTGCCTATAGTGAGAGTCACATATTTCAGCAGGAAGCAAGTCTGAGGATTACAAACAAACTGGACAAATTCAGTTTTGTATGACCGTTCAGATAACCCAAGATTACTTGAATGAAAATCACTTTCATGATTCCTGCTTTTCAGTTTCCTGGAAATCTAGTTTTTCAGAATTCTGAAAAATGCATTTATGCTTGAAAGTCCCCGGATGCATAAAATCATGGAATCGTGGAATGGCTTGGGTTGGAAGGAACCCCAAGGATCATCAAGTTCCAACCCTTCTGCCACAGGCAGGGCTACCAACCACTAGATCAAGTACTAGATTAGTGCCCTATCCAACCTGGCCTTAAACTCTTTTGAGGCCAGGGCATCCACAGCTTCTCTGGGCAGTCTGTGCCAGCACCTCACCACTCTCTCAGTAAAAAACTTCCCCCTGACATCTAATCTCCCCTCTGTTAGTTTAAAACCATACCTCTTTTCCTATCTATTCCTGTAAAAAGTTGATTGCCCTCCTGTTTATAAATTCCCTTTAATATTGGAAAGCCTTCTCTTTTCTGGGCTGAAAAAACCCAGCTCCTAGAGAGGAGGAGACTTCAGGGAGACCTTGTTTTGGCCTTCCAATACTTTAGAAGAGAGCTTATAAACAGGAGGACCAGCTTTTAACATGGTCTCATAGTGATAGGATAAGGGAGAATGTTTTAACTAAAAGGAGGGGAGTTTATGTCAGATGTTAGGCAGAAATTCTTTCCTCAGAAGGTGGCGAGGCACTGGCCCAGACTGCCCAGAGAAGCTGTGGTGCCACATCCCTGGTAGCGCTACGGTCAGGTTGGATGGGGCCCTGGAAAGCCTGAACTGGTTGGGTGGGCTTTGAGGCCCCTTCCAGCCCAAACCGTCCTGGAATTCTATGTTTTTGTGATTCACTGATCATGGAATAATCTGTTATGGAATATTGCAAAGTTGCTTATTTTACAATGATAGTAAACAGAAATAATCTCTCCTGGCCTAAGTCAAACATTTTATTTTATGTGGAAAAACCAAATGCAGTGTCTCCTTTTTTTTTCTTTGATAAGTGTATTGTCCTCATGATCAGGTAAAAATATAAGCCCGAGAACACAGTTTAGTGCTGAGATGCTATCCCTTCCTTACATATGATGTCTTTAGATGTGTCTGAGCATGAGGCTATCTCTACATTATCGTCAGAATACATCAGAAGGTGCTGTAGATCCACTGACCACAGCTGTGAACAGCCCTGCTCAAGCAGCTGCAGGCATCTACGGTGGCTGAGCTCCAGTGTGCTCTCAGAAGATGCCTGCTAGTGGTAGGCTTGCGTTAGGCTGCACTTCTGGACCATGCCTTCCTGTGCAGCTTCATATAGATGCGATGCAGCTTGCGTGCTGCAGAACTGCTCAGAGATGCAAACAAAATTCTGGGGGACAATCAGGAGATTATCTCCAAAAGCACATTGTGAGCTGCAGCTGAGCTAAAATGGTTCATGTACCTGCTTCCTACGAATCTTTTCACACAGTACCTAAAAGCACGACCATTGCAACTGAACAAAATTTCTATACAGCCTATGTGCCTTGTATCTTAAGGCATATGATAGATCTGTGTACTCCAGATTTTCATTTCGTAGTGTATCTGTCACTAACAGGCTTGCATGCCAAACATCGTTTGGCAGCTATCCTTCCTTGGTAATCCAGCAAACCCCAGTTGTGCTAATAACAGAACAAGAGCAAAGCCAGTTGTGACGTATATATAAATATAAGCTTTGTCAGCAACAATAATATTTTTGCATGTGAACAGAAAACAGAAAGAAAAAAGAAATTTCTGGACAGAGTACTGATCTGAATTCTCTCTGTATTTAATTGTTACAGCAAGTGTAACACCAGAGTGCCCCAGGTAGTGCAGAGTTGTCACACTCAGCCCCTGCAAAATGGGAAATTTCTTGGCGATCTGCAGCTGGACAGAAGGAGTGAAAGAGCCCAGCACGCCCTGCAGTGCAGCCGCTGTTCAGCAGTTAGCCAGGTGTCAGGGCCCCTGCAGCACAGCATGTATGAGAGTATCCATGCTGCCATACAACTTCAAATTGATTTCTCCCTTAACCTACAGGAAGCACTGTTCCTATGGGAGAATTCACTGGCTGGAGAACATGAATATTCACGTTACTGTCCAGACAGAGGGGCTTCTCATAGTTTAAATTTAGGGGATTATAAAAAAAGATCTTCCTTTGTCTATTTTTTTTGTCACAGTGTGAGATGCTGTTTTGGATACTTCATGCTTCTTTATTTATTTCGTAAGATGCGTCCAGGATCAGAATAAACTTAGACTAGGAACACTCACATGTTGAAAATCTAGTAAAATACAAATACCAGAGCAGTTTTTCCCTGGGTAATGTGACCTTAATAGAGAAGCGGAAGAAATGATCTAGCTGGAAGTTTTATTTGTGCTGAAAAGATTAAACCTTTATTTATGTATTTCAATCTTGTGAGTTACAAAGCCCTTTTTGGCTTTTTCTCTTATCAGCCTTGTTTTCATTCTATTTTGTTCTGGCAGGCACATGGATGGAAAACTAAAGGGTTTTAAGAGGTATCGGTCATTCAGGTATGGAACAATGTGCAGCAGTTGCTTAGCGCATGAAATTATGGAACGAGGAACTTCAGAAAATCACAGACTCACAGAATCACAGAATGGCCAGGGTTGGAAGGGACCACAAGGATCATAAATCTCCAACCCCCCTGCCACGTGC
>JAOWBP010000001.1:87969641-87984649 GCA_028571105.1 Tragopan temminckii | reverse complement strand
AACACCTCCAGGGACGGGGCATCCACAACCTCTCTGGGCAGCCTGTTCCAGTACCTCACCACTCTTTCTGTAAAGAACTTTCCCCTGACATTCAACCTAAATCTCCTCTCCCTCAACTTAAACCCAAAAGCTGGTGCTTTTGCACTGTGTAAATGCATTTCCCCCCAAATCTGTCTGAATAGAGAGCAACAAATTCATCTCAAATAATGGATAAGTAAATGAATAAACAAACAATCATACAAATTAAATATTTAGTGGCCCTACAAAGAATATCCTTCTTACCACCTCTACTTTAATTGGCCAAAATTTCACAGCAGTACAGAGGAGTTGTTTCAATGCTTGTTCACCATAATTTAAGGTGATAATTAATAATAATTTATAATTTAATAATTTCTTTCTAAAACAGACAGATGATGGTTCCCAGGTAGTACTTGTTTACAGGGACACTCAAACCTGTTCTGACAGGAAAAAAAAAAAAAAAAGACATTAAGAAAAATTTAGAGAATCCCAGAATCTTTAAAATTGGAAAAGATCACTAGCACCATCTAGTCCAACTAACCATGTCCCTCAGTGCCACATCCACATGGCTCTTGGACACCTCCAGGGACAGTGACTCCACCACCTCCCTGGGCAGCTCCCACCTCCTCCCTGTGTCACTCCACCACCTCCTTGTGCCACTGCCTCTCCTCAAATATCCAACCTGAACCTCCCCTGGTGCAACTTGAGGCCATTTCCTCTCATCCAATCACCGTTACCTGAGAAAAGAGGCTGACCCCCTCTTCGCCACAACCTCCTTTCGGGTGGTTGTAGAGAGCAATGAGCTCTTCTCTGAGCCTCCTCTTCTCCAGACTGAACAATCCCAGTTCCTTCAGCAGGGCCTGTGTATTATGAAGCAGAGGAATGAAATGCTTAGGAGAAATAGGTCTCCCTCCCTGACCAGCTGGTGGCTCACGGCATCATCCCAACAAGATGGGCCTGAGATTTCCTCAAGCACCTTGATCAATGTAAGCCCTGCGCCAGATGGCTCAGCAACATTTGGCCTGTCACATTTTTACACACTGAAATAGCACTTTTTATTAAAGCTGAATGTGATGAGGTTAATAATTTTTCAAAGAAAAGTCCATGAAGTGAGAAAAGACTGAGCTCACACGAGAGCTGTTGATGGCTCTGTTCCCTGCTAATGGAGGTGGCATAGGGAAGAAGTAGATCATAGAATTGTAGAACCATTTGAGTTAGAAGGGACCCTTAAAAGCCATCTAGTCCAACCCTTCTGCAGTGAGCAGGGACACCCACAGCTCCATCAAGTGCTCAGAGCCCTGTCCAGCCTGGCCTTCAGTGTCTCCAGGGGCAGAGCATCCATCAACCCTCTGGGCAACCTGTAACTCCCATACAAGCTTTGCTTGTCCCATGCCTACCTGAATATTTTTAAAAAGGAGTTATAAATGCCTATTTGTGGCTATATATTTTTTTTAAGAAGGAAGCGCGAGACATGAGGATTTTCCTGAAAAAATGGCAACTTAGGTGGATCAACAGCTGCGTCGATGCTAACCTCTGTATGGCCATAAAGATTCATCCCACGAGGGGGTTTTTTTCTTTTTATTTTTTTCTTTCTTTTTTTTTTTTTTTTTTTTTTTTTTGGTGTGTGCTTAGAGGGGAACATAAATCTGCTGTCCTCAGATTAAAATAAGCTTTTTCACAAATACAAATATTCTGCCTAGGGGAATTTATCTGATAAAAGCAGAATTTCTTATGTGTTTTATTTCCACAGGAATACATACTGCTTTTGCTTGTCTGGTTTCTGTTTTATCTGATACCTCATTTCTTTGATTCACAGATCAAAGGAAATTTAAGGATAAACTGCAGTATTATCTGATGGGGATAACTGTGGTCCAGTGGGACATTTTCTTATGGATCGGATCAGTCCCAATAGCAAAACTGATCACGAAGCAAGTTTATGGGAAGAAAAGCAAATTTGACAGGACTCATTTGTCAAGATCAATGGTGCATAGCACTAATGATAAAATAGTAACTGCGTGTTGTCCAAGGGAAATTGTAGTAGTTTTTTCTCCCTCTTCCGTTATAAACATGAAGAGTGCCACCAGTATTCGTCCAGAGCGAGAGTTATTTTAAGTAGCCAGTGCAGCTTAATTCTCTGTAGAATTGGTTGTTTTCTTTTTCATAAAAGTAAGCATTTAACTTAATAGCTTGAACACTGGAAAATGTCTTCAATTTGTGTTTTGTGTTTACATTCTAGTCTGGATTTTTCTGAACAGATGTGGTGTTCAGGCAGAAATTGAGCTGTTTCCTGAGCTTGTTTTTCGTTGTTGCATTTTGTTACACAGAAGTAGTATTTCTAAGATGGACAAAACTTCTTTTCAGATCAAAGAGTGAAGTTAGTGACCTCACTCCAAGCACGCCTCAAGTAGACTCAATAGGGAGTCAAAGTAGCCTCTGGTACAAGTTCCCTTTTACCTGTTTGGGAGTGTTGAATATTATAGGAAAGGAAGCCTTGTAAAATCAGTGTTCTCCAGAGTTGTTCACGTTTGGAAGAGCCAAATTTCAACTGGAATTTGCTGATTTGGCCATGGTGGGCCTCCAACATCCGGAACTGCTTCAGGGATGTTGGTTGTTCTCTGAGTCTCCTCTGCCAGTCGCACACACACTCTCTGGAGAGGATGCATCTGACAGAAGGGAAGAGCAAGTCCCTCAAAGCTCTTGCCTAAGCAAAAGCAATGAAGTACTAATGAGATGTAGATTATTTGTAACAGCTTTTGAATGTTTGTGGCGTGTTCACACATGTGGCAACGTAAGACAAAAAAAAATATTTTTTTTCCTTTTTGAAAGGGGAATAAAATATTCTGTGGCTATGCTTAAAGCTGCCAACATATACGTCTGTGAATGAACGAGAATCAATTTTTTTTGTCACATTTGGGATTTACATTTCTGTGGTATCACGATGGGATTTTGAAGGGAGGCATTTTTTTTTGCTTGGGGTTACGGGGTTGCACTCTGCTTCTGCTTGAAGCTGTCCAGATAATTCCTAGATCGAATCTCCCAGACTCCGGTTCTTTGGTATATCTTATGTTTTAGATTAGTAAACCTTCAGGCTGCTCTTAGTAGTCACCAAACCCAAGTTAAATATTCAGCATGTTGTGCCAGTGTAGAAACAAGATATGTGAAAACATTGCAAGTCTTCTGTTAGTGAGCTGCTCTGGGAAACTATGCAGAATGTCATGGAAATTCTGTAGCAGTGTGTTGAGTAACTTCCGAGATCTATCAAAGCCACCTCAGTGGTGTGCTTCCCTTTGTTCTTGCCTCAACACACCTAGACACTATGGTATTTGATGTGTGAAATGTTATTTAATGTATTTTTTTCCTCAAAATGAATACCACTTTGCTTTTGTCTGAGATAACTGTATAATAAATTTGACCATGTTTTCTAATCTTTCCTTCTCCTTGGGCACAAAACCTCTGTAAAACTAGCAGCTTGCTTAACTAGCAGTGGGGGCAATTACATAGTTGACATATTCCGTTATGTGTGTACAGTTCTTTCCAAAGGTGCAATCTATTTTAAGGATTTTGTTTTCCTTTGGGATAGTCTGTGGATTTTTTCTGCTCTTTAATTGCACTCACTTGCCTGTTGGACGGTTCTCTAATCACGGTAGCACTGTCATTTGTATAAGAATTAGATGTGCTGCTAAGAGAAAAGACTTAATATCCTTTTCCTGGCTTCACTTCTCTATTTCCTTTTATTTTGTTTCTTCCATCATGGCCCTTTCATTACATCAGATCTTTGCTATTGTATCCATTTACTTGTTTTCCAGTGTTTTACGGAATTTAACTTTCTGCTGTGCATTTGTAGCCCTCTCCCCATCTCAGCACCACAGACTCATTTCTGCTCTGTCACCATCCAGGTGCCATTTAATACAGTAATCACTTGATTATTTAATACATTTAATACAAGTAATCATTTAATACATTTAATCACTGCCCTAAGTGCTTGAGATAAAAAATTTCCTTTACTTCCCCAAGCAATCCATGCAGAGCAGTACAGATGAGAAAGCCACATCAAGCCCTGGGGTTGGCAGGGCCTCCAGAGCTGAGCACCATTGCTTTCCTGTGCTGGTGCATAAAGGAAAAGTCCTTCTCATTCTTGAGCAAAGCATTTTTCTGTCATTTAGCAGTTATTAGTATGGAGCTGGCAAACAACTGGGAAAAAGCTTGCATCCAGAATATAATTACATAGATGAATATCTAACACTAAAAAGAGCCCTTCTGAGAAATCAGACTTTTCTTCAATATCAGTATGCACACTTGCAGAAACATGAGAAAATTTGTATTAAAATACCTGAATATACATAAAACTCGTCTTACTTTTGCTCCCAGAGATGTAGTATTATTAATTCAGGGAAATTGGAATAATAACATAGCTAAGAAATGATTATGCAGAGTTATTATCCGTGCTCATTCTTTCTTTCTACATTGTTCATACTTCTTTCAAAATAGGCTCTTCTACCTGTCCCTGAACTTCTTTCAGATCCAAATTTGGTGGAATGTGCTTATTCATCTAAGGAGTCACTTTCCTTTTTAGGGTGATCCTGTGCACTTCTCAGCTGGGTTGCTTTAAGCCCTGCAAAGTCGTAGGAGCAAAGATGCTTGGAAGAGTGCTCACAGCTTCCCCTTTTACAGACCATGGGCATGTGATTACTGGCAAGAGTATGTCACCACATTGCCCAACTAGTCCATTTCAGTGGTGTCTGTGGCTTTGCACCTCTGGGAGGTGCCCTCCAAAATGTGGAGGTACCACATGCTGTCTGCAGGCTTACGACTCAGCAAAACAAAATATGCAGCATTTCTGCAGGCACTGTGAGGGTCATGGGTGTCCTGTGAAAAGCTGGGATTTGATTGCACTATTCCATCTCACTTGAAAAGTATTCTGTGAAGTGGCTTTGTTCAGCTCTACCTGCAAGGCAGAATTGAAAGTGAAGTGCTGGTAGGCGCTATTCATCTGTTCAGCTACACCACTGCCTTTTCTAAGTGGACTGCTGCAGAAAACACTGATAAAATTAAAAAGTAATGGAGCGGTTCCTTAACATATTTTCCTGTAGTATTTTATACTGCTTTATGTATTACTGGGATTGTTTGGTCTAAAGAAGCCCTTATCACTCTCTACACCCACCTGAAGGAGGTTGTGGTGAGGTGGAGTAGGCCTTTTTAATGAGAGGGAATGGCCTCACTCTGCACACTGAGGTGTCCGTGGGAGGTTCAGGTTGAGCAGTAGGAAGAATTACTTCTCAGCAAGAGCGGTAAGGCAGTGGCACAGGCTGCCCAGGGAGGTGGTGCAGTCACCGTCCCTGGAGGTGTTCAAGGTGTGGCACTGAGGGACGTAGGCAGTGAGCATGGTGGGGATGAGCTGACGGTTGGACTAGGTGATCTTAGAGGCATTTTCCTGCCTCAGTGATTCTATGTTTGCTGCTGTAGAAAGCCTGGATATTCACACTAGTTTACTCCCATAGCCAAACTTTAGTGTCTGGGTTAGGAGCTAAGGAATGCATTGCCAATGGAAACATTTTTTGACAAGTCAGCCCCCTGTAATTCACTTAGATATCTACCTCTTTCCATGGACTTTATTAGACTACTAATTTAAACCCCTCTGATGCCTAATATTCAGTGCTGTCAATTCTCTCCTTGCTTAATGTGAACCTATTTCTGCATTAAAAATTCAGCTGACAGTTTCTGATCTGGTTTTGTGGAGCCTACAGCAGAAAAATAGAATCACGGGGTTCCTGCTCTGGAAATTTTGGAATGAAAATGAAAATAGTGATGAAAGATTCTCTTTTCTCACAAGTCTTTCCTATCTGATTGTATTCCTTTCTCTAAGGAACATGGAAAAATGAGTAAGCCACAAGACCAATCTTTTCCTTACATTCCTATCACAAACATTGCAATGTGGGCAGTTTCTCTCACTTTGTGTTTACTGCAAAAAGTGGAAAATTGAAATGTACAAGTATCAGATCTGTCTGTACTCAAAAATTCTATTGATTAGAAAAAAGATACAAATTAAACCTTAAAAAATGAATTGTTTACTGCAGTGTTAAGATAAGGAATATTTCTACGTTAATAAATTCATGAATTGACGTCACATTTAAAAATAAAAAATAAAAACCAGTTTCCAAATTATCAGAATTAATTAAAATGTAATTATGTATGAACTACCCTGAATTGATGTTCTTGATGATCTGAGCTAATCCTGTGACACTTTCAATGTGAATGGAATTGAAATGTAGAAGTCAGAACTCTAGAAAGATGAATATGTGGTGAATTTTGAGTAGACGCAAGCACTGAAATGATTAAACATTTCCTGAGATGTTATGAGCCTAATCAAAAGGCCACAAAAATCTTTGCACTTTATAATTCTGATACAGTTTTTGAACACTTTAAAATGAAAAACATTATTGTTCTGAAACTACATGTGGCTTTCCTAGGTGGCAGGTAACTACTACGATGTACTTCAGAAGGATTTGGGCATGAATCAAAGCTCTTGCTGTGGAATCACTGCTGTGTTTTCATTAACAATTCTCCAAGGAACAGGATTCAGTAATCACATTTCTTTGCATCTTTTCCTTGTGACAGTGAAAGTCTCTATGGACAAGAGTGTATACAGAACATAAATACCTTTTCCAAAATTTGTTTGTTTGTTTGTTCATTTTCCTCACAATCCTGGAGCAAAGAGGATAGATAAAGATCAGAGACCAGGCCAAACTAACTCATCCTTAAAGAAGTATGGATTGATGTCTTTATGCAGAGGCTGCTTACTTCTATGTGTAAAGCCTCTTTTAAACCTCTGTTACCATATCCTCATTTTCAGATTCGTCCACTTTCGTGTGGATTGATAGAGGGAAATTAATCATTAATGCTGTTTTAACATCTCATTCAGGTATTTGTGCCAGCTCACCTGATACATATTTTGGATCCTCTCTTGAGTGTACAGGTGAAGAAATAAAAGATTGGCTGAGAAATGTAATATCCTGAGACAAAAAATCTGCAGATTATTTTTCAGTGTCTATTCTTTTCTGAGAAACAATGCAGTGTTACAGGCACATAATGACACTGCTGATATGCAGCATTTCTGTTCTGATTAATTTACTGCATGGATGAGATCATTCTGCACTGCAAGATGTCTTAAATGATGGTTCTGAATGGATGGCAGGCCTGTTATAAAACATTGTTCTGGAAAGCAGTATATTCCAAAATTCAAAACATGTTTTTTTCCCACTCTTGCTAGACCATATGCAAATAGACAGTTTGCATCAGGTCCGCAGTGCCTACTTCTGAAGTATTACCTGAACAGGGAATATTTTGACCAAAGCAAAAAGCTTTCTGATAGCATTTCATGCCCCATTAGAAACCAGAGGACCAACCAGTAATAAGGTTATACCACGTGTATACTCATTCACGTTTCCTTTTCTCACTGTGTAAATGTTTCCAGTCTTCTTTCATTATGAACGTTACAGTGTATGATGTGTGAATCAATCCTATCTGTGCAGACACAGCAGAATGAAAGGTATAATGATGTGGGAGTAAAGTGTCAATGCATAATTCATATCTGACAGCGTGCTCAGTGGAGTGCTATCCAGCAGCCTTCCATGGCAGAGAGGTCCTCACGTGCTTCAGAAATTCATCTGCATCAGCTCATTGTGTTTCTGCTTGGGTGGCAGACTCATCATTTAGGATGAGTGAAATGCCATTCAGTGGCACTGCTGTAGTAGAGAATAAGGACAGTGTAGCTCTGTGCCAACTGGTTGAGACTTTCCACTGCGAGACTGATGGAAGACTTCTACTTCAGCTCGTGAAAGTCTGTCTCCACCGAAGACCCAACCTCTTCAAAACAGTAATTTAGTATTACCAAATTATAAAGTAGTAAACTTCCTAGCAGTTTCATCCTACAAGCACTAGCGGTCTTATCTACTGGTGGGTCAAAGGGATTACCATGGTGAACACATGCAATTGGCTCTGTGAGTAGCTGCTGTCTGCAAGCTGCAGGAAAGGAGAAAACTGTTGAACTAAAGTTGCTTCCTCAGATCATCTGAACATGTTTATGTATTATAAGACTTAGGATCATCGGAATGTCAGTGCATTTAAATCACCACCGTGCACCAAAAACTAGTAAAGCTGTGCCAATTTACATCTCAACAGTGAACTCTCAAAGAGTCATTACATATTGATGTGAGATAAGGACCCAGGGCTTGATCTCATGCTAGGACGCAGTGGGAACAGATCTCAGTTTTGACCTAAAAGATTCAGTTCCCGCTGAATGCATCTTCTGAGCCTCTCACTGAATTTGAAATCTCATTTTGTCTATGCTTTTTAAAGCTCACTTTTTTGAGTGAATCCTTCTGCCCACCATGCTTAGTGATTACTTGCTCTTCCAGGATCATAACAAAAATGTTTATTATATTCTAAGTGTGCTGTGACAATATTGCAAAATTATTATTTTGTTTCTCCTAAACTCAAGATTTTTCTGGTAACAGTAATAATAATAATAAAAGACATACAGGCTGATGAATTATCTGTGGTAAGAAAGTGAAGCATAAAGAATCTGAAGTAACTGAGAAAGAAAAACTGAAAAATGTCTCAAATGAAACACTAACGCACACATAAACTTTTGCTGCAGTATTCCCCATCTGGTTTTTACTTTTGTTTTCACAAAAAGACAAGAATCACACTGCTCAGGTGATGAATTTTAAACAGACTGTAGGAATGTTCATTGTAGGCTTTCTCTGGAATGTGTAAATAGCCTTCTCTGTGGAGGCTCAGGCTCAGAGAAAAGCAGTACTTTTCAGTCTGGTAAGAGATGTATTTTGAAACTAATAAATAATAACTACCGATGCATAACTAGATGATAGCTATATTCTCATATAACACATCAGATAGAGTGATTTGAAATGGAATTGCTACTGCTGACTATAAACAGTTACCTTTTTTCAATATATAATTCTTGTGAGGTTTACAACTTCAAACATGGAAGCTGGAGTAACTGTAATTTCTTTCAGTTTCATAGAAGCATAGAATAGTATCATAGAATCATAGAATCACCAAGGTCGGAAAAGACCTTCAAGATCAACTGTCTGCCTACCATCATCTAGACTGGAAAAGTTCTTCAATCTTACTAAGTTCAATCATCAACTTCAGCTATCCAGTTCCATCTGCAGATCACGTCCCTTATTGCCACATTCCCACATCTTTTAAATATCTCTGACTCTGCCACTTCCCTGGGCCGCTCATTCCGATTCTTGACCACTCTCTCCATGAAGAAATTCTTCCCGATACCCAATCTAAACATTGCCTGACACTACTCGAGATCATTTCCTCACATCCTGTCACTTGTCACCCGACAAAAGAGATCAACACTCTCCTCACTGCAACCTCCTTTCAAGTAGTTATTAGAGAGCAGTGAGGTCTCCCTTCAACCTCCCTTTCTCCAGATACAGTTCCCTCAGCCACTCCTTTTAAATCTTGTTTTCTGGTCCCTTCTCTAGCTTTGTTGCCATTCTCTGCATATGCTTGAACAACGTAACTCCCTTCTGCTAGTGAGGGGCCCAAAGCTGAATGCAGTATTCAAGGTGCAATCTCACCAGTGTGATGTACAAGGGATCAGTCACTTCTCTATTCCTGCTGGCCACATTTCTCACACAGGCCAGGACTCCATTGGCCTTCTTAGCCATGCGGGCACACTGCTGACTCACGTTCAGTTAGCTGTCAGCTAGCAGCCCCAGGTCCTTTTCCTCCAGGCAACTTTGCAGCCACTCTTCTCCAAGCCTATGCTGTTGCATTGGGTTGGTGTGATCCAAGTGAAGGACCAAGCACTGAGCCTTATTGAATGTCATGCAACTGGACTTGGCCCATCGATCCATCCTATCCAGATGTCTTTGTAAAATCTTCCTACTCTCAAGCAGAGAGCAGCTCCTTAGCTGTCACCCTAATACTTCTTGGGCAAGAGCCCCAGTTTCTCTGGGTTTTTTGTAAGTAGAATCAACCAGCTGTATGCAGTTTTGAAAGATGACTAGCCTCAAACCTTTGACATCTTTCCTACTAGTGGGAGGATTTAAATATGGTTCTCCATCCTAGATGCCATGTTACAGTCCATCACCCATCTTCCCCCTCTGAACTAAAATTCTCATGAATGTGAGGAGCGTGGTTGAATAATTCCTGCTTAAAGGCAGTGATATTAATTATCTTTCACTGTAGTAAGTATTTATGTCTTGCAAAGGTTGTATCTATTTTTGGAGAAAGGACATGCTATTTAACATTCATTAAGTTCACTGAACTCCTTTGTATTAAATTCTACACAACCTTTAAGTTTCACCATTTCTAGGGCATGTTAAAGATAGGATGCTCTGTTTGCCCTAGATTTGAAGGCAGTTGGTACAATCTGGCATCCTGCACTGTTTGAAATAATGTCAGAACAAAACATAACGCCTCAAAATAGGACCCTGGTGGGATTTTAGATGTGCATAGGACCTTCACTGATCCCCTGTGTGCAAGACAAGCCAGGATTAAGTGGCTATCTATCTCTCAGTTCTGCACAATCCAGTGCACTGACAGAGTGTGCTTTTAATACTAGTCTCTGATTTCCATTTCAGCAAGCAAATACACAGAGAATGGGATTAAGTGCATTGTAAGAGAAAAAGAAATTGAAAGATAGTTCTGTGTTTATTTTTTTTCTTTTTTTTTTCTTTTTTTTTTTCCCCAGAGAAAGTGCTGCTTAAGATTTGAGATACACTATAAAGGTTGGTCGTTTTGTTATTCACTTTTGCCTGCTTAGGCTATAAGTGCTGGAGACAGAAACCATTTTTCTGTGTGCACTTATATAACATAAAGGAAACACTGATTTTTTTCTGTACCTCTGACTGACCTTCAGAACTTCTCAAGCCACTTGATTAGTTGAAGTGAAAAAAAACCTTTTCATGGGAAACAACAAAAGAGGAGACTGAGGGGACAAGTGTGCTTCAGAGACCATGGTGCAGGACTTCTGAGCTAGAGAAGTAGTTGCTGAGGAGGATGCTAAATCACAATTCAAGCTTTTTGTAATATCTCAGACTGTGTCCTAAGGAACAATGCAGACCATCACACTGTACTGCCAATGCACACTGGAAAAATTAAAATGGCAAAGGATGAACAGCGTGGTGTTCCTGAACATACAGAGAGAGGTTTGATGAGGGACACCCGATAAGAGTGACCTCCAGACACCTATGTGGGAGTCTATGTCTAGATGGCAAATATTACTGATCAGGTGCTCATAAAGTGATAAGTATTTTTTTCAAGGGAATTAAGATGCATAGTGCTGTATATAGCAATCACCTGGTATGGTTTCTGAGAAGTATACATCTGGAAACTGTGAGAAAATCAGTTCTGCTAGCATTTCTATTACCTCCCTGTTATACTCTAGAGAGGTGGCTGCCACTAATTTTCATCAGGCAAAGTGGTGGAAGAAAGAGGAACATTAAGTATGAAAGAAGAATGGCAGTAGAGTTGGTCAGTGGGCATTTTAAGAACTGCCTCTTTTCTCCCCCCACCCACAAATAAACAACACGCATATATATTTGTCTTTTCTCACTCTTCATCTGCCACATGCTCTGTACTCTCATTGTTTTCATATGCAAAGTTTTAACATGAATCCTCATTTTGTACTGCAAATTTGTATAGACAGTTTTGCTTTGATTAGTTCTAGTTGCAAACAAATGAAAAACGTGCATGAGGGACAGTTACCTTTTAATCTCTACTAAATCCCAAGCTTGCTGGCATGAAAGTATTAATCAGTATTTTCCTAAAAGCGTATGGTAAGATGCAGCATTCACTGTTACCAGTGATATCGTTTCATCAGTTGCCACTGGGAAAGTAAGGCTTAATGTTCTCACTGCAGGTATCTGGAATGCAAAGGTAGTTTTCTGTGCAAACACCCTTGAGGGGAGTTAAGTGAAAAAGGCCAAGAAAACCTATAGGATTTTTTCATCCACCCTCTCTTCTTTCCAGCTCAGTTGGTTCTACTGGCTGCGAAAGGTGGTATCATTGATTATATCTGCTGTTACTAATGAAAAAAGTGATTGGGCTCTTAGATGTGTTATCCATTCCACACATTTTCTTCTTTCACATCTCTGCTGTGCCTCCACACATATTCTTCTTGTCTGAGTGGTGTTTTATTCCATAGTAAGGATGATCACAGTTAATTTGATTACGAATTAAAATGTCACTAATTCTTTTATACATAAGTAGACTCAGAATTAAGCTTTACCTAAAGATGTGACCAAGAGTCACTGCAGAGATCTGTACTTACTGTTCCCCTTGATTCTGTATCAGAGGTACCCAGAATAAAATTGCACTTTCCTATCCTAATCTCTGGGTTCCCTGTGGATTCTGAGACTTAAGGGCATTTCTTTCTTCTCACTCATCATCAGTATAAGCAGCCAGATTACGCCCCCAGGTCACTGTGTGCAACCCTATTACCTTCAAAGTGAGCCCAGTGATGTACAGCTTCATTAGATTCAAGAGAGTTTGCATAGGTTTTTCCAAAGGCACAGTCTGAAAGTAATGGAGTTACAGAATATTATATTACTTGCAGAATACCTTTCTGATGATGCTGGGGAAGAACCCAGATACACTGCCAGAGCCTTGGCTGAGTTTTTGGGTAGAAAAAGCATATTTTGAAGAAAAATACGACATGAAGTAAGAGAGACAGAGCAATTACATGGCTTTGGTCCATTTTTTATCCCATTTGAAACAGATTCAAAATGTGAATTACCAACATTTACATTAAAGTATGGCTTCAGTAAAACAAGTGTTTTAGTTACTAGAGCTTCTGGTGATTTATTCTGACATGGTGCACTTCTTATATGTCTGTACTCAAGAAGAAACATCATATCCCAAATGATTTAGCTGTTGGATTAAAGACCTCCTCAGAAGCACTAAGCGAAAGTAAACATTGGAAATCGTGTGCCACAGCCAGAGAAAAGTGAAGGATGTATTAAAGGCAACTTACTTTTTAATAAGAGTTCTAATTACTTTCTCTAATGTTATGTCAACATTACCACAAGAAATCGAATGCTGCGTCACCTTGTGTGTCCTTTTAAAAGGTGTACTTTTTGCTTTGTCTTTTGAAACACTTCCAGGATGAGAAATGCTCAGTAAGTTCTTCAAGCTGGCAGTGCTGCAGCCATATTCCATGGCACAATTGTGAGCCTCTGTTTTGAGGAGCTGCAGTTACAACTCCATGGTCGTGAGGTCCAGTGTAACCAGACTGGTCATTTTCTCAGCAGAATCTGATCTATGCCAAGCTGAATGAAACACCATTGGATTTCAGTGATTTTTTCGGTCTTTGGGTTTTCATTCTGTGCCTTACCTTCTACTGTTTCCCCGACTGGATTACGAAGTTGTTGGTTACTCCCATACAGCTTATGCAATACCTTGTGCAGGGGAGACTTGAGGCTCAGTTGAAGCACTAAGGTCACAGTGACCTTCACTTCAGAGCCAAAAGCCATCAAAGTTTGGTATTGGCGATAGTATTGTATATGCAACTTTACATTTTAGTAGACACACTTATTCAACTTTGTCTAATGTCTAAGTAGAATTTAAATACACATTTCAATTTATCTTTTAGATACAAAATGAGATATATAGGAAAGACAGTATGAGTCCAATAGATTTTTCTTAGATTTAGACCGTGTGCAGTTTGACAAGAGCTACAAGGAAGCATTCTTCCTTTTTGTGAGCATGCCACAAATGCTGATCAAATTCAGTAGAACTTGTTTCTTTGCAGACAGAAAGAATATTTCCAAAGGGCTCTATAAATTAAAATGTTTGATCTGTATTGAGCAGCAGGGAAAGACAGATAGTAGCACATTCGCCATAAAAGGTCAGGAGACCCAAAGGGAAATGCAGAAGCACCAATTGTTTCCAATCACTAATCATATATAATTGGTCTAGCTCACCTGAACTAGAACACATTTGTTATTATAATGCATAATTAAAGTTCTTTTCATTTTTCTGCTTTCCAGTTGCAATTATCTTTCTTTTAACAAATGTTTGAAAAGGAAACTTGTAAAAATGAAGATATGTTTGAAAAATTAGTATAATTAAGAAAATGTCTGTGAAAGAGGAGAAATTTTGCAAGTATGAACAATTTCAGCTCCACAATACTTTTTGACTGTCCTCCGTGAATTCCATGAGACAGAAGATATTCTGTCTCCTATGGATGTATTCAATTTTCTGTTCCATTTTAACACTCATCCAGGCATGTTGGGGAACCAAAATTCTGAAGCAAATCATTAAAGCATATGGCTAATTCTGATTTTGACAGAAAAGTTTAGCATTAAAATGACATATAAAGACAACAATAAGAAGTCGCAAAGTACAAACTCACAATTGCCTTCAGTATCTTGGGAAGCTATGATAAATCAACCAAGCAGTAAATGGCTTTGTGTTCCACAACAGTAAGGAGTTCTATTGCGCAATGTGCTGTGAATAGGACTTCTCATGTTGTCCAGCACTAAGTGATGTCTTCTTGATGCTACTCATCTTCCCTTAGCAGGAAGCATCCTTTGGTGGACTTTTTCCAGTCTTCTTGTGTCTTTATCAGTAGACAATTACGAGATTGAAACTATGGAATTTTCTGTAGTTCTTGTCACGGAGTTAACTAGATCGATCTATGCCCGTGACAGGGGGCAGTAAGCCCCTGCCTTCCCCCCCCACCCCGGCCCCACGAAATGGGAAGGAAGGAAGGGAAAACAAAAAACAGCGGCAACTATCTATGGAGGAAAACTTATTTTACTAACTACGGTATCGGAATGCAAGATAACACAATATAGTACAATCTAATTGAAATTGAGACTAATAAATCAAATAAGATAGGAGAGAGAGAAAGTTCCTGAGACCGAATCAAACCTGAAAAGCTTGGAACGGCTAGGAAATGCACCCTCCAGCACCCACTGCAAGGCAGTAAGAGACCGCCCCAC
>JAOWBP010000001.1:87946256-87969541 GCA_028571105.1 Tragopan temminckii | reverse complement strand
CTGGAATTGGAGCATTAACACTTTAACTCCCAGTGCACTACATGATGTTATGATGTGGAATACTGAAAACAAAAAAAAACCATAAAACCATGACAGTTCTACATGCACAGCAGAGTGGCAATACTGTAAGGGAGGGATAAAGCTGTACAAATCAGAATGGCTGAAACATTAGCATATATTTTTTTGCTTTTCATGTTTAAATCTCCTAATGCTTTGATTTTGCTCTTAGGAAATTAGGTTATGCCATTCTTCTTTCTGTTCCTCTCTTACTAAAATATCCTTCAAGCACACACTGTTCTCTGCTTCTCCTGAGTTTTCCCACTCCCATATCCCCCATCAGTTCCCTCACCGAGGTGAGCACAGTGTCAGGAGCTCTCTTCTTACGCATACCACCTAGGCAAAATGAATTTGAGTACAACATAGGGAAACGCACTTGGAAAATGATAGAAGTATCCTCACAAACTGAAGCTCTGAAGTGAGGTAGTGTTTTAAGGCAAAGCTATAGCTGTTGCTTTTCAGAGGAACGTAGTCCTGGTGAGAGATACTGAAATTTAGCCTTGGAGACACAGCTCTTCAGAGCAGTCCCAGCTCACTGTAACAAGGCAAACTCCTCAGCATGCCTCCAGGTTGTCTCAGGCTTTAGGATTAAGAAGATTAGAGCAGTCAGTGTTGCAGTTTTGAATCGGCTTTTGAAGGTACGTGAGACTGGTCATCCGCCACCTGCTAGTTTCTAGCTTTAACGTCAGCTGTTCTTTAACTGCTCGATCCAAATCACATAGCCCAGGGTATTCAGTTCCCCTGCGGAAATAGTACTTTGGAGTCTTACACGTGGGTTAGATACAATAGATGCTATAATCTGTTAAATATGTAAATCTCAGCCCATGGGCTCAGATGAGCAAGAATGAGCAGCTGTATCCTGTATCACTGCAATGCTCTGCTTGTGAGGTGTGGTACAAACTGGAATGAAACTATGAAAATAAGATCTACTTCCCAAAGGCTCTTGTCTATCAAAGGTGAAAGCTTGGATGTGTCCCTTTGAAAGTGAATGGTTTGGGAGAATGGCTGAGGGGTGTTGTATGCCATGGGAATATGGACAGCTCTCTATAAAACCTTGTAGTGAAGTGAAGACCAGAGATGAAGATCTCTGATTCACTAAGGCTATGCTAGTCTCCATCTGTGAGAAATCACTAATAACTGGTACTCCCATACTCATCTTTCTATTCTTCTTGAGCTTCTTCAGCCCTAGCCTTTCTGGGAATGAATGAAGAAATCTCACTGTAAAAGCAATGGCCCTGATCTCATTGGAAACTCTGCCCTCATTTGAACGTATGTGCCTGAATTATTTCACCTAGTTTGTTTGCATATTGACACCACAAACTTCTTTCAAGGCAGCATTTTCTGTGAATTTGGAGTGATGACACGGCACTAACAGATATCTGGCTCTGCCAAGCCCATCTTTGATGGGAGAATAAGCTAAAATTGAACAAAATAGCCTCTTCTTTTAAGCCCAGTCAAAAGAAGAAGTCATTGCAGCTGGTCCTGGTTAACCATTAATGCAAAACAGTCACTTTATTAATTCAAAAGTTTAAAAGAAATCTCACATTCTGAACTATATGTATTTTGTCTTTTTCTGATAAATAGATACTTCCCATATCATAAAACTAAATTAAAATCTTGGAAGTGATTATGGTTTTAGGTAGTAATGTTAAAGTCACTGATGAATTAGAGAATTATTAGTATCTTGAGGGATCTGAGATTAAAGATTATAATATTAATAAAATGTATACAATCATTGATGTAATTTTGAAATGTTAAGCTTGTCTAATCTAATTTGCTACATTGCAGCATGAAATATAATAATTTAGACTAATTAAATGTCTCTAATCTTTTTCAAGCTTAAACTTCAACTAACCAATATTTACATACTCAGAATAAGATTCACTACCTCAGTTTTCAAGAAAAATCTTTACAAAATCCAGCATCCTGATTTCAGCTGAAGAAATGTACTGCAGAAATACCAAGAGATGTTTTAGAGAATCAAAAATGCATTCAAAGACTTAGCAAAGCATTTACATAAGGAGGACTATTAAACTGGTAAAGTAAACATAATATAATGGAATTACAGGGGTATTATAGAGGGAGTACTTTGGTAGCACTGCTATCCAGAAAGGAAGGACGTAAGAAAAGAATATGGCTTTATTCTGGCCTATTTGTGCAGCACACAATGTAAGGTGAGTCTAAGCTCATTAGTGAGGTGCTTGAAGATTTACCTTCCACAAGTTCATACTGCAAAACGGAATATATAATAAGTGCTTCTGTGTGCAAAAGAGAAGGCTCACTCTGCAGAAAGAAAATGCAGTATGACTGAAGGGCAATTTATTAACATCCACAGCACAACTAACTGCAGAACGAAAGTTGCATTTACGAACCATTGAATGTATCAGGCAAGACGAGATATAATAATGATAAACAAACTAGAGAGCAGAAAACTTCTCAACAGAAACAAGCAGAGTCACCTAAGCAAAGCGCTGTTTAGAATTGTGCCCATTATCAGATATTTCAGGCAGCACAGCAGCAATTCATATTTAAGTCTTGTCAAATATACCTATTCTCTGTATAATAAAATACCCTCAAACCAACACAAACAGTTTTTAAACAGTCACGAAAAGGAGAGGGAAGAGCCTGGAAATCATTGCCTGTCATTGCCAGCTGAATGATGAGACCATACAAATGTGGCTTCTCTTCCCCTGAAGAGTGGCCAGGAATCCTGAGCAGGCACTTCTTCCTGCTTCCTCTCTCCCTCACCCCTACCTCAATCAAAATAATTTTCTTGGGGGGAGAGGCAAGACAGGGAAGAGTGAATTGTTTTTCTTTTCCTCCGCACCCCTCTACTAACTTGTCATTTAATCTGTGAGCAAGAGCCAGCCAGTCACGGTGGCAGCCTGCTCCACAATCTCATTTCCATCTCTGTCTTAGATTTATTCATGACTGATTCATATCCACTTGTCCATGTGCCAGTTTTGTCCTTCAGATTTTCCCTCCCCGTATTTTACACTCCTCCCTGCCACCAAAAATTTGTTTTAGAAGGAGAAACCTTATTCCTTTGCTGCCTTTATTTCGGTCTGTGATCCAGCCTTTCTCATCTATTCTTCACTCAGAAGATGGATTTTCCACATCCTGAGCATCCCAGTGAGCCATCTCCTCACATCTTTTCTGTAATATAGGTGACAAGAACTGTGTGCTGCCTTCCAGATGACTTCTCATCAATGCCTCGTGCAAGGACACCAGTGTTTTACTCTCTCTAGGGGATAGAGTTTAACAGATGATCCTCACAGGTCCCTTTCAACTTGTGATATTCTATGATTCTGTGACTGAGCTGCATCCAAAGATCTTGTTTTCATAGAATCATAGACTCATTAAGTTTGGAAAAAGCCACTAAGATCATCTAATCCAACCACCAGTCCATCACCTCCATGCCCACTAACCATGTCCCCAAAACTACATTCCTTGCCTGTGGAAGCACAGTCGAATAATGGATAAACACCCATCTACAGCCAACTTGCTGTTTCATTGTAACTACGCTTCCTTCAAAAGGAACACTCCCTCTCCATAGCAGCTGGGGAACTTTAGTACCATTCTGAGGTAAATCAGGCTGCTTCTTGTCCAGCCACCATCTGGCTACTGATTGCATAAAAAGGAATCAGAAGTTCATTTTGTAAGTGCTGCAGACAAAAGACAAGATTGTCAGGAGGAAGGAAGGAGAGGATGAATCACTTACTCATTGGAAAACAAAGCTTCAGAAAAGCCAAAATTGTTAGTACATTCAGGTCAATGGTTTTGATAGAGAAAGGCTTGAAGAGTGTTCATTTTGATGTTTTCAAAATTGGGGTAAACTCATAAATTATGACATCACTGATGAAAGAGGAAGGCAGGGGCTCTAGCATCTCCACAAAAAGCACCTCTCAGCAGTGGTAACAAATGCTTGTACACCTCCACTAAAAGCAAATAAACAAACACTTCCGGTCTGCCAGTCAGATCATAGGTTTCCAAACATACTTTGCTTCAAATAACTATTTTTTCAAATTCTATTTAAAAATCAGTTCTGATTTATTTTGTTTCAACGCTGTCCTTGTAGATAGTCCTATCCCCAATAGATGTATAGTGGGAAGCATTTAAATGCAATCTATGTGAATAAAACCTCGTTTGAAACCTACTCCAGAACAACACTTTATTTGTTTTTAAAGTTCACAACATCCAGTGTTCCTTAAAGTTTTGACTTAGAAATAAAAGTCAGGCTGTGCGGCACAGAAGAGGTAAAAACAAAACCTAAGGAGCTGATTTTTACCTTGAAAAAACTGTGGTTTAAAAGCTTTTTCATAACACTTTGTGGCATAAAAGGTACCATTTCACATGTGTTCACAATTACTTTGATTTGAAAGCCTGATTTAGTAAGATGTAATAAATGGTAACATGAAGTAGTAGTCTGCCTGTTTTGGTCACTGCAGTAGAACATAAATGATCAAATTAAATGGATATGATCACTCTTATTATTACTATGACAGAAATAGAAGTTACAGCAATTAGAGTAAAATGAAACAAAACCAGGGACAGAGTAATTTCTTGAACACAATTACAAAAAAGATTTCCATAAAGTAACCCAGATCTTACAACATATGTCACTTGCAATAGTTATACCTTGCTCAAAGAACACTGTTTTCAATCCAAAACACTTTGTAAGAGGAAATAGTTCTGTTTGTTGTTGAGCTAAAACAATACTTGCCATAATTAACAAGATTTTTTAACTGTTGCTCGATCTGGAGAGAGCAAAAAGATGCTCTGTCTAATAGAAATGACACAGGAAGATGTGAGTGGAAAGAAAACATCTTCCATGAATTGTATCTGGCCATGGCTTTGAGAGTGACTGCACTGAAAAGAAATGACAAGAGGCCTTTATTTTCCCTGAACAGTCAGAAGTACTGTTATTTTCGGTTTTATCCAAGAACTTGCACTGCAGAAAATTGATTCCAGAATGAATGAGAACAGTGCTGGCTCCTGAGTCATCAGCAGGCACTGGGTTTCTCCTGGAAACCTGCCAGCTGAGAAGCGGCCATAGCTGGCCCTCCTCAACCTGAAGGAAAGTCAGAAGGGCATTGGTCATCTCAGAGAATGTTTGGACACTGCACAGGCCAAAAGTTTCCGCTTTTTATAAACCTTTAAGATAACACTTTTGGAGGAGTTATCACTTCCTAGTAATAATGCATGAAGAAATAGGCCCATGTATAATAACATTAGGGATATTTATAAATATATTTAAGAAGCAGGAGGGGAAATAGCAGGCGATTTTACTTTCAGAACATAAGTCAAGTATGTCTTATTAAGCCTAAATAGACTGGATTAATCAAATGTCATACTGGCACTTCTAATAATGATTTTACATTGCAAATTCCATTACCTAGCTTTACCAGCCAGGAGAAAAGTTACAGAAGATCAATTAAACAAACAGGAAATTACCTTTTCTCTTTGTAGTCCATGACTTCCAGTACTTACAATGGTGCCAAAATCCCTGAAAATTAAACAGGCATTTGCATAAGATTAATAACTCACCTGCTTTCTGCCTAAATCACAGCAGCTTGTTTAGGACCCCAGAGTTATCTAATGCCTGCTAGAGAGGCAGGAGATGATGAGAGCAAATTAAAAATGGCTTAACGTGTCAGAAAGGATCACAGCATTGGAACACAGGGCTCTTGCATTAATAAATGCACCTGCAGCGTCCCAGAGATTAATGAGCGAGATCTCAGCAGAATTCATTTCAGTGGGAAGCTGCTGGCAGGAGTTTGCCAGTCAATGCATGGTCCCGTGCTTATGAGCTGTGCAGAGGCAACCACCTGGGCTGCCAGGAAGGAGCCTCACATTTGCCCCCACCTAATTTTAGGAGCAGCCCAAGACTTGCTGTGGCTAAAGACAAAGCATCCTGCTAACCAAAAATAATCACTATAGGAGAAAAAAAAAAAAAAAAAAAAGAAGAACAAAAATAGAAAATATGTTGATTTGAAAGTTGGCGGCACGGTATAAGAATTTCCCATAACTCACTGGAGACTGATGGCTGAATGGCCATGCCCGGCCCCAAGCTGGTGCAGAAGAAGGCATCAATGAGTTGGTTGTTACTACTTGAGCTGCTTAGCAACAGCCTGGGGAAGAGAGAGCTTCCTTCTCTGCACAGCGGCTGCTCCTCGCAGGATGTTTAGCCAGATGGTGTACATAAGATTACTGGAAAATGATTTTCAGATAAACCAAGAGCCTGAACAAACTAATGTAGTTCCAGGTGCATTAGATGGTAATCCTCAGCAGAAGATCATTTCAAAGGGAAGTGCTATTGAGTCTGCCCCTGAAATAGCTACAAGTTTTTGTGGATCTCTATCTTCAAAGTCTCTGAAGCACCCTTACTTGTTTAAAAAGTGAGGGAGGAAGGGTTCAGGAGGAGGCAAAAGTTTCCATTTATGGCAGTTTGTTGGAAAGAGGCACAGAATGAGGGAAGGCAGGCTATGTGGGGATGGGAAGGAGAGGGCAGTGATCCTCTTGATCCAATATGAATGGGAATTAATTTTCATGTAGGGTGGAGAATTGTGAGTAGCTTCATTGAAAAAGGAAGGAGGGAAGGAGGGAAAGGGAAGGAAGGGAGGAAGGGAGGAAGGGAGGAAGGGAGGAAGGGAGGAAGGAAGGAAGGAAGGAAGGGAAAGAAAGAGAGAGAAAGAAAGAAAGAGAGAAAGAGAGAGAGAGAGAAAGAAAGAAAGAAAGAAAGAAAAGTAGGCATTTCTTGTTTTTGTACATGAAATGAACATAATAATAATAATAATAAAGCACAATAAAACAAACAAAGCAAAACAGGATTTGGCAGTTAATTCCTTCATGATTAAAGGATGCAGAAACACATGAGGCAAAAATCAGCTTTTGTGAGTGATTAAATGCTGAAATGAATCCAAAGGTATTTAATAACTGCTGCAGTGATTTATTGAGAAAGTTCCTATTTTTGACAGTAGCCGTAGTCTTCACTGAAGGGAAGGAGGCTCCAGAAACCACAAATCACAGATTACATATACATACATGTGTGGAGTAGTTATCTCAAGTAAGAGTTTAAGAGTTTGTATCACTGCTGGGGTTCGGTTTTGGTTTGTTTCCATTCTGTGTGTTTGCCTCACACAGGTCAGACTTAGCCGAATATTTGCTTGACTGGAACTCACCAAATGGGTAACCCTTGAGTGTAGGATTAACAATTCAAACAGCATTTGGAGATCAGTGTTGGAAATATGCAAACAACTGTATTGGCAAGCCACATTTACAAAGGTCATTTGATCCCAGCGTGTGCAAAATGTATGCACATACTAATTGAGAGGCATATCTGAAAGTCTGACAGCCTGTTATTTGTGAGAGCATTGCCTGTATTTGCAGCAATAGGGCAAGTTCAGACGAGGGCAATAAAAATAGCTTGAAGCATGACAAGAAAGTGTACAGAGCCTGAAGAAGTGCTCAGGCTAAGGCAGAGGGCTATGAAATCATCAGTGCAGGGGGGGAAGGTGAATCGGGAACGAGCATTCGCTGCCTTTCTGAGCACAAGGACTAAGGGGCATGAAATGAAACTAGCAGAGGCCAATTTTATAGCAGTAACATAAAGTGATTCTTTGCACAACTTGTAGTTAAACTGTGAAACTCCTCGCTACAGGACATGGAGGAAGCGATCAGCCTTTTCTAGGTTCAAAAAGGCTTTGGAAAAGTCCAGGTAGAGCCCAGTAAATGCTAAGACATCACCTCTGGTTCTGGAACTGAAAGAGCCAAAGACACCTTGAATACCAACTATTCAAGAACAAAAACTGTGCTTTCTTATACTGATGCTGTTTTCGAAATATCCACACTTTGCCACTGTTGAGATGAGATAGCAGAAGAGCCTGCCCTTTAGCCTGAGCCAGCACAGCTGTCTCTGTATTTCTCTTCTTTACACTGCTCTCATTATCAATCCACTAGCCACCATGAGATTAGGGTACCATTATAACTGACTGCAACCAAAGCAGTTCTTGTGCCTGAGCTGTCTGGATGCCCTTCCTGCACACCAATCACACGAGGGGTGATCTGCAGGACCCTCTGCTAGGCTTCCCTCAGCCTTCATGGAGGCATGCAGAGAATCTCAGGATCATCATAGAATCATAGAATTGTTAAGGTTGGAAAAAGCCACGAAGATCATGTAGATCAACCATCAGCCCATTACACAGAATCACAGAATCACAGAATCACAGAATTGTAGGGGTTGGAAGGGACCTCAGAGATCATCAAGTCCAACCCCCTTGCCAAAGCAGGTTCCCTACACCAGGTCGCACAAGTAGGCGTCCAGGCAGGTCCTACTTGTGCGACCTGGTGTACTTACCACCATGTCCACTCACTACATCACTCAAAAAGCCCACCAAGAGAAAGGAGAGGCAGCCTGTAACAGGAAGATGCCAAATCAGAAGCGTCTCTCCCTGTAGAGAAGCTATGGTGTCAGCATTGGAAATAAGACTGCCCCCCTTTTGCTGAAGCTGGGGATAAGCTGGGTGGTCATCCTATATCCTCAGGTATAGGATGACTACTGGTGAAACACACTGACCAGATCCCAATGTGAAGTCATAACACAGAGACTCCGCAGGGTCTGCCAATCTGGTAGATCATATTTGCTCAGTGGGGAGGAGGATCAGAAACAACCTGTATTTCACCAGGAGCTTTCTTCAACCCAGGCCATTCTATGATTCTATGACTCTTAGGACTAGGTTTTCTCCTAGCATTTTTCATTCCATGCTTTCCAGCTATACTGGAGCAGTATGAAGAACAATACATTGTAAAGTGCTACAGAGACCACTGTAATGTTTTTTATAGTCAGTTGCATTTGTAAACTCCCTTGCTTTCCTCTGAACCATTTGAACCATTTGATGTTGGTTAGTGTTTGAAAAGGGTTTTGATGCATGCCAGCTGGTTATCTTCTCTGAAATACGTTATTAGCACTGAAATCAGGCCTCCTCTCTCCAAAGCTGTTTATACTTATGTCTGTGCATCTGTTCTACACTGCACACTCAAACAGAAATCATGTAAGTTAGCACTGATTCTATAAGTGAGAACTTTCCAAAGCCGTCCTGTGACCATGCCTTGTGAATGTCACCGTGTGATGACTGGATCTGCAGTGGCAGACAAGTTCAGCTCAGCACTGGTGCATCCCTCTGTGCTTTCTGCTCATTTTGGCAGAGAAGGATGACAACTGCAGGAAGTATAACAAAGTGCACGTGTGATCCACCAGCACTGTCTGCGTAAACCTTGAAAAACTGATGGCAGGACCTCAGAACAAGTGGCCTGAATTTTGAAAGATTCTTCATCCAAACATGAGTTTACCACTTCATATTCTTCTGTAAGTCTGGGTGAATCAGAGGTATTTCACCATATGCATAGGGAATGTGCTTTCATGTTTAAGGTTATTCTTTGGCTTGGAAAAGTTTAATGCTATTTCTTAGCCATACAAGATTCAACAGATAAGAAAACCCCAAAGGCATTTATGAAAGCATATATTTGTGTTATAGATTTTTACCAAAAAGCATTGATGAAGTACAATTACGATGAATAATAATTTCTGCTTGTGAGACACCGCAGTGCCAGTAGGTCAGAAAAGATTCTTCATTTGTTTGCCTTAGGCACAGTGTGCAAATACTTTGCACACTCTAAAAGCAATCCAGAAGCATGTCAACTACTGCACTGGCAAATTGATTAATTAAATAGCAATATAAACACAGCTACTCAAGGATGTAAGCGAACATCTTAGTTTGATTGTTCAGTAGAAGAAAGTAACAAATCTGTAGAAAATGAGCTAGATGCATGCCAGGATTTTGTTGAAGGCTAAAGCTGCTTGGAAATGAAAGAAACCAGTCCCCAATTATTCACACATACTTCGTGGCTGTAAATGACTGCAGGTTCTAAAAGTGGCAGGAGACATCAATTATAAATTTTCATAATACTTTGCTTTGGGAGATGGAGAATGGAAAGGAAATGCAAAGCAATAAAAACCAAAACAAAACAAAACAGAACACCAAAAAAAAACCCAATGAAACCAAAACAAACAAAATAAACAATGACCAATACCTTAAACCCACATTCAGCAAGACTTAGATTTCTTTGAACTATATTTTCATGAGTAACTTAAGCACTGGGCTTCCAGATACACTTGGGTCCTTCAGCTCACTCTACTTCAGGGAATACAAGTGAACAGATTACGCTGCACACACTCAACAGGGCTATGCAAAGCTGAGGTCTGTATCAGTTCTTACGTGTCACTATCAATAACATATAAAAACGTGTGTCGTGTAACACACAAGAACAGCTCATGTGTATACTTCTAGCATTCATGTTTATCAATACTGTAAAAATCAGATTTAAAGGGGGTGGACCTTCCTTGTTTCTATGCATTTGATACCTAATGTATTCTGAATTGAAAATGCATTCTAAAACAATCTAAAAATATTCATATTTGGTAATGTTCAAGTAAGACATTCTAATTAAGATTTAGTATGTCTTGAAATTAATATGTATGCACAAATTTTATGTTATCTTAATATACTTTGTCCTAGAATCTCCTTGGTTTTATTAAATTTTTAATAACTTTTTAAGCAAGGGAATTATGTCTGATATTGACTAAATTATGGCTAAATTAGTATCTAGCAGTCTACACCAACAGCTGAAATTATGGCCCCAATTCAGAATTTGAGAAATGAATTACCATAGATTTTCTGTGCTCTCCTAGGGGTTGTGCATCTACTTTTAGGATGGAAAATCCTAAACTATAGATGATCTATAGTTGCCTTTAAAAATAATTTTGAATAAGATACCGACTTGGGTTAATGTTTTCATGATCTAATGCAATCCCCCAGAAATAAGATCTAAAGCTACCCGCTATCCTCAAGAGTAGTGTGGGAATAGTGGCGTTGCAGAAATTTAAAGTTATCAGTAAATGTTACAGGAAAAAAAAAAAATCAATGTATTAGTAATATCAAAGAAGCGTGTATTTGTAGCTTTAATATCTCTCAGTGCTATCAGTCTTGGCACAGCATTCATTTTATTAATCTTTACATCTTTGTGTGGAAGTCTGAGGCAGGAAAAACAGTGAGTGAGAGTGGTGCTGTTAGAGATGGACTTGTTTAGCTTGCGTTTACTAGCTTCCACCAAACTTTGTTAGTGCAGCATCCAAGGGAATACTCTGATGGGAACAGATACTTAATTACAACGCTCTCCATGCCACCTACTCCCAACCCAGGCGCCTTCTAGTTGAATCTCTAGAGAGATGGTTAGTGAATGTCACGTCACCCAATGCACTTGTGAATGGACCAAAATGTGACAATTAAGACTACTGTGTTAGTTTTATTTAATGGGAATTGTCTCTTCAGCAATATGTGATGGATCAGGATTTTCTACATCTGTCTGCTTCCAGGCAGTAGATAATCTTGCTGTGTGAGCTTCAAGAAGGTCAGAAGCTGATTTAGCAGTCTTATCTTTCCGGAAAATAAATCTTATTCTCAAAGGGATAATACAAGCACTCATGTAGATAGTGAGCTATTGAACCTTTCCTGAGAAGCTATGAGTGTGATACTGCCTAGTTTTGCTACAACCGTGGTTTTTGCAACGGATCAAAGTGCACTCCTCTTTGTTTACCCATGAAATAAACAAGTAATAAAGTTTGCCACATGAGTGAGACAGTTGCATTCGTTGAAGTTTTGTGCATGGCTTACAATGTTATGAAGAGAAAGATAAGACTTAAGTTCAGTGCTGGACTCTAGGAAGCTTGGAAGCATGCTTTGATGCATTAGAAGCACTACCCACTAGAGGTAGATGGAGCACGTTCATTCCAACATTTATCCATACGCCACAGAACATGATTTAATTTGCTTTCTCTTTCCATTTAGTAAAGCAGAAAATGGACTAGTAACTGTGGAATACACAGATAAACTGGCACTCACTTGATCCTTCTCTCTGTACCTTTATCACACGCTTAGGGTGAAGAGATGTTAGTGTGAAAATAGGTTAGTAATGTTAATCATTTTCATGTGTGGCATAGTCCCTGGAGTGACAGTTTCACTCTGTTCAAATGGCTTACACAAGGTTGGCACTGGCCTTACTTAATTTAAGAGCAGATGAGACTTTGACTTATATTTCATCTGTCCTCCCAGCTCTGCCTGAAATGATCTTTTTCCAGTTTTAGAACACGTCCACGTTCAGGTGCAGAGAATCCACCCCCACAGAACTCACACCTTGTTTCACTTTTCACTTGTCATCGCTGATGTTCCTATAGATATTAGTGAGGGGTTAAACTGACTTAGGGGAGAGATTTTGTTTTATTGCTGCCATTTATTCTTCCAGGTTGTGGATGCCCCCTCCCTGGAAGCATTCAAGGTCAGGCTGGATGGGGCTTTGAGCAGCATGGTCTAGTGGGAGGTGTCCTTGACTATAGCAGGGGGTTGAAATTAGATCTTAAAGGTCTCTTCCAACCCAAACCATTCCATGATTCTATGAATCTGTGATTTATGCTGGTACTCTTCTGATAGTCCAGCAGTGTAAATGCTGTTTACTGATTGCTGCCTCCTCAGGACAGGGATGTTTCTGTGTGCTCAAAGACCATCTGAAAATGGCAAGGATATCAGAATAATAATAAAAATCTAACTGTGATACAGTTTGCATAGGAAAATCTCCCCGATAAAGAGGGCAAGAAGCAATGTTTACGAGAAAGCAACTAGCAGAATTAGTTATAGTGAAAAGTTCTCAGCAGAATATTTTTACTGCTGTGCATTTAGACACTAATGTATAACGGCATTAGTTTCACTGTAATTATACAACACAGTCTGCACTGTTGCTAGAATGAAAAAAAAACCCTTTCATTTCCTTCACTTTTGTTACTAGAATTTCACTGTTTGTTAATATTCCGCTGTTCTCTTCATGTGCTTTCGCCATAACCACAACAGCTGCTGTCAGGGACTGAAAAGCAGGCAATGATTATGCGACAGCTTTAGGGTATTTGCAAAAAATAAAATATTTTATGGGTGATTTTATGACCTTTTCAGGCAAAGGCTGAAGTAACAAGAATAAAACCTGCTGTTAAAAGCCTTACCTCTGCCCTACTTCACAACAGAAAGCTAACACCTACACTCAGCATACTACTGCTACATAGAAAATAGAGCAGTAACCTCACTGAAGAGAGACATATGCCTGTCACAAGGATATTATCTCCGTAGACATGATCTGGCAGGGTAAAATGGAGAAGCCTTCACCTAGAAGCCTAAGGATCTCATTCCCCAGCTACTTTGAATCAGCATTTTTGCCTTGTATGATTATCAGAGACAACACTGCTAAAACAGAGGAAGGAGTTCATTTGGGGGCTGTTTCCAGCCACATTCTTGTCCCTCATATGGCTGGAAATGGCTTCCAGAAAGATTTGCTTTATGACATTCCCATGGACTAAGGTGAGGCTGACCAGCTTGCAGTTGCGGATTTCTCCTTCTTGCCATTCCTGGAGATGGATGTGACATTTATGTTCTTTTCACTCACTGGAAACCTTCCCAGTCAGCGCAACTTTTTAAGGATAACAGAAGGAGGCCTTGCAATAACACCACACAATGACTGTTACCACCATGAAGTACAGTTCACCTAGGCTCATGTCCCATCGACCTTAGTGATGCTTACTTCCTTCTATGGCAAAAGGAAAGATACTTCTGAGTAGGTTTAGAAAACTGGGGGGTGTGATGTTGCCACTGAAAACTAAGGCAAAGAGAAAATCAGACACCATTTATCTTTTTTCATGAGGTCTGTCCACCATCATGCCACCAGAAATGCATCCTTGTGTCCCAGTGTGTCAGCAGAGATGAAATGAATGTCAAGGAAGCAAAAGCTCCTTTACCTCCTTTCCTCTTCCCCACATCCTGAGTCCAGCAATGCCCTTTGCCTGAAGGTCTGGTGCCTGAGGAGAGATGCCAAGGCCATCCCAATGGGCAATTAGTCTGGAATGAACTCAAAGGACGTGTCAGAGAGCACAAAAGAAAAAGATGACTACAATTTTTGCAGTACTACTGGCATACTACCATCTTGGCTTCATCTAGCCTTCTGAAGCTATAATTACACCTGCTTCTGGGGGAAGTAGGGATTGTGTCCTATTCCCTTTTCTCCCACCACTTCCCAAGGCAGACTCGTGCAGGCTTACTCTCTTCACCATTATAAATAGGAGGGAACATCTGGCCACTACATGGGCCAATGGGGCGTGAATGAGTTCATGAGTTGCCTCTGTGAGACTGCTACATGCTGTTTGCTGAGCTGCCTCAGTGTTGCTCATTTTAAGTGCTTGCAGTTTTTGTTGTCAATAACTGTTAGGTTTCACAACACACTGTTTGTTGTGGTGCTTCATCTCACCACAACACCAAGAAGCAGACTCTGCTCCCTCTGGGCACTGCCTTTGGGGGAGGTTTGGGTAAGAGTATAAAGTTAGATCCAATGTGAATTATTTAAAATTGAATTTCAAAGCAAAGGTTCACACACACCTAGCAGAAGTCTTTTATTGTTTTCTCATCTTTTATCCGGTCTAAATTCAGAACAGCTAAAAGAAGATCATTAATTTCTATTTAACAAGCTGATCTGGGGATGCTCTAGGATGTTGGTTGTTTTCCCCCTTGATAAAGGCTTGTATGACCATATCACTTGTCAGTTTTCACTTTCATTAACAACAGAGGGACAGAATTTATAGCCATTAAAAAGCCTAAAGACATTGTCTGTCAGTCATCTACTGAAATCAGATTTCCTTCATCTTTTCAAGAGATGGCTACAGTGCCTCTGGATCACAGTGGCACATTATTATCTTGCTCATAAGAGTAGGCAGCACCACAGTAGGAACTGCAACCTTCACCATATTTGCATATTCTAAAACATCCTTGCCATTTCTGTTCTCCATCAGTGTGAGCTTTCTGAACTGTTACTTTGAAGCAAGTTTAGACTGTGATCTAAAAAGACTTTTTTTAATTATAAGTTTGAATATAACTTTAATTCCCTCTCCTGTCTGGATGAAATTTCCACTTCTCTCACACATCTTTAATTGATTTCAGAACAATTTCCCCAAAATTTCTCCTGTCTGGTATTCTATAGATGTATCAAATGGAAGGCATAGTGGAAAATGTCAGCTAAGTCCCACTCAAAATATTTCGAACAAGTACTACAGTTAGAACTCATTCGCTAAATCCCACCCTGTGATAACTTGTCATATAAAAACGCTTGATAGATTATATGCCATTTTGCAAATTTGTGTATATGTATATTAACATGATAGCATGATAATTGCATTAAATTTCACGGTAGCTGCAAATTTCTCTGGAGAGATAGAAAGTCAAGCAATTTGAAAGAACAGACAGGAGCCAAATTTTAGAATATAAATTCTACAGGAAAAAAAAAAATATTATTTTCATAAGCTAGTTACTTCATAAAAATGGTTCTCAGTCATTACATGGAGTTTGCAGACATCAATAAGGGGGAGCTGATGGAAAACAGAGGATGATTTTGATCAGATTTTACAAACCTGACCAAATGCTGCATTAATTAGCATACAGAATATCTGAGCTCTTCAGTGTTTCTTAGGAAGCATTCTCTCACTACCTTTATAACTCACTGTCTCCATATTTACTCATCAGAATGATGAAGACTGTTACAATTTACATTTTTAAAAAATCACATTTCATTTTTCTCTAAGAGAATTAACATCTCTGGCAATTTTACCCTCTATATGGTGGTTCCACAATGCAGGGAAAAAAGAATTAGCTACATATTTCAGCTTCCTGACTCCTTTGCACATGAAGCATTGTTGGTTTGAAGTGGGTGCAGATGATCTCTTCTGCTATGCAGAAGGAAGTCATGGGCATTTATGGGTGAGCATAATGATTTATGGGTGGTCACAGATGCAGGTACTAGACCTGGTTGACTTGTAAAGTTTGATTGCCCCAGTCACTTACCTTGGGACTTGGTCTGCCTTGGGACCATCTAAACTTGCAAAAATGGCCAATCATGAAATATTCTTCATCTACTATTAAAGTCAACCAAACACAAAGGACAAATCTATGTGCAGAACTGGGAATAGCTTTGGTCCAGTAAGTCATGACCAAGAAATCTGAATTTTCTCATTTCTTGAGTTGCCAGTTGGTCATAATTTTGGAGACAGTGATGGATGTCTTGTTTTATAAGTTCTTGACAAAACCTTTTCTTGTGAAACATCATGACAAAACTGGCGTGGGTAAGATTGTTTAGTAGAGTTGGAGAGCCCTTTTCCATCTGCTGAAGACACTGAAGCCTCATTCCCCTGATGAGTAAGCCTCCAAACTATCAGACATGCTTTTTTCTAACTCTGTCTTTCCTCACCTGCTATCATTCATTAAAATCTCTTTCAAATTGGTGTTATTTCACTGGTACACAGGAACATTTTACTCTGAGATAGGCTTTACACGACACTTCAGTGAAATGTGCCAGGGCTTTGTACTGCCGAGGTGTGTGCTATGACTGCCAGGATAGAATGAGTCATTCTTTCAGCAGATATTTAACTCGCAGTTCTAAATGTGACAGTTTCCTAACCAAAATTGTTAGAAATCTGACCAAACGCACAATTGCAATAACGGGCTTCTGGAGCAAAGATCAAGTAACCACACTTTTAATAACCAGTTGAAGGGAAATGGGTAGTAAACTAAGTTAGTAATAGATAGTAAAAATTAGTTGCATGCTTTTATATATAATATTCTTATTCAGAAACTCTACCACAGTGGCTGCTCACACACATATGCCCGCAGCTTTCAGAGGGGACACTCTTTAAGACATGGCTCAATGTAAGAAGAAATTTGGAATTAATTTAAATAACCTCTTCACCCTAATACTCCCAGTATTTAGATGTAAACTCTCTCAAGTCCGTGATGAAGAGTGGAAATTAAGCCTTAAAAAATCCCTGATGCTTTTCCTCCTTTAACATCACTCCTTTTATTTATATTTTTTACTCAATTGTAGCCCTTTTTACTTTCCCAAGTCTACTACTTTAAAAGAAATGTATAATACATATACACTATGCCTCATAAATCCAAATGCTGGAACATGGAAATAGTTTTTATAACAACACTGAGGAAGATCTATCTTTCTTATGTGTACCAAAGGCGTCACGGTGACATTTTTAGGTGATAGACCATAAGTTTGCCAGTGCAGCAGATCCCAGGGAAACTATGATAACAATAAAACATCTTTAAAGAAAGATTTTTAAGATTTTTAAAACTGTCCTCTACAAAGATATACACTAATAATATGCAATTACTTTTTTTTTTTTTTTTTTTTTTTGAGGACTACATCACAGGCTCTAATTTCATGGAAGCGATTTGCCAGAGACAGATTATTCTGGGTAGATTTTATAGCACAAAGACATCAGTTGTGTGGGATAATCAGGTAGTCAGACGTCTACATATCAAAAAATGACTGTGTCTATCTGCTATAAATTGTACCTGTAATTATTTGCAGTCAGAGAATTGGAGGCTAATTCTGAAAACTGGGGCCTTAGTATCTTGAATAATTTATAGAAAATGGGTTTGGGTAAATTGGAAGTCATAAAGCATCATAAAATCTACGGCATTTCCTATATCCATCTGGCGTCTTGGTTAATGTGGGCCAGCTTAGTCAGGGTGTAAAAGCAATTTCAACACTAAAGTGGCAAAGGGACTTTCTCCTGTTTGTATCAAAGCTGCACCAAGTCCCCTAAGCCTGCTTTTCTCTGGCACTGGATAGCCATAGCATTTAACTGGATGACTCTAATAATAGATGAATTGCATAAACATTTTTGAAGGTTAGTTCCTGCTTTGTGCCTAAAATAATTCCCTTGGGATCACATCACAGTTTCAGGTTCATCATTACTCTTGTCAGTCAGTCATTTATGGTAAAGTTTCTGATACAAGGGCTTATTAATAACAGAGAAAATATCGTCTGTGTGCACACAGGACCAGTACAGACAGATACAATGCCATTTTAAGGAGTTTAATTATAATGAGTTTCAGTCATTGATGTTTTACGTGTAACTGAAGGGCCTTCAATGGAAAACAAAGTCGAGTCTGTTGGCAGCATTTTAAAAACATGTTGAGGAATAAATGATGAATAGGCACAAACTTGCTGTGAGCAGCTTTATCCAGGATATGAGAGTAAGGACTTGGAAGGCTTTTTGAATGTGCATGGTGAGTCCAGGCCTGGGCACTGCAGAACACTGGGCTGTACCAGGACACTTCCACCCTCTGTAGTCAACGAGGCAGGAGTTTGGAAATGCAAAGATTTTCTCTTCCCGTCTCCCTGAAAGTGAGTGCACCCAGCTCATCATGCCCACACTCTTCAACTGTTACACTTCATAAAATCCTCTTAAATGCAATACTTGCAATTTTCTCCAAAAACACAACGAAAATTACTGGAGTAGGCAAATGTGGAGGTCAACATTGAATCTGTAAATGGAAATGAGCCCACTGCCCTACATCCTTCCTGATATTGGAAACAAGAATACCAGACTTCATGAAAATCAAAAGCTAACCACAATGCAAAAGAAAATAATGGAATAAAGAATTTTTGTATATTAATCTGCAGTGTTTTATTTTCTATATAATCCTCATAACATCTGTAAGTCCTCACCCTGGGATTGTTCAGTCTGGAGAAGAGGAGGCTCGGGGAGACTTTATCACTCTCTATAGCCACCTGAGAGGAGGTTGTGGTGAGGTGGGGGTTGGCCTTTTCTCCCAGGTAACAGTGATAGGACAAGAGGGAATGGCCTCAAAGTTGTGCCAGGGGAGGTTCAGGTTGGGTGTTTGAAAACATTTCTTCTCAGCAAGAGCGGTGAGGCAGTGGCACAGGCTGCCCAGGGACGTGGTGGAGTCACCATTCCTGGAGGTGTTCAAGAGCCGTGTGGATGTGGCACTGAGGGACGTGGGCAGTGGAGACGGGCTGATGGTTGGACTAAGTGATCTTGGTCCCTTCCAACCTTAGTTATTCTGTCAAGTTCACTGCTGAGATCATCCTCCCATGTAGAACAGAGCTTACCTCAGGTAGAGCAAAACTTGCATGTTTCCATATTTACTGGAGCCCAATAGTAACTTCTAATGTTTTTTTAAAAATAAGAAGAAAAATGAAGTATCAAATCCTGTGTACACCTCAGCACAGTCTGTTGAAGATTTGCCAGATTCTTACATGATTAATATAGAGTTGTGCAAGGTCTTTTTCTGCAGCTTTTTAAAAAGTCCTTTCCCATCTCTCATCTGTAAAACTGTAATGATTTTAGAGCTTTTGCAGAAGGAATACTCCCTCTAAGAGAGTTATTGTAGGGCATCATTGGCCACCAGCCACTACTACTTATTAAATTCTGCTGAAGACAAAAGGCCTTCTGCCATCCCCTGTCCTCCAGACCCATGCTGGAAGGAGAAGCGGAATTCAACCTGTGGGGCCCTGTGTCTCTAAGCTATTACAGCACAATGGAAGTCATAGAACTGTTTGAGTTTGAAGGGACCTTTAAAGGCTGTCTGGCTCAGTCCTCCTGTAATGAGCAGGGACACCTACAGCTAGATGAGGCTGTTCAGAGCCCCGTACAACCTGACCTTGAGTTTCTCCAGGGATGGGGCATCCATCACCCCTCTGGGCACCCTGTTCCACTGCCTCACCATCCTCATTGTAAAACATTTCTTCCTTATATTCAGGAAATATTGCACAAAGTGTGCTATTGTTGACTCCAAATTTTTTCGATTAATTATCACCAGGTCTGAATAATACAAAGGAATTGCTCTAATAGCAAAAATCCCCAAATGAAAAAAAAAAAAAGCTTTATTAAAAAAAACCAAAACCTTTAATCAAGAAGCCCCAGTTGCTTCTAGCAGATGATCTCAATACATGAAGCCATCCCCCACACATGCATGATTCAAATATTAATTTCAAAGAAGGGCTTTTGATAAAATAAGGGAATCAAACATCAAAAACAAGGGCTACCAATTGCAAAAGACAGCTCTCTGTTTTACAGCTGGTCAACTGAGTAAGAGAGAGGTGACAGCTCTATTACTCCATTCATTATCCAAATGTCTCAGAATGTGTTCTGCATTTCTGCAAAATGGAGTCAGCTGGACATGTCTGCACCTTCTCTATGTTCCTCTGTTTTGTTTTGTTTTGTTTTGTGGTTTGAGCTTTTTAGTTCCTGTAATATTATTTCATACGCTGAAGGGATAAAGTAGTTCACTCGCAAGACATCAATGCAAACCCATGCTGTGTTGTAAATATAAAGAACAGTACTTTCTCCAGGTCATTTTTTGCTGTAAATCTGCATCAGCAATATTAAAAAAGTGGAGACCTGGAAAACTCTTTTTGCAAATAACCATAATGCTGCTATAATGGTAAGTTTTGCATATGGAAATGATGACACCCTCAAGGAGATGAAGTCGATGACTGCGTTCCCAGCAGCATTACACCTTGCAGTCACAGCAAGAAGCACAGCAAATCCCTGTAAAGTTGCTATACCACTTAAAAGCCCCATATGGCTTACCTCAGTGTGAACTTTCTTTCTTAGTGTTCTACTTTGTTTTATAAAGGTGACTGTAAATTTCTGTCAAAGAAGCTGTCCTCTTTAGAGAAATGAGTTCTTATTTTGCAAAAGGGCCCTTTGATCATTGAGGCACTGGGAGAACATATGCAGTGGAAAAAAAAAATAAAATTGCTTTTAATGCTAAAAGCTTTCCCATGATTTAAAAATGAAAAACAAACAGACAGCCAAGCAAACATCTAGCCTTCCTGCATCTTCTTCAATGGTGACTCAAAACTAAGACTCTAGGCAAAATGTAGTGAGTAGATGGAACCGCACATGCATGTGAATTGTATTATCACAGATTCACAGAACGACTTGGGTTGGAAGAGACCTCAAAGACCATCTTGTTCCAAACCCCTGCCATGGCAGTGTTGCCAACCACTAGATCAAACACTAGATTAGGCTGCCCAGGGGTACCATCCAGGAGGACAGTCTCCACTCAAAACTATCAACTTTTCATGTTTTCAGATGTGTTTGCAAACCTTCCCACTACCAGTATGACCCAGTTATTGTCTGTATTTGAGAAATCTACAGTACAGTAACTCCAAACTTTTTTTGGCTTCTTCTAGGTTCTCTTTTCCTATTTGGAATGAAGCAGTTGTTTTCTTTATCCTTTCTAATCTCATGTCTGCAGTCAGTGCTCTGTAAAGTGCCGCCTCCCATAGTGAGGCTGCGGTTAGGGCTAACTTTCAGAATGCTCACTATATAAGGTAAATTATTATCTCCGTTGCACTGGGAGCCTCATCTGGTTTCTGTTAATATCCCCTCATAACAATTTTCTCAAGCATGGACATTAAAGAAGTGAGAAAACTGTTTTTTTTTTTTTTTTTTTTTTTCTCTTTAGAATAAAAGAAGCTGATTTTACACACGCATATACTTCTGAGGTTTGGAGACCCATGCTGTGCATCCAACTGCATGAAATCTCATATACTGGGATCAGAATATAGCGCCTACCAGGCAGAGAAGCATGCATTGGCATTAACCTCAGTTCTACTGAACGCAGTAGGACTACTCGTATGCATAAGCTTATATATCTTCATATAATAAGAGGCAAATAAAGCATTCCTTCAGAAACCACACAAACTTTTTACTCATAGAACGTCAATAACAAAACCTCCACGAGCCAGGTCTTCAACCATCGAGTTTGATTGCTGTGTTCAGGCTTATTTTGTAAGTCTTCTATAAATACATAATCTGTCTTTTCTTGCTACAAATTATACCTGATAACATGAAAAGAGCATCCCACAGATTTTCAGATAGTTCTCACATCTTTCCATTCTCTGTGAAAAAGAATAGAAAATTCAATTCACTATTGTTGGCACTGCTTTTGTACAAAAAAAAAACATGGGGTTTTGTTTGCTTTCTTGTTGCTGCTTGTTTGTTTTTGTTATTTAAATTTGAATTCAAAGAACACCATAGAGAAAATTAGATAGAATTCATGTCAACATTTCCTAAACTGTATTGGCTCCGCATAGGGAACATTGTAAAATTCCTCCCAAAACAAAAATCCCATTTAATTTACTTTGATGTGTTTTTTTTTTTGTAACACATGGGTGACCTCCATATTAAAGCATTTACAAACATTACACAGGAATTTCAGATAAAGTTCTTTTTTTTTGTTTTGTTTTGTTTAACTACAAGAAAATGGCTTAAACAAGGAAGCTGCAAATTCAGAGGATACACAGAGTTAGAAGAGTTAAACAAATTGTTGTTGAAATAAAGCACTTGCTACGTTGGGCAAGAAGAAATGGGTTTTCTCACATCTTGATGAGATGGACACGATGAAACTTGTGGACTCTATGCACAGCTTTGAACAGGAGCTATTTGCAGTATTTAGGCACCAACAAGTGTGACCCATTCACATCAGAAGTGGAAAAAAGGGGTTGTGCAGCTCTTTCCTCTTCAGGATGAGACTTCTGAGGACTACCTATGTGCTCTAGAAGGAAAACATCCATGATCCTCCAGCAGGCTCTGAACTGGCCTACAGCTAATGCACTGAGTTACTTTTTCATTTTCCTTTTGCTTTTCATTTTTCCATCTTCCTGTTTTTTTCCCCCCTTTTCACTTTTCTATTCACTTCTTGCATTTCCTTTTCCATTTTTTCTGTCTTCATTTCCATTTAGCCTTCACTCCTTCCTCCTTCTTCCTTCTTCCTCAAATTTCAAAGCCAAGAGAGGACTTGTTAACTCTTCCCAGGTGTGCCCAGGAGGGAATCTGCCAAATAAGGAGGAACTTACACCATTTTTTTTTGCTGCCCAGCACTGTTAAATATGCATAACTCGGGCTATTTTCATCAGCCATTTTATAAATTCCATATTGTAATTTATCATTTCGTTTCGTCTTCCAAGTAGCATATTTGTCAGTGATTCTCGACAGCAGTCCCAAACACCTTCTTCTAAAAACTGGCACAGCAGCATTTGCCACTTCTGAGTCTTCTGGTGATGATTCTTACACTAATGAGAATCTGTGTATTTTGTTAGCAGCTCAGCTACTTTTCCATTCTGCTGTTTTATCCCCCCCCAGACTTCTTGAGTACATGCCATCTGGGCTCATTTGATAGTTACCACAGAAGATTTTAAAGATATATACACCTCTAAAATGACCAAAATCATCCTCTAATAAACCAAACAGATCACACTGGAAA
>JAOWBP010000001.1:87903819-87946156 GCA_028571105.1 Tragopan temminckii | reverse complement strand
GGAAGGGAAGGGAAGGGAAGGGAAGGGAGGGGAAGGGAAGGGAAGGGAAGGGAAGGGAAGGGAAGGGAAGGGAAAAGAGAACCACAACAAAATATTAAGGAAATAGAAATTTCTCAGTCATAAAAATGTCTTTTATTATTATTATAAATGTTTTTTATTATTATTATTTAATATTTTCTTCTATTTTCTTCTGCTTTTTATTTTTTCCAAGTTCTCACACATTGAATGAAAAGTAGCATGGACCAACAGCAATTTATTGCATTAATAAGCTTATTCATCCAGCTGCTGAAGCTGTATTGAATAAAAATGAATTCTAAATAGCTAATAATACATTTTTACTGCCTCTTCTAGAATTCAAACCTTTAGTCTATCTCTGCTCACAAAATAATGTATTTGACAAAATGTAGCCTCAATAGAGAAAAACCATCTGCTAGAGTTCACAAAGGACAAATTTAAGAAATCATTTCTTGGCATGCTAAAACCACATGTTGAAATCCTGTCAAGCTCAACTGGTATTATTTTTGGCAGGATTAACCATATGAGCACAGAGATTAAAAAGCAGAATATCCCATGATTATAGGCAATGTATGTACTATCTGAACAAACAAGCAACCGCGTTCCTGACATTGCAATTTTGTGTTTGTTGTACATCCCTCATCTTTCAAACAACCTATAGAGAAGCAATGGTAAAAACAATTACACTTTATAAGCAAAGGTTTATATGTATTTATGTCTTCTTTTTGGTCTACATCGATGTTCACATCCAAATTTGTAGCAGAACTCTGCTTCTAGGAAAAAGTCAGAACTTCAATATGAATGAGATTCAGATTTTCATGTCAGCATCAAAACCCAAACTTCTTCTCTATAGTCAAGGTTTGGCTTATTTTAGGGTCTGGGATTTTGGATCCAACACTGGTTATTTGCATGCATTTCTAACAGTCCTCTGAAGCCTAGTCTGATTCTGACTTATGTATTCAGAAAAATTATCTGAGAAAGGTATCTTTTTATTTTTAATGAAATAATTTATTATATACTTGCTATTTATATGCAGTTAACTCATCAATTTTGCCATCTCACAGTATTATTTCTTGAAACTATCGTTTTTTAAATATGCATTGAAAGTCAGAGGCTGCACTCCAGAAACTACAGGATACTTTTCAGGAATGGGACTGAGCAGAGCATCCTCACCTGTGCAGATGCCTCCAGAGTCCCCACCAGGAGGGCTTCTGCAAAATGGCTGTCCAGGAGGTAACATGAATGCAAGTCCACCAAGGCCAGCAGGCTCTTTCCTCCCATCGAAGTTTGAATTGCATCGTGGTCACATACCTTCTCATAAATCAATAGAATTCAAATATTAAATGCAGTTTGACATTTTAAGGATTGTATTTGCTACAGGGGATACGAAGTGAGAAATGCAATTCGGAAAATATTCCATATTTTGGTAAAGGATGCCTAGATGAGTTTAACTAGCTTTCAGCCAGGATGAGGGGGCATCCTAATTCTGTATCTATTGACACTTGGAACCGTTTTGATCAGATTCTAGTGATGGCTCTAACAATGGGCTAGTGCCAGTCCCATAAAGTATCAGCAGAGACTTTACATGATGCACAGGGATCAAGTTAACTCCCGTTCTTTGTGGAAAATTTTCAGAATGTTTCTAGGAAAGGAAATAAGTAATGCAATTATTCTGTTCATGAACTGAGCATTTTAAGAAACAGGCTCTTTGGCACAAGCAACACATGCTTGAAATACAAAGCATTAGAAACTTTGTGGTCATTATTTGGCCAAGACTATGCAGTGCAACACGTGGAGTATCTGTATGGCATTGCCCTCTGTGTCATCACCACATGACAAGACCCCCTATGTTATTTGAATACAAGTAGATATCAACTGGAATTTTCCCCTGTCTTAAAAGACTTTACACATCTAAATACCCTTTGGACATCTTGAGATCCTGCACAGGATGATCCTGATGGACTAATCCAATCCTTCACAGAGCTCCTAAAAAACAGAAAACAATGGCAATTACCTGACAAATCAGAGGAGTAGCATCAGCCATCCAATTTTCAAGCAATAATGAAATAACCATTGCTTCAGTTGCCCTCAGCCTTTTCTAAGCCAGCTGGCATTGTGCTACAGGGAAATTACACATCCATTTTGATCATTTACTCTCATGTGCACTCTGTATTCCCCACCCTCCCCCTGGATTTAACAATCATTACTGTTAATAAGGGCCAGATCAGTGAGTGCTGAGGGTCCAATTCAAAGGCCAAAAAAGTTAATGGGAGGCCATTACATTTTGGATCAAAATCATGCTTTCACACCCAGACAACTTCAGTGAAAGCTATGCACTCAGCTCCCATGTCACTCTAGCAAGAGCAGTGCATATGTATCTGCAAATGTTTTAAGGAGGGAATATCATTGGAAACCACTGCTTAGTGGAGTTTATCAACATGGGAAGATAATGTCACAATGCACAGGAAGGGCTAGTGGTGCCTGCATACTGTGGATTAAGTTTAAAATTTGATGATGACACTTCTAAATCCATAGGTTCCTACAGTCAGCAGTTCATTGATGATCATTGGTAAAGATAGACAGGAAAGTGGTGAGGTTAAAAGCCTTTTGAGGAGCTGGATGATCAATTCTTTCCAATTTTAATGGGAACTTGACATCAAAAACTTGCTGCCAAGGGAAATAGATGGGAAGAGTTTAAAAATTGCTGGCCTGACACTTAAATGAAAAAAAAAATGAAATAGTAGAATTTTGCAATTTTGTTTTCACATCTGATTTTACAGCAACGGATGATAGTGTTGGAAAAAAGTTAAGCAACATGTATGGAAAGAGAAAATAGTGGCTAAAGCCCATAGTTTAGATCCTGCAGGAGATAAATGAAATGTACTCAGCGGATGATCCTTAGCTGAACACAAGCTGTAGGGTAAAACATAAGCTTCAATCAGCTCCTGCAAATAATTTGAGCCCAATGCCATAAGTGCCTTAAATTAAATCCCTCTCAACAGGAGCCAATCTAAATCATTAAACATATGTCATATAGAGAGCTATAATCACTACAAGTGTTGTCTACATAGCATTTAATTTACATAGAAAATGTATTGCAGTTGTTAATTTGACCATTTTTCAATGTTCAGTATCTCACAGAAAACACACACAGTTAGAAGCAACACTTGTTTTGTCACCAAGCAAAAACTGCATGTGAACATAATTCTGTTACCCAGTTTGTTGTGGCATATGTAACTGAAAAAAAGCTTTTCTGCCACACACGAGCACCCTGCCTCTTCAAGACCTCCATCATGATTTATTACTCCCTTCAGAATTTCTCCAAGTTTTATGCCAGGCGGGATCGTTGGGTAAGCTGCATCTATCTTCTACCATAAAAAGGAGCAGAATTTCATCTCCTTCCCTCAAAACAGAGCCCATTAACTTCTACATGACTGTGGCACATGTTTCAGAACGGCACTCAGTGTTGATCTGAATAAATTACAACCTGTCGAGGAGTAGCGTTCTGGCTCGTAGTCTTTAAACTGTCTCTGTTTTTCGGAATCATACACTCTGTCAAGTGCCATATCCTTGGAGGAAAAAGTAAGAAGAAAAAGGGAGAGAAGCAAATTTCCCTTTGTCTGTGTGATTCGTGTTATAAAAAACTTTCACAAATCTATGGGCATCCACATCATTGATGGCTCTTCCATCCCCTGGTGGGGATGTAAGTGTTGTTCCAGGTTTGAGTGTTAGGGAAAAGAATAAAAATAAACAGAGATTTCTCTACCACTGTTATGCTTCCTGCACCAAACACATCTTTAAATACAATAATCAACAAGTCTGTTTTCCTTCTATTCTTTAGTGAATGTTGGAAGTAAGTCATGTGGAAGAGTAAATAGAAGTAGCTTGAGACACTTCAGAGATACTGAGATCAGAGTCATGCCCAGCAGGCACCAGCATTTGGTAGGCACAAAACAACTAAGCAAAGCATAAAGGAAAAGAAGTATATCCAAACAATAAGCCAAAGCAGCCTCTTTGTCGCACTGTCTCCAGCCAGCAAGCATTTAAATAGCAGGGCTTTGCTTTAATGGCTTATTTCTTGAGTTACTGAAACCAATATGATAACACAAAGGAGTAGGCATATGGTTTAAATACTAATTTTATTGAATACAGGGGAAAAAGTTCCCCTGGGAACAAGGGACAAGGGGACGAGAGACAAGAATCACATACTCTTGAGACATGTCTGTCTGAATCTGAAGAGTGTATATGACAATTTTCAGGGCAAGGTTGTCCCATTTCTGATGCACTTTTATTCAGCCACTGCTTTATACCCAACTTTCCTTGGGATCTGACACATTCCCTTCGGAAGGTCTTCTTAAATGAAATTCATTATCTAAAAATCTTAGTCCAGTAATTCTTTTAGAGTCTCTATTCATGCTTAACAAGAGCTAATGGAGTTGCTTGTTCTGGCAGTTCTCTTTGTCCAGTTTCTGCAGCCATGAAACACAACAGCTCCAGCAATTTGAAACAATCTCAGCTCTGTTGATACAGAAATCCATCCTGGGATTTGCAAATGTGCAGCATGAGAAGAACAGTTTCATTTTAAGGCAAAAACTAGCCTTGATGTCACTTTGAACATACAGACCTAACACATGCCTTCCAAAATATGGAAGACCTTTCAGATGTAAAATATGTCAAGAAAAATCAAAATAGCACAAGATATAGGAAGCTTTATATGCAGAGAGGAAACCTGAGTCACCTAGCAAGGAAATCTAATCTTTCTTGAGCTGAAGTTTTAATTTAATTCTAAACTTAAGTTTTCCTCTTCTGATTGATGGTGATACATTGAAATTATGACTATGTAATGGGTTTCAAGCTATACTTTATGCACCGCGCTAACTATAATTAATTACAATTTCCTCTTCATAGCAAGGTTACTTTAGGGACTTTTAGTTGAAATTTCTGACAATCAAACTATAATATATTAAAAAAAAAAAAAAAAACATAAAAGCTATACTTCAGGTTTTGTATGTTGGATATTTTAGGAATGATTTAATCGCAGCATTCAATTAATGAGCCCAGAGAGGTAGTTTCCAGTTTTCCAGTGAGTAGTTATTTTCTTTCTTCTTTTTTCCTAAATCATTAAAAAATATATTGTAGTTTAATTGTGACTAACACATTTGTAAAGTTTTCCGCAACCAAATTTCACCCCTTTTGTAAAAATATATAACTTTTTTACTGATAATTGCAACTAAGTGTAATAAAACTATGATTAATACATGTCTTATCTATAATAACAGACATATCTAACTAACTTGTTAATAATTCCAGATGAAGCTGCTCCTACTGAATCATACTGAGTGTTTACCCATGAGGAAATGGAGTTTGTAATGTGCTACCAGAGCCTATAAGAGATTTTCTTGCAAACCTTTGACTTGAGAGAGGTCAATGGAAAGATTTGGTCTTCAGTTACATTAATTATCTGTAATAAGCAAGGCTAGATCAGGATTAAACAAAACAAAACAAAACAAAACAACAGAGAAAGAAAACAGTCCTGCAGTGGCAGAATGTTGGATAGAACAACCAAGGAGATCTAGAATTTAAAAGTGTGTTTTCAGTGCAGCACAATCTCAAGCATGCATTGTGTAAGTGCAGAAAATTGCTAACATACTTACTGCATGTAACAAACAAATCTGTCCAGTAATGAAAAATCTGCATAGAAACTACATATTTGGACAGGAAACTGGTAACAGCCAATGCACTCCTCACATCATCATGTTATTTCAGCTGAATCACTCTTACACCATCTTTTGAATGGGAAAGAAGACTACGTCAGCTTTGCAGTAAAAATCCAGAGATCAATGTGTACAGTAACGCTACAGCAGTTTAATTTGCAACCAAATATAAAGTAAGATACATTCTGAATTTTCATTAGCGCTTGCTGATGTGTGAGGATGTGCATTTCAGGGATCTTTTTGTTGTTTGTTTTTAAGAATTTTAGGTGTCTTTTACAGACTGCATTTAGGCAAATCGCATTTGCTACACATAGCCCTTGAAACACAGAAAGAAGTGCTATATGCAAAACACTCTGGATGAGAAAAAAAGAATTGAAACAGATTTGGTTGCTGTAGTCTTTTCCACTTGGTTTTATACTAAATTCATCCCTGAGAATCAACTAGTAATTCTCAGCATGGGATTACCTGAGTCTGAGAATGATTGCTGGTGCAACAGGCATTCCTGTGTGTATGCCCCAGATACAAAGCATTTCATGTTTGGCTTTTATCTAATCAGTAGATTGCTGGCTCAGGTATCTTGAAGTTTGCCAATGCTTCGTATATTTGGCTTGCCTAGAATATCCTGCTTTAATAGCTTTTGTGAATAATTTGAGCGGGGGCCTATGAAATCCAGAGAGTAGTGTACGAATGAAAAGTTTGGATTCAAAGAACATCTGGGGATATTCAGCGTTAAGAAAAGTGGTGCTACAATAGGGAAGTTGCCTGGTGAAAGGATTTCTGGAGTTAAGGTTCTTATGTCCCCTCTAATTTATATCCCGTTATACATAAGAATTTCAAAACTGTGTATTTCTCTATCAGATAGTTAAGCTTTGCTGTGAACTCTTGGTTCCATCTCTGCATCCTAAGTATTTTCAAATCTGTCTTGTGGGAACAAGAATATATTATGTTCTTTGGAAAACAAAAAAGAAACATTAAAAGAAAAAAGTGTTCCTATAGTTGTTACCAGGTCTAGTTTGGGTTTGCACTCCAAATCTTCACTGAGTTTGCATAATTTAACATTCCCTAAAGTTGAGACCAGGTGTAGGTACGCTCCCTTTACACTTGTTACTTTAACATTTACAAATGTAGAAGCGAATAAGATATTTTTCAGACCAAAATGTCCCTCAGTAGTTTCATAAGTAGAAATGTTCCAGATTTATAGATATGAAGGGAGCTTTAATTTGCAGAAACCTCAACTAAGTATCTTTTCAAGAGTCAAACATCACTATTATAAAGAAATATGGCAACTCAAAGTGCAAATACTGAGTAAACATTACTTGTAGGAGTGGTGCAGTTGCAAAATCTGCCATCCTCACCTTAAAGACACAGTCCTAGATAAGTCTAAGCCTACTTACATGTTTTACTTTACAAGATCAAAAATGTATATTGATATTTTTCTTTGAAGCAGCTGTTGTATTGATGGTGCAGTATAAATAATATCTTCTTTGGAAAAATTAAAACACATTTTCTGTGTTTTCCTTTTGGATATGTGGGTATTTAAGGATGAAATTACATGAATGCTAGCATGAGAGACTGAGTAATCCAGAAGGATGGAGGAAAATATGTTTCTTTAAAGTTGCAGGAATAAGAGAGAAACTCTCAGAAAATCCTGCTGATTTCAACTTGCTGGCATTTCACAAACCATGGAGAACAGTCAGTGAAGTGCCTCACCTCAATGGTTTACTTGGAGTTTTAAGAGAATCAAAATAGTTGACACTATGGGAAATCTGCTGACATTTGGTTTTGTGTCCTTCCACTACAGCAGAAGACTAATGGAGGGGAGCAGTTATTTATTTTAATGAAAATCAATTTGATCATTCATGTCTTTTTTTCAAAATTATGGTTTTAATCCTCACTTTTATATGTATTTTTAATTAAACACGTCGTGATCTGAGTGGCTTATTGCAATCTTACCCGTATTTTGTCACTCTTTCTAGAGGTCTACAAGACTTCCGGTCCTATTGCAACAGGTTCATTTGTGCAAAAGAGCAGTAAAAGAGGCTTGGGAAAAACTCTTCCACCAGGCTGGCTGTGGCCTGAATATTGTCTATGGACTGTTTTGGGGGTGGGTTTCCTTAGCTGTTTTTGTCAGAGAAACTAAAAATGTCTTTTACAGCACAGTGTTTTCCTAATAGATGTGTTATATAGCTCCCTTATAAGCCAAAACCAGCTCAGTGAGCAGTGTGTCAAGCTATGTTTTATTAATGCTTGCCTTCTGGGTTCTGAGCATCTACTTTTATATAATGGCTATAAAGCATAGTTGATGCTCCTCTTTGCTGAGGTGTTACAAGAAATGCCATCATTTCAGCCCCATCAGAAGCACACTTGTCTTGATTCTCCACCTCTGGAACAGTCATATTTAAACAACTTTTGGGCCAAACCCAGTTTGCCTCTAAATTATGCTGAAGCAGACCTTAGGGGAAAAAAGGCAGCAATCCTGGGGCCACGCTTTGTGATACTGCAAGTGATAGACTGTGCTGTGGAAGGAGAAATGGGGAATAGCATCTTTCCTGTGCTGACCCCTTTCTCCCTGCTCTGCTGAGGACCTGCATCTCACAGGACCAGTGGTGCAGCCCAAAGAGGAAGGTGCCAAGAACTTCTCCAGTGCTGCCTCTGGTGTGCTTTTGAAGTTGAGTCAGGAAGATTTCTGATTCAATTACTAGGTATCTTCTACATTTTAGCTTATCTCCAGAGTGTGAGAAACATTCAGCCCCAGACAAGTCTACCCTAGGCAGTTATTTTTAAGAATACTCAAAAATAGAACATTCATATAATCTCCAAGAGATACCTCTGCTGTAGCTCGCTTAGCTGTGGACTCCTTGGAATATCCACCCAGAGAAACCCATGTCAATCATTTCTGTATCAATAGCTCACTTCTTTTAGGGGAATAGTAACTGCTGAATTCCCCAAAAAAGAGCAGTTAACTAAAGTTAGAGTGCAAAACATTCTCCCTACTAATTCTAACCTCCCTCCACCGCCACCTCCATTCTGGAAAGGATGTACTTTTGGATCCTCTGTGATCTGAGTTTATCCATGCTTTTTCAGGATAAACTCAGATTTCTTCAGCTTTAATAAAGACCTTCTGTTCCTAAGCATCTTATATATACTAGTGCTTAATAGGCACTCACAAAAAGAAAGAGTATGTAATTTTTAAAGACATAACCCTGAACTTTCAGCATAAAAAGGCTGTTTACTGAATAATGCACATTTCAAAGAGCAGCCTAGGATTTGAAATCTGGCTTTCTATTTCTGTCTAAGAGCTTGAGAAAAATGGCTAGTCCTGAAGTAGTGCTATTGTGTACTCGAACACAGTTGCTTCATGGCAAAGCTGTATTCCCATGGCTCAGGACTGCTCTCCACATAGAGTAACCAACCTCTCCAGGGCTTCAGCCAAGTGAAGCTGTACGTCTTTCTGTGGGTCATCTGCTGTCAGAGTGCAGAAAAAAAAGTGATGTGGCTACTATTGATTGCTGCTTTCTGGGAAGTGTAAGATCTTGTAGGAACGGCAAAGTAAGATGGTGAAGTGTTTTTGCACAAATGTACTTCCTGTGTTAAGATGGTACCTATGTACAAGCATGTAGCTTTTATGTGAATAACTGAACTGAATTCAGTTTTCTTTGCTATTGTTTTAGATAGGGCCTTTATTGCTCCATTTGGAGATGTTACTTCTAGGTTTCCTTGGACATAAAGTAAAATTACTTTGTATCTGTGAGAAATCTGAATATATTTTTAAGCACGCTAATACTTTTGAGGCGAATCTAACTAAAGCCAGTAAGTACAACTTCCAGCAAGCTCTGCAGTGCAAGCCCATAGGTCTTCTAGTCTTCCTTCAGTCCTTTAGTCAGCTTTCTTTGCATTCTCCTCATTTACTTTTTGTTTCTGTGAAATGAATACCTCTTTTTTTTTTCTTTCTTTTTGTTCCTGCTGTAATTTTCACCTCCTCTCTACTTTCTTGTTGCCTTTCCACACTTTTTCACTTTCAGAAGCATTTCACAGTCCAGCATGTAATGAGCAATATGTCAGGATATCTGAAAGGGAAGTCTTCTGACCCTGACAGGAAAACTGCCTGTGAACGAGTGCTCTGAAAATATTTAATGATACACCAGAAAGTATGTTTCTCTTTCAGCAAGACTTTATAAATTGTTGCAGCCTGATAGGTATGAGAAAATTTGACCAAAACGTACTGAAATTGGTATAATCATTAAGGTTGGCAAAAACCAAAGATCACCCAGTCCAACTGCCAGCCCATCCCCACCATGCCCTCTTCCCATGTTCCTCAGTGCCACATCCACACAGCCCTTGAACACCTCCAGGAAAGGTGACTGCACCACTTCCCTGGACGGCCTGTGCCACTGCCTCACCACTCTTTCTAAGAAATTCTTCCTAATATCCAACCCAAACCTCTTCTGTCGTGACTTAAGGCCATTGCCCCTCATCCTAACACTTGTTACCTGGGAGAAAAGGGCGACATCTCTATCTATCATAAGTGAAGAACCCACTCTGCTGGGCTTTGGCTTCCTTGCTGTCTTACTGGCAGTGTTTCTAACAATGACACTGGGCTGTGTGGCCTGGGGAGACCTGAAGAGAACAGATCAGTTTGTAACACGCATCATGATTAAAATATTGCTGTGTTGTATATGAAGACTTGATTTGTCATGTACCTTCACAACATGCAGTATACCAACTGCGGTAGGCACAGCAGCCCTGAAGGTACACACATGCAGTGGGAAAGCATGGTGACGTAACCTTGAACTTCTTTCAGTGCCTTTTCCAGGTGAACTGCTCCTGGGGAAAACATCTCACACAATATCAGATCTCAGTGTCTGTAAGGTTCATCTGCCTATTTCTAGTTCCAAGGAGAGAAGTGAGAACACTCTTATTCCCTTCAACTTGCTGCAAAAATAGCATCAGATGGGACCCAATGTTGCACATGTAACTGAGTAATTAGAACCAATTCTCTCCCTCTCCTGTGTTTCTCTCCTTTGAAATTAATGCTGCAATGCATGGAGAGCTGGTTCACCCAGGAAAGTGTGGTTATGTGGGAAGAAGAATAACAAATAATATAAATAGCGTATGTACTATCCTGCATTTTTTAGTGCCTGCTGGCTGGTCTCTGCATCAGGTGAAAACAATAAAGTACAAGCAGTAAGACAGTCATTTTTTAAAGCTATCAAGTAAAGAGTTTGCACTTCTAAAAGCATCCTTTAGTTTCTTGCTAGTACTACCATTGTATTGCAAGACACATGTAAATCAGGTCAATCATTTTTTCCCCTGTAAAAATAGAAGAATTTCATTATTTCAAAATTCCATAAAGTGAATTGTGCTGATTGAGCCCTCGGGAAATATCTCCACAATAACAAGCTAAAATCAGATAGATCCCACTCACTAAAGCAGATCTTTGTATCTTAATGCACTCAACTTTTTACGTATCTATGTATAGACATACATATTTTTGTTCCTATGCTTTCCAAAGGATAAAAACATAGCTGAATGCAATTCTTTGCTAGTCTGCAGATAATTGCAAGAACCTGGTCCTGGCTCTTGTACAGAATATCACAGAATCATTAAGGTTGGAAAAGACCTCTAAGATCACCTAGTCCAACCATCAGCCCACCCCCACCGTGCCCATGGACCACTGATAGCAATGCAAAGACTCTACTGATGCTACAGATTAGTCTCAAGTCCTAAAAACAGCCCCAGAAGTGGATTTCAGTCATTCAGTTTTGAACCTTGGAGTATCAGTTTATCAAATATTCAATGACCTTTCCAAAAACAAGTCTAACCTCACAAACAAACCCAATCTTCATGTTTGCTGACTTTGACACTTTGGTTACACCCTTTTCTTTCTGCACAAGGTTGCAGGTTATGAACCTACCCTGGTTTTCAGTTTTTTGATCCTGTTACACAGTCATGGAAAGGAAAATGTTACTTTCACTCCAGCCCCCCAAAGCCAGTCCTCCCCTGCCAGTTTGGTTGTGGATTTCTTGTAGTTTGTAGAAACTTGCAGCTACAGAGATTATAAACACAGATATGGGGGTTCCTTTTGAGGACCAGAGCATGATTTTCATTTCTGTGCCCATTTCCTCTTCTTATTTTTGATTTTGATGGCTGGAAATAATGCAGTTAGAGCAGGGAAAGGATATGGGCTTTCAGTATTGTTTGTCATTCATCCCAAAAGGAGGAGGCCACAGCAGGATGAAGAGTTGCAGAGGGATCATGTTCCAGATTCAGGAACTGGCAGCAGTAGTGAGATGGCTGTGACACTTGGCAGGGTATATAGGAGGAAATCAAAGGCACGCTGGACAGGAACCAAGCTGGATGAATGTGAAGATGGCAAATGCCAAGGTAAGGACAGGAGCTTCCAAAAGGCAGGGAAAAGGCTGAAGCAGAGAGCAAAGTGTAGAAGAGTTCCAAAGTAGGGTTTGAACAGATTGAAGAGGGAGTGATGGTAGAAAAGTCACTCAAGCTCTCAGCTTCACTGTCTGTAAAATGAGGATGATAATATCTGTCTAACTCAGAGGTCCCCATTGCAAGGCTAAATTCACCCGTGCAAAGAATACTAATGTGTTTGGTTTATATTCCATGAGCCTCATGCAAAACCCATGCATTTAATTCCATTAAAACCTCGGGGAGTAAGCCCATTTCAGTCTGGATTTGTAAATACAAAATGCAATTATTGTCGGTTATAGGATTGTGATTGTTAATGATTATTTCTGGGAAACTTTCTTCTTTTTTCTTCAAATTCACACATACAACTGAGTAGTTTTTAGGTCATACATAAATTGGAGTTAATAACCAATTCCTGAAGTAATCTTACACAGTCAGTGAGATAGCTTTAAAAAGAAAGATATTTTTAAAATGTAAGCCTGTAAGTAATAACTCATTTGATTATTCTTTCCCTGTAAGACGAACACCAGCGTTAGCTCTGTGATGAGTACATTTACACCGGCTCTCGGTTGGGCACCTTATGGCAGAGGAGAAAACATCCTCTGCTAAGAGACAAGGGTGAAGGAAGTGCTTGGGATGTTTTCTAGCAGTAAGTGCTTTCAGTCCCAGCAGCACTTTACACAAGTGAATATAACCTGCAGAAAAACCCTTTGGAAGTAATGTTTTGCCTTGCTCCATTTCAGTCCCGCACCTCGAGCATGAGTTGTGTGTGAGCCCGTAGCAATTTGGGCAGCAGAGCACTGAGAGCCCATGTGTGTACTGATAGGAAGCAAGGACAAAATGTACGTTAATTCGGCTTTATGAATCTCTTGCATTAACTTGGCATCAGCAACAGCTTCTCTTTCGGGAAGCCAGTGACACATAGCTGCACAGTCATTAGGATTTTAACTCTCACTTCTCTTCAGTGTCTAACAGGCGGGTTTTAATGAGGTTTTGTGGACTCCATAGTGTTCAGATGGTACTGTGGGTAGGAGGAGAGGCTTCTCCAAGCAGCAGTCTCCTGGGATGTAGATGTTCAGATGTTTCTGGAAATCCTGCTAGTGAATCGCCTGGATGCTGTGGGACCAGAATGCCTTCGTAAGGCTCCAGTGGCTCAAAGCCTCGGAGACGAAGCAGTGCCTTCCAGTGGGCCTTGTGCCTCCCCATTACTGAATGAGAGTGTCATCCTGTGCAAAAACCATCTCCCCAAGGCCAGTGAGAAGATGCATATCAGTGTTAAGCTATGAAACGAGTATGCCCTCTGTGCAAGGAAACCTGGATGTCAACCATTAGAATCTTAGTTTTATCCTTGACTGAAGAGAGCTGTGAATCATAGAAAAACACATTTTTTTTCTAGGGAGGAGAAAAATTCCTGTGTCTTTATGAGGAAAATCTTAGCTGTTATCAGTATTTTTCCATTGTTCTTTGGTTGTACCTTTTAATATTGCAAACATTTCTTACTGCATGGTCAGCATGTTTGCTTTCAAATAGCAGTCTTTTAAAGTGTGGAACCTCAATAGAACATAAACAACATAACAGCTTTCAGGTTTACTAACTCCTCCTGTTTCTTGCTTTAATTTCTGTCATAATATCAAAATACTTGTAATTAGTGCTAGCATGCTTACATCTGGAGTGATGTGCATGTATGAGTAGCTGTGCTGCAACTTAAGGGGCTGGAAATGCTGGCTCTAGGACCAAGATAGTATGCTAAGGGATGAAAATTTGTCAGTAAATAAAAATCCAGGCAACATATTTTTAAAATCTCATCGTGTCTAGTGGTGGCTTGACTTATGGTCTTTGAAAATTTTATCTTGTATTCAGCAATTCTTTTCTCTGTTTTAACAACATGAACACAATTTTTGCCCACGCTGCCAACATTTTCCACTGGTCAAAAAGTAGAAAGAATTACTCTGGTGATAAAGAATTTTAGATTTTTGAGATGTCAGTTCAATAGCTGATACGCACAGCAGCCTCCCAGTGTGCAAAGGAGGTTGACCACTGGTTCAGTGTACAAGGCTGGACACAGATCTGCCTCATGGAGCCACCAATGAGCTGGGGAGACTTGCAGAAAATTTATTTGGGAAATCTGAAATAATGAATGTATGAGTGTATGAGTGTCCCAGAGCAAAATCTAAATTTGAAAAATAGCTGCTGTTTTCGCATATCCATGGAAACCATTGGATTTCAGGCTGGCTTAAGGGCTGAACATGTTTTTTCTCTTTCAGTCTCTCTTAGATGTCAGAGCGTAACACAGACCTCCTTCAAAAGCAGTTGTATTTTCACACCTCTGTTTTGCAAGCTATCAGGACTATTTCTGTGAGCCTACCTCCAATCCACTTGGCTTTTTTGAAGTACTTCAATAGGGAGTAAAAAATAGAAAAAAAAGCAGTGCATTAAAACACTGTTCTTATCTTAGCTGTGGAGTAGGTAAGGAAAATCTATCTGCAAGGAGAATATAGTTTTAAAAAATATTTTGAGAAGTTTGCATTTAATTCTGAAAGCATCAAAGATGATTGAAATCACAAAAATTCATTCATGTCTAGTCAGGCAACTCTGTATATGTGCAGCTAAAAGAACATACTAGATCTGCTGCACTGGGGCTGAAATTTGTTCGAGATATTTTGCATTGAGGAAACCCAACCAAAAAAGCCTGGAGAGATAGGTCAATAACTGCCATCAGAAAGGTCAACAACTTTTAGCTGTTACTGTTCATGGCAGGTTTTAAAATGGGGACAGAGAATTTTTCCGATAACAGGCTTTTGAGCTCTGCCTTGTCTTGAAGTGAAATGTTGATATCCGTTGAATGGTATGGAAATTGATTCAGTCATGACCTTTTCGAAAACTCTCTCAGTCTATGATGACCCCCATTAACTGGAAATGTTTGCTTGCTCAGAAGGGCTGGAGCCACTTTTTCAGGTGTCTACTGAGGTGTGCTTTTGTATTTTTGACATTTTACTTGCTGTAGCTTTTCTTTTTTTTTTTTTTCCTTCAAAGGATGAATGGGAATGATGCTTTGTCATATTTGTCAGTTTGACTTGAATACCTTGCTGTTGTCTGAAGAGCAGTCACTCATGGTTCAGATCTTGCTTCTATTAGAGGAAGATTAGCCTAGTAGGCATGTCCCAGCTAAATTAGAAGCAGGAGCATATACAGCTCTTCTCTTCGGTCTCTGATACATGACTTTGTAAAGTAAATGCAGAAAGTGAAAGGTTTCTTCACACATATTGTGCACTGAAGCAGGTTTATTTGTTAAATGAACGTGACTACTGGCTCTCCCATTGATGTTCTTATGTGTGGCTGAGGGAGTTGCTCCTTGCATACAATAAGATCAAGTAATGTAGGTCTGGCTTTGTCTCTCCAGAGTCTGTGAGCAGCAGGGCATGTGGGATCAGAGCATGGGAATGCTCCTCAGCTGTGTCTGCTGACACAGCCACTGAGAAGTGTTTACATCCAGGAGGATCAAATCAGCTCCTATAGTTATCACACTCACCTTGCTTTGAGTATCAGCTTTCTTGTGATTCAGAAGGCTGAAACTGCTCATCATGGGTGCAAACACAGTGCCAGTGCAGAATCACAGAATCATAGGATATTACAAGTTGGAAACAATGTACAATGTCCATTGAGTCCCACTCTGGGCTCCACGCAGAACCATCCAAAATTCAAACTCTATGCCTGAGAGAATTGTTCAAATGCTTCTTGAACTTGGGGCCATGCCCACTGCTCTGGGTAGCCTGAGCCATGCTCATTGCTCTTGAAGGAAAGGTAGGTCTGCCTCTGCCCAGGACTAAGAAGCCTTTGGTCGGCCTATGATGCATGCGAGTACATATTGTTTCAAAGAACAATTGGGATGGAGGGGAGGGAGATGAAAGGGAGGACTGTGTCCCTTGTAAATGCTACCAACAGCCTACCTCGGATGGCAGTGCTTGTTTTTGAGCTTAGAAGAAACAACCTCATTTCTTCAGCATCATTTCTATTTTGAGTTAACATTGATTTTTTTTCTTTCCCTTGTACAGTCCTTTGGCTAATTTGTTTTTAAAGTGTTGTTTATTTAAACGAATAATCTGACAAACAGATTCTTCATCAAACTTGTCAGTTAATTGGCTCTTTCACTTTTAACTTGAACCTTACAATAAATTCTAAGCTTGATGTCAAACCATCAACAGAACATGAGAGAAGTGAGATGATTTAATAAATGGCTAGATTTCATTAAGAATACACAGATGAAAACACAACAGTATGGAACAGACCCTCTTCATTGCAGAGGAGTTGGACTAGATGACCTTTGAGGTCCCTTCCAACTCAAACGAATCTATGATTCTATGACTGTATCTGCTGCTTTGTTTGTGATGCAAATTTATAGGCTGATTTGGCTCTTTTTACACACATAGGTCCCAACAGAAAAAATCAAGCTCGAATAGGTAGCAGTTCTGGCTTTTCCCAGACTTCACTCACAGCAGATAATGATTTCCTTCATTAACTATATCATGGAGTTTATTCATGGGCAGCAGGGTACTCCTTTTAGTGCTTCCTTCAGGATGTTATCAGGAGAATAGACAGCCAAGTAAACATTTAGTGGCTTGGAATAGTGGTGTCAGTGGTCTCCATACTTAGGAGACCATCCTAGCAGTAGTGGGAGCAAGGGAGCAGTAGCTTTCAGAGACTCTGAATGGCATTGTGTTTAACGGTCCAGTTTAGCAGAAGGAGAATGGCTGAAGGAGAACCCTGTGGATAAGGTCTTGGGGTATTGGTTGATAAGGGACTCAACAGGATCCGCTAGTGTGTGCTCACAGCACAGGTCAACTGTGTCCTGGGCTGCATCACAAGAGGGGTGGCCAGCAGAGACAGGGAGGGGATTGTCCCTCTCTGCTCTGCCCTTGTGAGGCCCCTCTGGAGTGCTGTGTCCAGGTCTGGGGCTCTCAACACAAGAATGATGTGGAGCTGTTGAAGTGGGAGGAGGCCACAAGGATGATACGAGGATTAGAGCACCTGTCCTGTGAAAACAGGTTGAAAGTGTTGGGGCTGTTCAGCCTGGAGAAGACTTTGGGGAGACTTTATTGGGGCCTTCAAATGCCTAAAGGGAGCCCACAGGAAAGGTGGGGAGCAACTTTTTTTTCTCTGGAAGTGTAGCTATTGGACAAGAAGTAATGTCTTTAAACTAAAAATGAATAGAATAAGATTAGATATTAGGAAGAAACTTGCCATCCGGAACATGGTGGGACACTGGCACAGGTTGCCCATAGAAGTTGTGATTGCCCCTCCCTGGAAACGTTCAAAGCCAGGTTGGATGGGGCTTTGAGCAACCTGACCCAGTGGAAGATGTCCCTGCCCACGGCAGGGGGGTGGGAATAAGGTGATCCTTGAGGTTCCTTCCAGTCCAAACCATGCTATGATTCTATGATTCTATGAGGTATAATTCATGCATATAATAATGACTATCTGCCCTATTCTTATGCAGATCTATCCAGAGAACCTCACCAGCAAATTAAAGCATTTAACTGAAGTTCTCTATCAGCACATTACTGCTATGTTAACATGTATAAAAGAACACCTGAAAATATGTTGAACATGTACCAACATATTGACTGTACATCTGACCTTCAGAGGAATATATCTGATTATATTTGATGTTTATGTGATGTTATACATGCAGTTTTGATTTGTTTGCTTAGCGAAACCTTCACTCTTTCCATCACTCCTCATTTCCCTCCACTGCTCTCCCCTGCCCAGTGAATGCTTATTCTTTTTTTAAGGGAAAAAAGCAAAACTTCTGTAAAAAATTGCTAATGAATTATAAATAGCACCTGACTATACATTAATTAAAATTAATCTCAATTTAATAGACAACTGATTACAGGTCTGGAAAAAGTCCTCAACCTGAAATGAAAAAGTTCTTGTGTTTGTGGTACCTATAGGACACAAAGACTACTGCAGGATGGTTGAAAGATTTTATTTTAAGTTGAATAAACAAAGAAACAAGTAACTAGAACAATCACAGCACAGTACTAGTTTCCATGATGGAGAAGATTTTTGCTAACAACACCCTGACTGAATAGAATGTTATCTTAGGCTATTGATAATAATAATTGTTTTCCACCTTGCCATATGAAATAATGTTCTGCCAACTCTAGTGCAGGTCCAAGCTAAACATAACTGTTGTACATCGCTGTCTCAAGGCTAAACAGCATTATTGTCAACAGAAAGTAATTGTGTTCCGTAGATGAAAGATGAAAAAGTAAATTTCAGTGAACCAGAAAAGAGGTAAAATTGTTGGTATCATTATTATTGTAATGAGGAATTACAGGCTCTGAAAGAACTGCATACGTAAAATGCAAGTCTGAAATACATATAGTAAATGAAACCTTTTCTTAAATTGGCAGAATTTCTAAAGTTGTGTTAAGGTATTGTTACATATGTTTTTGAGAGATGTTGAGAGATGTTGTATATTTGAGAGTGACTAGAAATTATAACTTGGGTTTGATAGCCTCCAGTATTTTCATTGCTGAGTTAAAATCCAAAACAGGTTTTAATTCTGCTGTGTTTCCATTTCCTGATTGTCAGCTAATGACTGCACTACTCCTACATTGGTGACGTCAAAATTGCATTAGCTGAATACATTCTGATGCTTAGGAATTATTAGGCGATGTCTAAAGCTCAAATTTCACATGGGGAAATGTGAAAATATGAAACAGAGAAATCCAAAGTATTCTCTAGTGACTCGCACTAAATTAGTAAATTATACTTGCAAAATCAAGTACTGAAGCTGGAAATTGCTGTTTAAAGGAGCTATTTTTTTCAAATTAGCTGTGTTTGTTACGCATTCATCAAATCCCAATACTCCCAGACAGTCTGAATGTGTTGTTGGCATTATATAATCTCCAGAGGCTAGAGGGAGTAGACATCCCAGTATAAGTGGGACAGCCTGTTTACTTGAAACATAGCCACCTTCTTGATCTCAGAAAATATGAGAAAACAATTGATAATGCTTCCAAAATTAAAGTTGCTTCTTTACTTGCTTCCGTGTTATAGAAAAGTTCTGATTCACATTTTATCAAGTTTTATCAAGGATCAAGAAGTACATACAGTTTTAGTTTGAAATATAAAAAATGAGTTCTGACAAATTGAACAGAGCTCAAAGAGCAGTTGCCTGACTGAAATTGCACAGAATGGGTTGGGACAATCTCATTGTTCAAATAGTTTGAAGCAGATGTTAGGAGTTTAGAGGAAGAAGCTGAAAGCAGTTGTGATAGATGCAGCACTGTCCTTGCAAGGGGACTTCTAAATCAGTTCCATGTTAGTACTGGTAGACATTACATTCCTGGCGACATCACTTACCACTTTGGCACAGAGTTAGAATCTTTTGTGGGAGTGGTGTGGCTGTTATGTTTTATAACAAATTCAGCTTATACATTAATGATCTTTGAATAAGCAAAGTCATTCACCAGTGGCAAAATGTGATGCCCAAAGTATAAGTAACAACAACAAAACAAGCCCTTCTAAGGCAAAGACTTCAAGAGGAAATTTCCAGTCAATTTCTCCTCAAGTTGCTACTGCTAAACATGGAACTTGTACTGCCAGGATGTGTGCACTTCAGAAAACATCTCCAACGTATCCGAGTTGCATCTCCAAACATAGATTAGAATGAGCAGGGCAAACAAGACCAATGAATACCACTACGTTTTTAGTTGGGAACTCAGCAGAAGTTTTAACAAACATTTAAGCATTTTACTTTAGGAAACCTGAATGATAAGCACGCATTATCTTTCACAGATGTTTGTCTAACCAACATTCATAATATCAAGCTAACTTACGGTGACATTGTAGGTAAAAGCTAACGATCCAGTGTGCTTTTGCTTTAGTGCTTTTAACTGTGATTTTAATTGTTTTCCTTCATGAACACAACCTATTTTTGCTCGTAATTTATTTTTCTCTTTTATGTACAGTGATGAAGAGGTGAATAATACTTCTCCTTTATCTCTATCAACAGGAGGGATCTTTGAAACTGTGGAAAATGAGCCTGTTAATATTGAAGAATTGGCTTTCAAGTTTGCAGTCACCAACATTAATAGAAACAGAACACTGATGCCTAATACAACATTAACCTATGACATCCAGAGAATTAACCTTTTTGATAGTTTTGAAGCCTCGAGAAGAGGTAATTATCTCAATTACTGTGTCAGTAACATATCTCTGTTCCATAGCATGTTTCCACACCCTGATCTCTTCTTCTCATCCAGTTGTAATATGTGTATACAAATGTTAACATAAAATTTTATATTTCAAAGTTACTTGAACTAAGAATCAAGCTGGAGTTGGGCTTGTCATCTAGTTTCTGATGAAACACCTACATCCTGTCTGCATGCTAAGAGCCCCAGATGGAAGGTGGCAGGACTAACCAGTTTTTCTTTCCAAAAAACAGATTTGCCACCTGGAATTCTGCAGAAAATGATCACTACCTAACAAGGAGCACAGTGGGATGTCACAACCCATAATTAGCACATGCACACAGATATCCATTATTCATAACAAATGATTTCTACTTTAAAGAGCAGAGGCCAGTACACTCTCAGTCCTGAAATATTAACACTTCAGTGGGTTAGAGATATGAGTGCAATTCTTCTGTTACAAACAACTGTATGACAAGGATTGGACAAGCTCTGAATTTTTTGCTTATTCTTTTATTGTTCCCAGAGGGAAAATTATGGCCCAATTACTTGTGTCTAATTCACTTGCAGAGTAAAACAGAAAGAGGAAAAAATACCGTAAGTTTCCTCAAGCACAGTGTATTTCTTCACCTCTAGGAGGCAATCTTGAAGTTTGCTAAAATATATTCAGGAGCTTAGTTTCTGGAATTACATGGTGTGCATGCAATCTCAAGAAAGCAAGTCCAGGAAAAGACCCATAAGTTGCCAAGGCTTTGCACATGTGCTTTGCAGTTCGTTATAGCATCTGTTTCTGTGAATGTTACAAAATGTGCTCGCAGTAAGTTAAAATATATGTTTGCTATAAGGCAAATGAATACTAGAAAATAAACAAATCATGTAAGAAAGCTGCCTTTCAAATGTCTAAGGTACTAAATTCTCCTCATGGTACTCTAGTTTCCTAAGCAAGATTGAAGATGGGGGGAAAAAAGCAAAACATCAAAGATAGCTTTAAATCATGCATATTTTCAAATATCAAATATGATGATACTATATGCTGTCGAAAATGAAATATGCTGCATTTGTAATCCATATAATTCAGCCTGAGAAGATTTTAGATTCTCTGTATGGTGGGAATCTCTTCTGTGACTATTGTGAAAATACCTCAGTACCTTATCCATTTAGTCTGTAGGAAGGAGATCATTACAAATATTTTGGAAGTCCATAAACACAAGGAGTCCATGCAGACAATAGCAATTTCTTCTTGGTTTGAATTATCAATATTATTTATATATTTATTTATTTATTTTCACATTAAAACTTGTTATCTTTTCAGAAAGCTTCTGAATTAAACTTTGAAAGCCCGTGCATTTTATGTCATCTGTGAGACATCCATTTGTAGACTGAAAACAGAAAATAATTGATTTTTTGTTCTATTTTATTACTATTAGTTAACTAAATATTAATTTTAAAATCCTCTGCTAGTCGTGGGTGTTTGGATATTTAATATTTAGTCCAATAGCAGAGATTTCCAGACTTTCAACAAAGAGCTACCTTACAAAGAGAGCAATATGACAGCTCAGTGCAAGGCTTTGTCCCAGTCCATACAGACCTCATCAAAAACATCTGCAGTAAACTATAAAAATGGTCAAAAGTAGTTAATATTCCTTCATCTCATGTCAGTTAGCCTGAAAACACATGGGAGAGGAAAAGAAATGAAAATACACCTACAGGAGAGATTCTCTTGCTGGAAATATTAACTGCATTGGATATAGACATAAGGAGAAAGAAGTCTTTGATAATAGCATTTGACTGATTTGGAAAGATATTAAAATGTCAGTGATGTTGGCTCTTTATTTCTCTGAGTCGTTACTCATGCCTTTAGGCTTTATTGCTTCTTCTGTAAACACCGATTATGGAGTGCTATAAATCATAATGCCCTTTACTGTTTATATTACTTCATTAGCTTGAAATTAAAGCAACTTGCATAGATAGTAGCTTTCCAGTCATGGTGGGAATCTGTAATAGTGTCTGTTGTGATTCCATGAACGTATTCCCTGACATACTGCCATGACACTTAATTCATGCAACGTACCTTTGGCAAGCCAATAATTAGAAGCTCCTGGTTTCTCCAGGAAAATGCCATTCTGAGAAAAGTAATTTAGGAATCAATGTAATCTGAAGTCAGTGGTGAGCTAAGCTGTTTGGGTTTTTATATATAGCAAGCTTGTTCTAGGATATAATGCTAATCAGCAAAGCCATTTTCAGGAACCATTTACAAGTAGGTTTTGGAATAACAAGTTTACTCATTGTCACTTTGAAATGATGGACGTGGATAGAGAATAAATGGTCTCAGTAAACGCTACACAAGTTACCTGCTTTTGCTGACTAACAGCTTCTTTCTCTCCCTGCAGCATGTGATCAACTTGCTCTTGGTGTAGCTGCTCTGTTTGGACCATCCCACAGCTCCTCAGTCAGCGCTGTGCAGTCCATTTGCAATGCACTTGAAGTCCCACATATTCAGACCCGATGGAAACACCCTACGGTTGATCACAAGGATGCATTTTATATCAACCTCTATCCAGACTATGCAGCCATCAGCAGAGCAGTTTTGGATCTTGTGCTATACTACAACTGGAAAATAGTGACAGTAGTATATGAAGACAGCACAGGTAAGTAGCACTGGTGCACTGCAAGACAAGTGCTTCAGCTAATGAATGTACATAAATAAATTTTGTGACAAAAGTGCCTGTGGTAGCTCAGTTTGGAGTACTTGCAGCAAATACAAAAGAAAAAGATCTCTTAAGGGGCAATTAGGCTTCTGTGCCTATGGCTCCTGGAAAGCTGTTCATTTCATCCAAACTTAGAAGTCACCAGGAGGTAGCTCCAGAATTCTTGGTAATAAGTCACCTTTTGTTTCTTATTTGTGAACCAATATCAGCTTCAAACTAATAAATAGTCTAGGGGTCTAGGGCTGATTAGGGATTTCCACTGAGGGCCTTAAAAAGAATGCATTCACAAAGAAAAAGTTTAAACTGCAGCATTTTTAACATAGAGATTATCTTTTTTCTTGGAACTGTCTCAGCAAATTCAATTGTCAGCTGGGTACCAAATGCTGAATCTGAAAGTTAAAATTTGTGTAAATGTTGCCAGCTTGGAACTCTTAACTCAGATTAGATCATTCCTTCTTTATCACAAGAACCTCCTCTGTGGAAAAGCAGTCGTTACAGCTGTCCAACAAAATACCATGGACAAAGAATATCAGTTAAACATCCCTTTCATTCATATAGCAAACAAACAAATAAATAATAGTAAGAAGAGAATAACAAACTCATTCCTGGGAAGAAGTGATTTCAAACTTTATCAGAGACTATGACTTCCATTTTTTTAATACACAGACACTGAGCAAGAGCACTGATGTTATAAGGCAATCCAAGCCACTTTTGTATGTCTTTAGTTATCTAGGCTTTACTATTCCTGTAGCTGATACCACTTGTTGTACTAGTAGCCAAAATATAGCAAGCAGTGCCATTTCCCTCACTGGAGTGAGAAGAGACTTTGTTTCTGAAAAATCTACTAGCTCTTCTGATCATTGATATAGTTGCATTCCAAAGTTTTCTCAGAAGCAGTCCTATCCAGTAAGATCATACACCAAAATTTATTGCTTGCATGATTGCAGAGAGTATGATCTCTCCTGCAGTGAATACTCTGTCACAGATTGTCCTTAATTGGAGTTCACAAGAAGATGTTTACAAGTAAGCAAACCATTAAAGGCTCAGAGAGGTCTATAGCGCTCCCATCAAATTGTGGGAAATACTAAGCAAAGCATATCACCTAACAGTTTTTTTTTCACAGGGCACTAAGTTACACTTAAGGGCACTTTCTAAGCAGCAGAAAAGATTTTCTTGGGAACATCATATGTGTTGAGATGAAGAAAATAGAGCCAATGGAGTAATTCTTGAGCTAGAGAAATATGCAGCTTTTTTGCAGTCTAAGCAATGGATAAGACTGAACTTCATATGGGAGGCTGAAGTGATACAGCCCTGAAATCATAATTGCAGGAAGGAACCACAAAGTCCACTGTGAGTTTGCTGGCTACACAAGGGCATTCAGCTCCTCATGCCCACTGCATCAGGAATGCTGGACAGGACTCAGGACAGTCCAGGCAAAAGCTGGCCAATGGCTAATAGGTGCACCACAACCAGCACTGCCTATCTTAGCCTGATGGAAACACTGAAGAGGCACAGACCACAGCTCTGCTCTATCTACAGTGCCCAACATTTTTTTAATTGGTCTTTATCGGTCAATAGAAAATCTTCTTTTTCAATGAACTCCCTATTAAAGTTCCCTCTGCTGACTTGTGTGAAGTGACCCATTTGGAAGATCCTAGTGAGGCTGGAGTGCTGAAGACATAAATGAGGTGAAACCAACTGTGGATTGTGTTGCAACATGACCTTAGCTGTTGGTAGATCTTTTACCTCCAGCAGCATTTTGCAGTGGGGTGGCTAGAGCATACTAGTTATTCTCACTCCCATCCTTCAACACCATCTTTTTACAGTAAAGGTGTAGTAGATGTAGAAAACCATGTGCATTCCTGGAAAATTCCGCTATGCTTTAGCAGTCATTGATGCAAAGTAAGCATTTCACAGTCAGCTCTGCTCTTAGACTTGCATTTCCCTTACTCTTCCCCTTGCCCACATAAATATTGCCCTTTTAGAGCTCTAGGGATGTCCAAGTTGGTTCTTCAATATTGGCATAAAACAATCTTGGCTGAGCTGCGAAAGCATCTACATAAGGCTTTAAAGGGAGTATACAAAATAAAACCAAGCCAAACAAATCTGTGTTAAAGTCAAATTGCAAAAACATGTCTGAAAAATAGAACTCTGCTAAAAAAAAAAAAACAAAAAACAAACAGAAAACAAAAAACAGAAAACACAATAATTTTAACACTAGAAAGGATATATTTATTTGTATACGTTTGACAGCACATAAGAAGCACATCTCCTGCTGGATACCAGGGGTAGATTTCAATGCCAATATTCTATTCTGCTCACCTTAGACTCAGAATATACCACAGTGCTGGAGGTAGAAAAGAAGGAGCAAGTCAAGCTGTGTTTACCACAGCAGACTTCTTGTATCTACATTAAGATGGTCTAGATCAGCAGGATTTCTCTTGGGCTTCTAGTAGAATATGCAAAAATATACCAGTAGGTAAACAAATAGAGATCTTTTTCAGCCTACCCCAATAGCAAATTAGCATTCCAAAACACCAAGTGTTGTGTACATATTCAGTTATAAAAATTGATTGATATGAAAAAGACTTCATTTGCAGGGATATTTCCAAAGTAAATTAATCATCAATCATTTTATTAACATAAAGTCAGGGAAGAAAAGAGGTCAACTTTGATCAATGTAAATATTCTTTGGTTTGAGTTTAAATTGACACCATTTAGCTGGAGCTTTTTTTTTAGTTCTCATCTCTCATGTTTGTCATTTTTATACTACAAGTAGAAAAAAATCCAAAGATTTTTTTTCTTTGAGACAAATTGTATGTGAAAGCAGCTTCTTTCCTAGTTAAACAATGAACTAATAGCTGTAGCACTGAACTTCCCACGATGCATACTCAGGTTGTTTCGGAAGTTGCAGATCAGCCCTGTTTCCAGTTTAAGGGTCTACTTTGAAGACTGAAAACCCTGCTTTCATCCTTCACACTGCAGTACTGATCTAAGCCCACATGCCATCACAACCACCTCTGGCACAGAGGCCACATACCATGCCTGTCTGCCAAGCTGGGGTTTCCCCCCATCTCCTGTAATTACGCCTTTCATCACCACATGCACACTTCCACCAAGAGAAATGCAGGTTTGGGCAGAGCAGTGATAAAAAATCAGTTCATCTCAGTGAACTCATGCTTCCTAATGATCTGAATCACTTATGTTTACCCTCCTTATCTCAAACAGTATTTAACATCCTGCCAGTTTTTGCAATCCAACGGTTTTTCAGCCATAACTTTTTTCCAGGTGCTGATTTTGGAATGAATACAGAGACAAGTGCGTGACAAATTTCTGAAAAACCTACTACTAGCCTTCACAGATCTTTATTGTTTAATAAATCTTTTTTCATTGACATCTGCTTTTTGTGATCAGGCAAATGAATATCTTACAATATCTTATAGTTCTGAATTTTTTATGAGCATGTTGATATATGAAGATGGGCACCTCCCAAGAGGGGGCAAGTGCTATACACCTAGGAAGCTGTCTATATCAACAGAATTTATCACACCAAACAAAGAAATTTATTGTGATACAGAGCTATCTTTCCTTGTCAGCTCAGTGTGTCTTTTACTGTAGACCCAATATTTTGTACTTCAGCATTTTGTAACCATATCAGATTTGTTCCTAATTTGTCCACTGCTGACACTTAAGTGTAAATTATTACGCATCATCTCATGCATGCTTTTTAATATTGACATATTTCTGGTGTTCTGTAATTTATTCAAAGTTCTAACATTTATTAAATAAATGGTTGAGTATTAGTAATCTACTCGGCAGACTCTACAGGACTTTCAATGATAAGCAAATTTCATATAAACGAATCTAGAAAATCTGCAACCAACAGTGCTAAAAATTGTGTTTGGAATAGGAAGCACTTACTCATCCTGCTTCTTATCAAACACAGAAATGTTAGCAACTTTTGTCTTCCACATACCATGCTAAGCAACTTTACTGTCTCTTACAAAGAGACCTACAGTACTTTGGAGCCTGTATTTTATTCCAAAATCATATTGGAAAAATTCCTTCATTTTTTCTGAGTGGCGTCAATCAGATTTTTACCCTCTTGTCTCTCAGCCCACAGTATAAATAGAATAATAAAATACACTGTAGCTGATGTTTATTTCTAACTGCTGTCCTTTCTGTGCCATTGAAAGATGGACTTTCAGTCAAAGTATTGGACTTTCAGACAAAATTATTTTTCAAGATAGCAAAGTAATGGCTTCTGAGCATAGGATAAAGATCCCATGGTTTTCTCCCTTTAAAATTCACAATTTACTCCTTATTGCCTATAGTTTTCTAATACTAAGGGGAAATAAAACTCCTACGCAAATACTGTTTTTTTGTTGTTTTTTTTTTTAATTGAGACTGACCTCCTTTTTTACATATTAGGCATAACTCAATTTATTATTGGAGCACCCAGGCTCTAATCAGCCTTAATTCTGTCTATTAATTAATTTAAAAGTGTTAATTTATATCAAGTACAATGCCTTGCCTGTGTAAGGCAAAGACTCTTCTTTGGGAGTTTTAAAACAGTCTAACAAAACTTTGCTAAAGAGTGCATTGTACATCAAGCATTGCACATCCCAGTCTTGGGTACCATAAATTACGGTTTATCGTTCTACATGCCCGAGCTGGGTATGCATCTTTTTCCGTGGTTTATTTTGTTTGCAATAGATCCATTCCAGTATCCCAGTTTTGTGTATTGGTATTTTGCACATTGATCTGTAACAGACACATGACTTCATTTCAGTTGTCAAAGCTCAAACAACAGCAATGATACTGCCTTCAGCGCAGGTTTGGCTCTGCTTTTTACCTATTCCATCTTCCCTGAATCCTGTGATTTTAACCTACCAGAAGGTGAGAAGGGCAACCACACCAAATACTTAATCTTCTGTAAGAATGCCTGACTTTTTCCATTTGATAGTCAGCTCTCCTAGCTTTGTAAGATTCTCAGGAGCCAAATCTTTTTGTCATATCATTTCAACCTGATTGCATAGAGCAAAACTTGAATTTTTACAAAATTTTCTTCCTTTGAACTTGCATCATTCAAACAAAAGCTCAAACTTGGCTAATCGTAATGGTTTTCTAATAAAAACATTTTCTCTCACTGCAGTAAAACCACCTCATTAACTTTTAAGTGTGAATGAATAAACTACACAAATGTAGTATTGAAAAAAGAAAGGGGAAATGGAGGAGTGCACATTTTCTACTCACACACTACCACCAGTAGTGTATGATTATTACCACCAGTGTGCATGATTATTTGCCTGTTGGAGCACTGCATTCATGTTAGGCATGTTTGAATTCCTAAGTATATCACACACAACTTGCTGCAGTTTTAGGCATTGTGAAATGATATGAAATATTCAAAGACTTTCTCATATTTAAACATTTTGCTTGTGTCAGAAAAGACCATTTCTCATGTTCAAATCACTAAAAGACAAGTTGGAAAAATACTGAATCCAGTAATGTTAAATACAATTCCTAACACTGTTTCTAAAAGAAAAGGAAAAAGAGTTCTGAAGTCTGGATAAGAGAATAGAGACAATAGACGAAGAAAATTAGTGCTAAATGTCTGGTTTCCATCCCTACAGCTTTGATTTGATGACCCAAATTGTGCCTTTTCTCTCAATAGGACGCTCTTTGGCCTCTTTGAAGTTTGCACTCAGCTACCGCAGCTTCACCTGGCTATACTTTACAACATTTTCCATACTGAAGTTCCTGCTCTAGTGCAGACCTGCAAAACTGTTTAAGTCACATCGTTTACTTTGTAGGGAGTGAACAAATACTTAGGATAATGTATGAATAAGGATAACTTATGACTCCTTGCCATACTAGCTGCTACTTCCTTTTTCAGACCTCAGAGGGAGTCACTGAGGCCTCTTGACTATTGTAGACTGGGTGGTTGGTCTCCATAAGCAAGAGGAAAATAACTGCTGTAGGGACTGTGCTTTCCCAAACCTTCATCCCTGATCCCTGGGAGTCAGACTATGTAGTTAGCATTCAAGATATGTTCCAAATAAAATATCGGTAGCATAACATCCAAGGGTTTGCATTTGCTGAGCAGGAGGAAGAGGAAGAGGAGGACTGATGATTGATTGATGGGAAGCACATGTCCTGTGTGGCTGAAGCAGATTAGCATCTTTTTCTCCTGCCCTTGTAATTCAGCTGCGCTGGGAGTTAAGTAGTTTCTGATTCTGCAAAGAGATATAACAATACTCAGTCTGAGGGTGCAGAGATTCCTTACATGCTGGACTCCCCTTATCTCGAAACTAATTCTATCCTGTTAGAGTCACTGTTCAATATAGTGGCTAAGACACTGCAGTCAACAGTTGAATACTTGAATATATTATACAACCAAGTTATAGTTTTACAGACAGATTACATAAACTCCTACTTGTTAGTCAGTGTTGGAAGGATGCACTCCATCCCCATAATAATGAGTTCAAATTGTTTCATATTTACACAGGCTGGCTTCCAGCCAGGCTCTAATCTCACAATGTGCGCAGTAATTTACATTTGAATACTCATAATACTTAATATTCTGTATTGATTGTTGATACTTGAAGACCTGAAAGAACAAACCCAGCATTGCAGGCAGAAGGAAAGACTATTTTTTCAAAAAAAAACATTGCCAGAAAATTGAGTGAAAGCCAACAACGGAAGCCAACAGCCAACATAGCAATATGTAGCAACTTGCTAACATCAGAAGAAATCGGGATGTTTTGTTTTGCCTTCTGTGTGCCATTGGATCAATGAACCAAGGATATTGATGCACAAGACAAATATAATACCACTCCCAGCAGGAGAGCAATGAGTTTTTTCATATCCATCATTTGTTTGATTTTTATTTAAGAAGTGCTCCTTGCTCATATTATTTCCCCCTCTCTGCATATTGTTAAGACACCCTTTTACTTTCACACAGCAGGAGATCACAAGTTTTTTTTGTTGGAAAATTAAGTTCATGGGTAATGAGAAGGAGACTGTAATCACACACCTCAAAGAACTCTTAACTATCTTACTTTGTTTTTGGAGGCAATACAAATTACATAGGAGTGCTGAATTAGCTAGTAGAATTGCTCTGTGTTTAAATACTTGGGCAAATCTTCAACTGGTTGAGCTTCACTGACTTCAAATAAGCCCTGTAGATTTGTATCAGCTGAAGAACAGCACTAGGAATCACGTTCTTGTGTTTACAGATATAGAACTGGATCTCAAAATATTTCAATACTTTCTAAGATCTCAGAATTGTGGAATGAACTTAAATAAGTCATTTAATTTTACTATGCCCTTGAGCTTTTTGTCTCTAAATTGATAATAAAAAAAAATTAAAGTTCCCCTCTCTGGGGTATTGCAATATATGCTGAAATGAGGACAATGAAAGACATATGGGTGCTTATTAAGAATAATCATTGCTAAGTGCCACTCAAGCTAACCATTGCTTCTAAGTGAGCAACAGTGGAGATGCTGGACATTGAGTGGTTTCCTTCCACCGTTTCTCCTCAGCTACATATGCTTACTATTAGGTAGGAAAGTTAGCAAGGGGATTTATTTAAATGTATGTTCTTGTTCTTTAATATTGAGATACTAATCACTGCCAGCTACTGCTTTTTTTTGCAATATACAGTATCAATATTGCATCAGTGCAAACATATACTATAGTCAACAAATTCAAAACACATTTCAGAGTATTCAGACGCTGAAGCAAAGTATAATCGTGAAAAGGAAAAGCTGTATCAATCAAGAGGTTGGCAAATATAAAGATAGCAGCTTAGAAACGTGAAATGTTAGGACTGGTAAAAGACACTTTCCAAGTGACAATAAATATTCATTGCACAAAAAACATTGTTTGTATAATTGTGTATCATTTTTCAGGTCTAATTCGTCTGCAAGAGCTCATCAAAGCCCCTTCTAGATACAACATTAAGATCAAAATCCGCCAATTGCCCTCTGGGAATAAAGATGCCCGGCCTTTACTCAAGGAGATGAAGAAAGGCAAGGAGTTCTACGTGATATTTGATTGCTCACATGAAACTGCAGCAGAAATCCTTAAGCAGGTAAGCAGAATGGGGTGAAAATGCACGGGTTAAATTTGCATACTGAAAGCTGTCAACCTCAATAATTAGTACAAGGGACAGAAGGCACTACAGAACTTGCAGCAATTTCAGCACTCAACAAGATTTCAGGACTTCACAGAGCCAGAAGAACGAGTAGCAATATTGATGTAGATGTCCCTGTTCATTGAAGGGGAGTTGGACAGCATGACCTTTAAGGGTCCCTTCCAACTCAAATGATTTTATGATACTGTGATGTCTGAAAATAAGTTTGTAAATATCCATCAGAAGGAAATATAAATTTCTCTTTAAGATTTCAGGTTCTGCTTTACTAGGAAGACTGCTGCATCTATTTTAGCTTGTTTTAATTTATTTGATACACTTTGTATGTATTCTCCTGCAAAAAAAGAAAGAGTCCCATTTTGGAGCACTTAGAGAGAGTGGCTTTCATTGAGGTATTGCCTCCACAGAGGCTACCCATCAGGTTCAGTTCTGAATGTAGTAACAATGGGACATTAATCTGTTGCAGAAAATAGCATATCTGTGCATTCACATCCTGTAACAAAGCAAAATGTGGTCTGCTGGCATTATCTTATTGCATTTTAAACTCTGGGACAGCAAGAAGATGGAATGGAGACATTATCAGAGAAAGAAACTGTAATTTAAACAGGAAGAGAGGCTATTGTTCAAGGGTTGGCATGGTCCTGACCTACATGTGAGAGCTGGACAGTCACACAAGACAAGGACAGATGCCAGAAAGCCTGATGGTAATGGGCTGGGACATTACCAGCAGCACACAAAGAGTGGTGCAAATTAGAATTTGCTGTTGTCACTTACTATACATTTCTAGACAATCAAAGTCTAAAGCACTGGGTCCTACAAGTCAATGACCTATATTCAATAATCTCAAGCAAGCAGCATTTTGGGAACAATGTTTTCCTTGGATTTTTTGGTTGGTTTGTGTTGTTATTACTGTCAGTCAGTTTAGTGGGAAATGTTGATTCCAAGATATCATCAAGAAAGTTTCCACTGATCTAAAGGCACAAAGATGGGATGTCCTGTAAAGGTTAAATTCTAATGGTCCCAATCTGGTATGTTTTGCTGGAATATTTAATGTAGAGCAGCATTCTGTATCAAAGTTGGTAAGTCAATATACTGGATGTAATAGTCAGTGGGGCCTGAAGCCATCTTGTTCACACAGGAGACCCTTGGTCCTATCAATACCAATTTGCTTGATGGTGTCCTAAATGAGCTGGGGTACACAAGTTCCTATGAGCTGAGAGGGCTGGCTTTATTGCTATCAGAAGAGTGGACCTGTACTATATCTTAGGGTTTTCTAGGTGCAAGCGATATATTTATAACAGGCCCAGATGCAGGTGTGGTGTTGGGAACATGGGGAAAGAACTGCTGTTCCACCTGCAAGAAGCAAAATGTGGGGAAGGGTGGGAAGGAGAGCTGCTGTGCCTTTACCCTGCTTGGCAGAGGACTATCCAAAAAGCATTTCAACCTGACAGCAGGGACAAGATGTTCCAAAATGAGATTTGTGGGGGAAGGGTTAAACTAACAGCATGAATTTTCAAGGCTCTGCAAGAAGATAGTGCAGATGTTTGGTACACTGCAGGAGGCACAGAACTTCAAATGCACCAGACTGAGTGTAAAAAAATATAAAATAAAATAACCTTCATGTCGAAAGAAGAAGAGGAAGAGCTAAAAGATGCACTAAGACAGGGCAAAGTGGAAGAACGGTTTTTGTGGGAAATGGATCAGGGGAGACAATAGATATGCTGCAGATACAGATAATGCTTTCCAGTGCCTTGAGAGCTCAGAGAGGGATGATGATGTGGAAGAAAAAAGAAAATTAAGAGAGGTATACCTGGGGGTCAGAGCTGTGGGAACAGAGGCATCATAAATACAGGCTAGAAATAAAGGGAAAATAGCTTTTGTATGAAACGCTTCTGTGGCTGTATCTAGCTGCTGGTAGCTGTAACTCAGGTGCTGAAGCTTCTCACTGTCAAAAGCAACTGTGAAATGCAGAGGTGTGCAGGGCTTCAAATGTGTATGGCTCATCTGATTGTAGGTCAGCCACCTGCATTACCATGATTCATGTTCTCATCACTGCACACAGGAAGCTGCATATAATTTTACACTGAATGAGAACAAGATGTTGAATAGTATTAAATTTATTTTGAGAAAATTATTTAATATTAGTAACAAAAACAAACAAAAAAAACCATGAAAAACCATACCATTATTAAATTCTATAAGATTTCTGATAGGGTAAAAATCAGTGCCAGGTGTCACCTAAAGCAGGCCCCAAAAGAGAATTTATTGTCTGACTACCGCATTTACAGCAACACAGTTGAAACTTAGTAGTCCACACAGAAGAAGATAAATAAAGGAGGTGGAAATGCGCAGTAGGTTGGAGTGGGAATGGTATTTCACAGATTAAAATTGCAGCACAGTCATACAAGCATGTGCCCCCATTTCTTATGCTTGGTTCCTTGTATCCTGCTCACTGTCCAAGCCTTCCTGGGTTCCTCCCAGAGCTTTGTGGAAGGGTCTTCATCTGCTTTCTTCATAGAATCATAGAATCATGGAATCAAAGGTTGGAAAGGACCTACAAGATCATCTAGTCCAACCGTCCTCCCATTACCATTGCTACCACAAACTAAACCATATCTCATAGCTCCTCATCCAGATGCCTTTTGAACACTGGCAGGGACAGCGACTTCACCACCTCCCTGGGCAGGCCATTCCAGTGCCCGACCACTCTCTGAGAGAAAAAGTTTTTCCTTATGTGTTATCTAAATCTCTTTTGGCACAACTAGTGGCCATTTCCTCGGGTCCTGTTTGTTGCCTGGGAGAAGAGGACAAACCCCTCCTCATTACAACCTCCCTTCAGGAAGTTGTAGAGTGTAATAAGGTCTCCTCTGAGCCTCCTCTTCTTCAGACTAAACAATCCCAGCTCCCTCAGCTGTTCCTCATAAGACTTGTGCTCCAGACCTCTCACCAGTTTTGTTGCCTTCTCTGAACATGCTCCAGGGCCTCAATGTCTTTCTTGTAGTGAGGGACCCAAAACTGAACACAATACTCGAGGTGCAGCCTCACCAGTGCTGCTCCTGCACAAGTACAGAGAATCTCTCCTCTGTATCAGCATCAACTCCATCTCTTTTGGACACTCCATGTCTAGGCAGCCAGCATCCCTCACCTCCTCCAAGCCTTGCCTCAGCACCAGGGGCTCTCCGAGACAGGGCTGCTTACAACAATGAGGGGCGCTGGCTGAGGCATGGCTTGTCTGCTGGGAAGGGGGGGGCAAGGAAAATCCAAAAGCACTTTCTGGGACTGAGGGATCAGTGCATTGGAAATGGTGCCCTAAATGTGTCAGTGCATGGAGCTGTGTGTGGGAGCATGGAGCTGTCCAAACTTGATATCTTACCAGGTGTGGAACATGAGGAGGTTACCTCTTTGCTTGCCTCCTTAGAGCATTTGTTTAGAAACGAGCAGAAAAGACAGATTCCTTCCTTTAAATGGGACAATCTTTTGCTTATTTACAGCTTCGAATAAGATGCCATTGAGCCACACTTCTTCCCTGTGCAAAATAATAGGAGAATCAATAATCTAATTTAAACAAAATACAAAGCCTACATGCCTCTGAATAATCTATTCTCTCAACTCCTGCTTTTTCACTTCTCTCTGACACGCTACAGAGAGCCCAGATTTTCACAATCGCCAGCCAGCTTAATGAGACCTGGTTCTCTCATCGTTGGCATCTGGAAGGAGTAAGCAGAAATTGTGATTATTAATTGCTGCTTTTTCCAGTAGTTGCTGTGATTTTTCTCTCCATATTCCCTCATGAGGAATGGTTACCACGTGACTGGTGCATGGTGCCTAAGGGAGTTTCATGGCTCCATTTTCTGGTACCATGCAGTCAGATGACTAATCAAACCAGCTGACCAAAGTGACCTGTAGGCCACTATCTGAAATAGGGTACCTGAAATTACTTGAGCTCAGATGTTACACCTGCAGTTTTCAAATGAGATGGTAGAAGAAGTTGCAGCTGATCTGGACTCTCATGACTTACTTGAAAATATTTTCTGATGGAGCTTTAAAATTCGTGAAGACTGAACAAATCCTCTGACAAGCAGCAAAACCTAGTATGGAATCACAGGATGGCTTGGGTTTGAAGAAACCTTAAAGATCATCTAGTTCCAATCAGGTGCTGAAGGCAAGAACTAAGTGCAGTCGAGGTTTCTAAGGGCAAAACTGTGTTCTCCAAAGTCCCAGCATAGGATCTGTAGGAATCAACTTGGTAAACTTCAGCAGTGCCTGCCTTACCTTGTTCCAGTGATGCCTAGCATGTCTTGCCTTTCCAAGCCCCCAAAGACATCCCTGAGAGAGTGTGAGGTAACAGGGAACCCTCCAAAAATATCTGAAATCAACAGAATTGAGTACTTTACATGAGGAATTTAAAAATCACTTTCTTAGGAAAAAACGTGGTGCTTGAAACACTTACCTGAAATATTTCATGGACAGAGATTTTGTTCCCGTCTAGACTAGGAAGCAACTGCACAAGTCAGTTAAATCCAGCTTTTGCAAATAGCAATCTGCTTTATGTGCATATCTTCCAAAATGTTCTTACTACTGCATTTACTATATTTTGTTTGATTTTGCCTTTTTAGATGAGGAACTCAGTTCAAGAGGTTAAGTTGTTAGTGTTAACCTTCAATTTACTCTTCTAATACACCAATACTTGGCATAGATATTCCTGCTAGGCAAACTCATCTCTCTTAAATTACATTGCTACTAGCCTAAAATTATCTACTCCTTCCTCCACAGTTTAAAATAATTTCATGAAATGTAAAGCATATTTGATCAGGCTTAGGATGATCATAAATCATTTTATAAAGACTTCCATGTGTGCTTTCAACATGTGACAGACAAAGAGCAAAATAACTAATTTGGTTCGTAAAGGAGTACAAAAAATAAGTGTCTCTGTAGAATACATTCTAAGTATAGTAATAAATTTGATAATATAGAGAACATAAAACTCCAGTTCTTGAATGGGTGAAAATGGCAATCTCCTAAGAAAAGGCAACATAAGCTGTGTTCTCACTTCTGCTAGAGGAACACTTGTGGCAAATCCTCCCACGTGCCCCCGTGCCACAGGGTGAGAAACAGTCTCACCTCACTGGTTCTCCTCTCTCTCACACCAGAGCTGTGCTTTCCTGACAAATCCTGATGGGGCGCATGCTCATGTTAAGAAACTTTATACCATTTTGAGCTGTATCACTGCTGTCCCACTGAGTGGGACACAGGTTGCACGGAAGGTTTCCAGTGAGCTGTCATGTCCAGTTTAAAGCTATCCACACTAAGTCCAGGGAAGCACTGCAAGAACAATATAAGCCTTTTATGCTGAGCAATTAAGAGGCAATGAGGCACAGGGTCTTTTATTCATTATGGCATATATTGCTTATCCTAGAAAACAATGGTGGTGCTAATTAATTGGATAATGAAACACATTCATTTCATATTCATGAAATTGAATAATAGCACGAGTAAGAAAAATGCGAAGTGAAAATAGTAAAGTATTTGATGTAGTTCCCACTAACACTCTTCACCATCAGTCTGATCCCAGCCTGCCTCCAAGACTAAGACTAGCTCTAAATGGGGAAATAATTATGCTTTTTTTTTTTTTTTTTTAACGAGATGAATAATCAAGTTAGAGCTGAGATACAATGCAAGCCAAGAACAAGGAATCCAAAGAGATTTACATACATAAGAGATCATGGAATCATAGAATTATAGGAGTTGGAAGGGGCCTCTGGAGACCATCAAGTCCAGCATCAATGCCCCTGCTACAGCAGGTTATACAGAAAAGTGTCCAGGTGGGTCTTGAATATCTTCGGAGAAGGAGACTCCACCACCCTCTGGGCAGCCTGTTCCAGTGCTCTGTCACCCTCACAGTAAATAATTTTTTCCTCATGTTCAGATGGAACTTTCTGTGTTCCACTTTGCACCCATTGCCCAAAGATAGTCTGGTCCCATCCAAACTGCAGATGGTATTTTTGATACAGTCTTTGTCCACTTATATGCTTTGACCATTGATACTTGTTCAAATTCACACTGCATTTCATAAACCACAGCTAAAAGTACAGGTTTACTAAACATAAGAGCAAAACTTTGATTTGAAATGGACAGTTGGAGACGGTAGTCTATTATATTTGCCACAGTAACGTATTGGGTTGGCTGAAGACCAGATTTTATATAGGGCTCTGTGGGAAGGAGACCTGCAAGGAGAATACAGAGCATTTTATCTCGGTTTTGCTAGTTTACATTCATCTAAGTTCCACAGTAAGTAAAAGTTGCTATTATTTAAATAAGAGTATTTAAATAGATGCATAATTATTTATGTAATTGCATGCAAATTATTTAAATAGGAGAATGCAATCAAATCTCGTTCTAGTTTCTTATGGGCTATATATGTATAAACAAAACTTAGTGATTTCCTGTCCCTTTCCTGGGCTGTTCTGCTCATTTTCTGTACTGGGGAGGCTCAGTGGGAAGAGCCTGTGCAGCTGCTTTGCCAGGTTCTTCAGAGGTATCTCAACCTGAAAGGGATCTTTGCTCCCATCATACTTTTCTTATTGTCTGTCTCATGGTAGTTTCTGGAAGTTGCTGTCCCCATATCTGCTGTGTTGCAGACAGACAGCAGAAAATGAGCCCTTGCTGCTGAGAGCACACAAGTGCAACTCTTCTAATTACACTAATATGAGCGTTCAAATCATTAAGGTGATGCTTTAGGGTCCTCAGTATGGTAACTAACATCCCTCCTGCTGTTTCTTATACTTGCCTTCATTTCCTGTTTTCCTAATACCATCCTTCAGAGTAAACTCTCGGTATGGTCATCAAATCTGTCCATTCACTGGGAATTATACTTAGCCATTATGTTACTCTAAAAGAGAAATAAATAAGTTATAATTGCAAAGTCTCTCAGAACCATGAGTAAAAAGCACTTTATTTGGGTCAATCTACAAATCACAACTAAGTCTAAGGGCTATGTACCTGTTAATTAATTATCATTGCTAATGAGTGCCGGGGGGGTGGGGAGAGACAACCGGTGCAGTCTGTTCTTGTGATCAGTGCTAAGTAAGGGAGCTCAGCAACAGATCAGGGCCCAACCTGAAACAGATCAAGCATCAACAATTATTCCTTAAAAAGAGAAGGACATTATTACTGTGTGTGTGCCGCTTACAAGCTCCCTTCCAGCTATCTGTAGCTTCACATCTTAATTGAGTCATTGCTAATAGAGAAATTATAAAAGTGACACATCAGTTCAGCTTTCCTGGGAGGCTGCAATACTTTTCTTGGAAGAAGTTCAGCAAGCCTCTCTCATGGCACCCTTGAAGCCAGGTCATTGTCAAATCCAGGGCACTCTTCCACTGCTGGCCATTGTAGAATCATTAAAGTTGGAAATGACCACTAAGATCACCTAATCCAATTGTCACCCATCCCCACCACGCTCACTAACCATGTCTCTCAGCACCACATCCACATGGTTCTTGAACACCTCCATTGTGAACCTGTGTCTCATGTATGACAGATAACACTGTTGGTCGAATCCCATTTTTTACATGTAATTGTCCTTGTTTGTCAGGGGTTCTGTTTTGTTGTCAGATGTAGTTCTGTAGTATGACTTTTGAAATCATTATTATTCACAGGCATGTGCGTGCTCTGCCCCCTCAGTTTATAGTGCTTTATTTGGGAATCAATATTAAAAAAAAAGTTTTAATCTAAAATGTGTTCAGGAGGCAAACGTACCTGTCTCTCAGGCCTTTGGATGTGTGAAGAAAATAATAATTGGGCTACCCTGGATTAACTAACTGTATACTCAGGAGCTGTGTATCTACAGCTGCACGAGCTAAATAATTCTTCCCAGACACCAGGCACTTGGTAATCATTCAAACTAATATATTTTTCTAGTTGAAGTTTGTACAGTCAATGGATATATAGATATTATAAATACCAAAAAGCTTGGCTAAGTTGTTAAACCAGAGTAAAGAAAAGATAAAGAGCTCACCCGTATCCTGGGCTTGCTAGGAACCTCCAGAAGAGAAGATCTCCAGGAGAGATCCTTCCCCACTGGCAGTCAGCTCTTAAATGGGTCTAGGAGGGGTGGAGTCAGGCTCCACCCCTTCCGGCAGCACAGGTGAATTGCCTTCACCTGTGCTCCCATGGCTGACTCACTGCTCGCCCCAGGTGATCAATCAGAGGTTCAGGCCGTGATTCAGCAGTGCCCATACAAAGTTGTATTTAAAGATGTTATATAACTTAGCATTGTCCTGATCCTCTATCATCTTACTATTTCTATACAGGAAGATTGGACTGTATACCTTCTGTTACAGAAATGCAATATCAGACTTTATATATCAAGCTAAGAATTAAAACTTTAATGAATAAACAATTTAAATCTGGGTATTTGTAACCGTCCTTTGCATTTATTGGTGTAATCTTACTGTCATAATTATGTAGCACCATAAACCAACTGTGAGATTCAGGACCAAGTAAATCTAGGCATCCAGAGGCGTACCTGTGTTCAAGCCACCTTTGAATCATTATTACCTAGAAGTTGCTCTATGTCTCATATGAAAACCTTGGATTATTTCAGTACACTTGCAACTAAAAAGAAACCCATATCACAGAAGTCCTGCCTGGCATCTCCTTCAGTAGCAGGGACCACAGTCACAGAAGCAGAGCTGGTTCAGGGAACAGAATGCAGTCCAGCCATGTCTCTGCCAACAGCATGGGGCTGGAGCTCAGTGATCTTTAAGGACCCTTTTGACCTAAGCCATTCTCTGATTCTACAAATCAGCTGGGAAACACAGCATGCAGAGGTGTTCAGTGATATCACCATATATAATTTTATGTGTATAAAAAGGGAAGGAACATCTGTCTCCAGGGTTGCTAGGCTGCTGACTTTTCCAGGTAATAAAACAACTCTAAGAAAAGCAATACAAGAGGGTTAATAAAATAAGAAATAAAAAAGGCAATTTTGACATGTAAATTCAATTGAGTGTTTCAGTAAAATACTTGCCTTCTGGCTTGAATTTAGTGGCTGGAAATGGATTGGTTGTTTGTGATTAACACTGTGCTGTTTTTATTATCTTCTGCAGCTTAGAAAGTTTAGGTTCTTCCCTTTCTTTATATGAGGAATTTCCATACACAATCAAACAGGCTTCTACTATGAAAGAATTTTGGCAAGCCAGATCAGATCATTTTCCCCTGTCTTTCAAGTAACTATCCAGACACTGCCAAAGCATTCTAAAATACTATTAATAGCGCACATTTACTTTACTGCGATCCAGACTGAATAACATTTAACCTTTCCCTGTATTTCTGTCGTGATGATGAATTTTCCACTGGTTTTCTACCTCACAGCTTTTCCTCCACTTCACACAGTCTCAAAGAGGGCAATATGTTCGCATCACAGTAGCAGTGTGCATGGATGTGGCAATAAGCGTAGGTGATGCCAGACTGGAACTGCAGAGCATCCCATAACACACAGTGGGGGTGGCCTCATGTAAGCATTTTCAGCAGTTTTTGGACAGGGGCTGAAGGGAAACCACATCCCTTCAGAGGTTTGCATCTGGCCCCACTGCTATAAACTGTCTGCAAATAAAATTCCTTTTAGCATTTCTAAACTGCAAACTAAAGACCTGGTGTAATTCCAGATTAACCCATGCTTTTTAGTATACTGAAATGAAACGTCCAATGTAAAATATACTCTACTTTTAATCTCTTTCCACAGATTCTCTCCATGGGAATGATGACTGAATACTACCACTACTTTTTTACAACACTGGTAAGAAACACTGAAGATCTGGGCATGATTTTCTTTCCATTGCAAAAAAGTCAGCTAGAAAGTTTCCATTCCCATCTGTGATTTGTGTTGCAATTACTCAAGGAATTTCCTGGAGAATGAGTACTAACAGTCTTTACTGTATTAAGAGTCACAGGTTTTGCAGTATCAGTCGGGCTAACCAACACCGTAATACAATGTAAACCAACTTTGATAACACATATAAGGCGCAGTCATTGGTACAGATGGGTCAGAGTAGAAAATAATGAATGAATGGCTTTGAATAAAGTATGAAATAATGAATGGATGGCTTTGCAGCAAAACTGAAACCAGGCCTTCTGCAGGCAGTGGGGTACAGCCCTCATCCAGCACAGTGTGTGAGCTTACTCTTCAGTGTGTCCCTACTTAGCTTAAAAAGCAGTACCTAATTTTTAGCTAGCTGAAGACCACCGAGCTCAACTGCACTGACCCTGTTCCTCCAAGCTGTTTTTTTTTTTTTTTTTTTGGTACAGTCATAAAAAAAAAAAAAAGAGTAATTCAGAGGTGAAGATGCGTGTTTTGTTTTAGCAAGCGTCAGGCAAGGAATTGTTGTTTAATTCCTATTAATTATCTAATTTACACACAAAAAAGAAAATCACGTATTTCTAAATTTCTCTTGAGTTGTTTGCTACATTTTCTTTTATAGTACAAATGTTAATTACTTATTTCAAGACACATTTCTATATTTTAATATGTATACCACATACAACTGAGTCAGTGCTAAAGATCTGTTTGCATTGTAGACTTGCATTGTAGGAAGACAGACAAGCACCAGTATTGCTAGAACAATCCTAGAAAATTGGATTGTGTCAGTTCTGTGCATCAGCATATTCTTTATTTCCTTTCCATATAAAATTTCATGTGGAAGTGAAAATTCATTCTGAATCCAAGAGTCAATTCGTTAGTCAGAAAAGACTGTTCGGAATTGAAAATTCCAGTAGCCTGAAATAGTTCTCTTTGAGTCCATTTTAACATCAAGGAAAATGTGAAAATTTAGGGTTTACTGTAGATCATACTGTTTTATACAATAGCTGTGAATATACCATAAAGTGGTAACCAAGAAAAACAGTATGCATGAGATAGTACAAAGCATTAAGTACATTAAAAAAAAAAAACAGTAAACACTGTTGATGGTATCTAGGTGTTGTGGTATAAATGTTGATATTTTCACAGCTACTGTTGTCTTAAACCATGATCCACATATTTGTCATTTTACCAGCTTTCTAGGATCAGCAAAAAGGATTTTTTTTTTTTTGTGGGGGGGGGGGGGGGGGACCCCTAC
>JAOWBP010000001.1:87878188-87902249 GCA_028571105.1 Tragopan temminckii | reverse complement strand
TATAAATGCTAGTGGTAGCACACATAATATGTATATTTTATATATATATATATATATATATATATATCTTGTTATATATATATATATCTTGTTTCAGCAGTGTAACTGTGTTCCCAGAAGCAGGAGAGAAACTAGAATTTTAGGAAAATCTATGTCCTTACTAATCTCTCATCCCCTCCTTTGCATCTCTCTAATATCTTAGTGTCCTTGATACTCTGAAACAGCATGAACACCAGGAAAAGCATCTTCCTAGTTATCTGTGAGTGTTTAAGTATTCATAATAAGTTCTGCTTATTCAGTTTGATAAAGAGCTGCAATACTGCTATGTTTCATTAGACAATAAGGCTATGACAAGCTGCACATTACAAGGAGATGAGGATTATATATCCTATTGTTAATTCAGGATTTCTCCTTTCATGCTATAATTTTTGCCCTGATCACAGATTGTGGGAGATGAACAGAGCATAACCAAGGCAGTTTTGAGCTCACATCCCATTTTATGCCCAAATTGCACACAGAAATGTATTTGTTCTAAGTAGATCTTTGAGTTTCTTTGCAATAATTTAAACAGAATCAAAATCAGAAAGACAAATTCCAAGACTAGTTCTTGGGCCTCTTCTTCTTATGCATAAGAATAGGTATCAACATTTAGGCACTTTTCTTCAGAAAATGAGGTGACTTCTTGTTTCTCTGTGCTATCCCAAGCGCTAAAACATAACAAGGACAAGGAGAAACAAATGATAAGAAGAAGCAGTGTAACCTCCCAGTTACTGCAAGGTGGGATGGATGAGTAATAAGTTGCACAAACACAAGATCCAAACTGCCAGGTTGGGCAGTACTGCCCAACATACTAACCATGTGGGAGGCATCATGTTAACTAACAACCTTGGTGGTCCCAATTAGGAATGCAAAGCAAGGTGTGCACTGAAACATTTTCACTAAGTACTTCTAGAGCCTCTAAGCCTTGGACATAGACCAACAGGGACATCAGCACCAATGAAAAATTCAGTCCTGAATGCACATATCTCCTGTCTAATAAAAAGACCTGTACTCAAGCCCATTGACTTGAGATTAATGTGAATCTTTCCACTGAGTTGGAGGGGTTTGGGATTAGGCCTTTAGTCAGTGGGTTTGTTTGGAACAAGCATTTGTTTTAAGACTCTTGACACTGAGAATAGATGTTGTTGTCTTTTCCAGCTTGCCTCGCCACTTACAACATTTTCAATTTGCTTGAGCTGTGAGAGCATTGTTTTGTGCAGATCCTGACTAGTGTGTCAAGAGCAATTCCTCATCTGCAGTACATTAAGATTAGTTGATAAATTCAGATCGCAATGGAGTTTTTTGCTGGCAATCAAATGCTGGTAAGACTGATGCTGTTGTAATGTATCTAGGTAAATGAAACAAAGAATCAAATCTATTAATTTCCCAAGAGAGTAGTGCAGGAAAGGAATAAAAAATGGTGTAACTTTGCAGTTCATATAAACATGTCCAGCTTTTCTCATCTGCAGTTACTGCCTTTTTAGATGCCCCTGCTTAATTATTCAGTAGTTTTTGAAGAAATATAAGCACTTCATTTTTACCACAACCATATGCATTACGGGAATCACAGACAGTCCTATCTCAAGCACCAAATCAACAAAGTACAATGCGGGAGAAGATAAGATTTTTCTTTAAAAAATTCACTGATAAAGGTTTATAGACTGTGCAGTATCAGTCTGGGGCTTACTGGGTATGGTTTTAAACCAATATGTCAATTCTCAGAAGAAATACTGATGCACAACAAGCATCCAGCAGTTTTAGTAAGATTTCAGCATCATAGAGGCATTGACTATCTTAGACAACTAGAACTTAGACGTAGAAATTCACCTTTATCACTAAGGTAGCTCAAAAAGACAAGTAACCTTCCTCTAAGGTGGCAGGGGAGGTATGGCAGGGGAACTGCCATAGCCAGAGCTCAGTGGAGCCATTGTACCCATTAGTGTCAACAGCCAAGATACCTGAGGGCAGTCAGATACTTAGAAAAAGCAAATACCTTTAAGATACTTATCTGGTGCTCAGTGGGACTGATTTCTCTGGAAAGACAGGATCTGTGCTACTGCACGACTAGTGGCTCATTAACACTCCTCTCCATACCATCCTGTTGCAAGCAAACTCCTTCCTGCATTTTCTTCCCAGTGTCCATCTGAAAATAGTATGAAAGTAATTTACATTGAAAACAAAACAAAACAAAACAAATCCATCAGCATTAACAACTGACTTCCAAGGAGAGCCCAGGAAGGAAACAGTGGATTCTTCCTTATCACCAGCCCAGGGTATTTCTTCTCAGTACTGAAGCCAGGTAAAAGGAAGTATATTTAAAAAAAGCCTTTCTGTGTTATTATTTTTTTCATGTAGACTGAGGCAGCTCTGATGTACGACGCAGTTTACATGGTAGCAGTGGCCTCCCAGCGTGCCTCTCAAATGACTGTCAGCTCCCTGCAGTGTCATAGACACAAGCCGTGGCGTTTTGGACCCAGATTTATGAATCTGATAAAAGAGGTAAGTGTAGACCATCTGCTTACAGCCAGCATAATCCTTCCTCTGTTCTTTACTGTTCGGGCTTGCGTTACTGCTCCCTGGTCTTTGTCATATGCTGTATTTTGATTTCTGGCACCCAGTTTTTCCTCACTTTCCCAGAGGAGAAACGTTGATTTACAGATACAAGGTTGTGTTTTACAGACACAAAGGCTGTGTTTTAGTTGCAACTTTATCTGGTCTTTGAGAAACATGAACTGCTAAGCCCTTAGTGTGATAAAATCTCAGGCTAAGGCACAAGACTTCCCATGGGTTTTGCTTGGGTAATTATGGATATTTATAACTTCTAAAATGAGCAAGCATTCCAGAAAATGGAAGAGTCAGTTCATCACTTTAAATTGATTATTTTACAGATTGTTTGATGAATCACTGAGTAATACAACATTCAGAAAATACTGCAATCACTACTTCTAAAGAAGCAAATTGCTTCATGAGGTTATGCACTATCTCATAAGACTTCATCACTGGGATATCTTGATCCATAAATATTCTAAAAATACATGTTTTAATTGAAATGTCCTCACATTTCCAAAAACCAGTTTGTATTATGAATCTCAAAAGGAAGCTTCTCCTTTAAGGCAGAGCATGAAAGTGGAAATTATAAATTATGTGTAGCTCCCTAAGTATACTTCACCATTTCCACCAATTTTGGTTCATGATGATGAAATTCCTTTAAAGCCAAACTCATTTGTTCTTGAGAAGGTGGAACAGTACCTGTATATTGAGGTAAGTAGTGGCAGCACATCAGGGCATACAGCTGAATCCAGGAATATCTTAGGAACAAGCTGAAAGGGAAGATGTGGCGGCTTCAGGGCGTGTACAAGAACTATTGACACCTCCTCCAAACCCAAGCAAATTTCTTAGAGTTGCCATAGTCAGTCTATAACATGGTGATTCACCAACACACAGAAGTGATACTTATTAATACAGTGCTCTCCACACACAGTTCTGTGGATTTTAAGGTTTCCCCATAAACTTCTTTAAAATATAAGGAAAAGACAAGAGTCACCCTGGAACTGAAGAGCATTTAACTTTTAGAATCAAGGAAGCTTTGAAATATTTCCCAGCAGTGACTCAGTTGTGGGAAGGCTCGCAGATCACAGCACTGGCTCTTTCTACTCTCACTGATCTCAGCTATATTACATCCAGCTCCTGCTTTGGGGAGGAAGTGGTAGGGCTGTAAGCAGAATCAGTAGAAGACAAAAAAATGACCTCAGAGGACGAACTTCCCTCCCCTTCTGATTTAATCTGAATGGGAACTTTTTGATCTTGTACTTCTCAACCTCAAGGAAAATGAGGTAGCAGCGCTATTCGTTGAGGGACGTGGTTAGTGAGCGCAGTGGTGATTGATTGATTCATGTTTGGACTGGGTGATCTTACCAACCTTGATGATTCTATGACATATAATTTCTGATGCATTTTTAAAAGAATTACAATGATACTGAAAGTTAGCAAAAGACTTTGTAATCAGTGAACGTACCTGCATACTTCTATATCACCTATTTTGGGTGATGCTGATCACATAGCTTAAGGGTCCTGAATTGCCAGAAATTCTAGATGTATCTCTGCAGATTCTATTCAGAGTTTATTGTTAAGCAGTTATACAGTTCCCATTTATCATGTACAGCTGGCTTCTCTTGTATGGAGTGAGATATGTGAGCTAATTAGTGATTGTTGTGCTGATAGTGTCTTTATTGGTCACTAAAACACTGATTTAAACACAGCAAGGGTCTTATCTTCCTGTTTCTGTTCTAGAAAAAAAAAAAAAAAAAGTGGTTATTAAAATTGCATGATAAGGCTTAATAAGACGGTATTATATTTCCCTTGAAGGCTATAACAGGTATTGGAAACTAAATAGCAAATATGATTAGATGTCACTCATGCTAGGATCTGATTTGCTCAGCAAGGAGGGATGAACTGTCTAAATTATGAATTGAATGGAAAGGCTTGGAGAGAAAAAGTCAAGCAAGCAGAAAGAATGGTTTCTGCCCACATAAATACAGTTTAATTATACTAGATTGTAATATGGTACTGGCAATATGTGAAGCCATTTTACAGGCTGCTCTGAAGACATGCTGGTCTCAGAGGATAACATTCAGACAAAGAGGCTGTGTGCAATGAGTACTGCAGGTGCTAGAGCTTGGCAAGATCTTCAATGGCTTCCTGGTGTATTTTGGTTTCTTTGCATTATATCTTAGTGGTGATAAAACAAGTGAGATGACTGCATTTCTTATGAGCCTATGCTATAAAATGCCAGACTGTTGGTAACCTTAGAAAAGACCTCAGAACTGTTCTGGACATAAGCAGAGGATAAGTGGAAACCTCTTCACTCTCTAGAGGGAAAATTAGATTTTTTAAGCTTGTCACTATCCTGTTGGGAAGTCAAAGTCAAGTGCCATGCCTGGTCCTTAGAAATGAGAGCTAGCTTCTTCCAGAAACCAATGGGAGAGTGGATATTCTGTGACAAAACATCTCCAGGTTTATGCTGTTTTGAATGCAAGCTCATTGGAGTTAGTTTCTGAATTTTCATAGTATATAAAACCAAACTGTATTGTAATGTAATGTGTGAATACTCCTCCATTGACCTAATGACTTCAGGTGTATCAGGTAAAAGCAGTATCAGAGTAACTGCCTATTTTTCCTAATGGCCAAGACTTACTGCACTACTAGTAGGCCTATGAGAGAAAAGCAAAAGAAAAAAACGTCTGAAGCTAGAAAACAATCAATTACAGTGACAGAAAGAGTAATCTTCTATTCTCTAAAGATCTCATGAGCTAATGCTGATTATAGGAACCATTTACCAAACTGCATGGAAAAGAATCCTGCCTAAAGTTCCTTCAACCTGAGGACAACTTTGAGGTCAGAGAGGTCATCAACTAGTTCTCATAAAGGAGGATTTTATACATAAACTACACTGTCTGGGATAAGATTTTTCTCCAGTAGCTCATAAAGATCTTTTTAATGAAAAGTAAATCCTTGTCAGAAACTTGTCTCTCTCAGTGACCTAATGTCATTGATATCTAAATGATATTGTAATATTTTAGCCCTTGCAGAAGCATTTACAGAGAGCAGATATTGCCCATGTCCAGAAACAAAAGTAAGAAAGGGAATAAGAAAGGAGGACTGATTCCACCCTTCCTGAAAGGAAAATGTGCATAAACATAAAACAATTTTTCACAATTAGATAATCAGATTCCCTAATCATGTCCCCTTTAAATAATGAGTTAAGTTCCAGAACATTTGTCTATTGATTTTTATTCAGTTATCTTGTAAACCAATGTGAGCTCCCCTCACTCGATCTCAGAAGCAAGTAAATGAACAACTGAATAGAGAAGAATTTCGGAAGATATGGATGCAGACTTTATCTTCAGTAACTTTATTCCCCTCAAAGAGAATCACACTCACAAATCTCAAAGATTTAAACAAAAAATCTGAAGTATTTATATCTACGTTTCAGTTTCTGTTTATTGATGACAAAATATGTCAGCATGGCTGGTTAGTAGAGACCAGCAGTAAGAGCAATACACCTATGTTCTGGATCAAAAACTGCATGCAATCTTCTTTTGGTAGTATCTTGATAATGTATGGCTGAGGTTAATGCCAACAGACATTTATATTCTGAAATAAAATTTTAAAATTTATGCAATTATCTATGCACATATAAATATCAAAATAATAGTTCTGGAACTTGCATAGTAAGAATAGAATAGATAGAAATTATCAGCATGTCTCCGATACTATGATGCCTAGAATTAAAACAAGAAATCTGGCAAAAAGATTGTGTATATTCTCTTCCACTCAATTTTTACTTTCTCAAGGATTGCCTAGAAAGTAGACTTGTTTAAAAAGTGGACAAGAATTACTATAAACTGTTTTTATCTAAATAGATGAAGATTTTTTTTTATATTTACTACACAAAATGTTTTGGAACATATTTTATATGTTCTAGCCTACTAGAAACGTTCATCATTTATTCCACACTGATATTTCCATTTAAGTGTTAGCACATGGACCAAACTTATTTGTACTGGATCCCAAGAGTCCTAACCATTGAACCATTGAGCAATTCACTGTGGACAGCCTTTACACCAAAGACCTTGCAAGATAACTGTTAAATGCAGATGGTTTAGATTTCAGAGCTGTGTACTCTTATTGAAACAATGTGTTCATCAAGGACACAGCCTCCTACTCATTCATTCACATATATTCCATTGCTTGGGTTCTGCTATCTTGGGTGGAAATGACACTGTGCTTTGCATATGTGAAGTCTCAATGGGCTCTCTGTTGTTCACTGAGTCAACATCACTGTAATAAGACAACAGCGTGGACAGGGAGGATGTTTCCCACACAAAATGTTGGGTGGGAACACTAAAGCTCTGACTTTGGTTTCTGGTTCTGCCATGGATTCTCTGCAACCATGAGCAAATCATTTTCAGCCAGCTCCAGTAACTTTGCCTCAGTTACCAGAGAAACAAAAGCAGACCATTGCTTTGCGGATATTTCCAAGGCACTGATATGATCAGGCTAATCACTGTCTACACATGTAGCTATCAAATCAGTCTAAAACAAAAGTGACAGGGCCTTTCACCTAGTAGGTGGCAAGGCTGTGATTCCCTACTGTAAAAGATGTATAATGGCTCTTGTCTAGTTAATGCGTTCAGGCTGTTAGCTATGTGGAACAGGATCTCCCCATACTGCCTCACCTGTACAATCAGTATCTGTTGCAACGAAGTCTTATCCCCTGTTATAGCAATAGTGCAAAGTTGTTTTTCGTGTTCGGAGTCAACAGTAAATCACACAGCCACTTTAGTGGCAGTCACATTTGTGCAGTGTAAAATAGACACTGCTCCTCCTAGGAATGCGAGATTTAACCTTCCCTTCTGACCCTTCACTCTCACTCCCTCACCTCTGGTATCGTTGTAAAGCTATTTGGTAAGTGTAAGCTTTAATGGAACTCAAAGGCATTTCAAACTTAGATTCTGAAATGAATCCACCTACTCCGTCATCCTCAAGTGTTCGGTTTGTTTATCAAATATATCATACCAAAAGCCTTTCATATGACTACCTGAAAGTCGTTAAGCTCAGCCACTGTCCTGGAAACAAGTGTTCTTGAACAGTTCATAGAAACCTTTTTTTCCTAAGAAATCCCTCATCTCTATTCATCCACCATTTATCTCTTGTTTCTAGTCAGGGATTTGCTCAGTCTTGTAATAGCTGCCTAAAGTCCTTCCTAAGAACAAGCCTTCCCACACTGCCTCTTTTCCATTTCAATGCCGTTTACTCTTCTGAGTAAAAAGACTCTGGCACATCATGAATTTCACCCTGCAGCGGTGAATGCTGAAACTACTTTTATTGCTGCTGTTATGCTGGATTTGGACCAGGATAATGGCAAAGTCATACACTAATTCACTGTATTCCTTAATCCTTGAGAATCTTCTTTAATAAGAGGATTAATTGTAAGAGCTGATAAGTTCATGTGTGGCTCAGAGCACATTTATTATGATTTCCTCTGCAACTAGAAGCAATAGAACTATCTCTTAAATCTATCAACTGTCTCTGCTATTCTAACAAAGCAGGAATTTTTTCTTCCAAAATGAAAGAAATGAAAGGAGAACTTAAAGAAAGTTTTCTTTGGTCATTAGCATTTTGATTGGGCAGTTTATCTGCAGAAAAGTGAATCGTGGTAATGAGAGCATGAAGCTACATGAGAAATTTTACAAACTGCTCAGATACCTGATTTTGTAGTCAAGAAGTAGAAGTTTAGAGCTCCGTGAGTAAAGGAGCTCACTCACTGTCTTATTCTTCACTATCAAGTAACACAATTTGTGATCTCAGTATAAGTGCATTAATTGTCAATAATGATTCTGTAAACCATCAACCTTGTTGCTTTTTATGATAATGTAACTGTGTCAGTGGACAAGGAAAGAGACACTGATGTCATCTATCTGGACTTCAGTATGGCCTTTGACATGGTCCCCCATAATGTCATTTTCTCCAAATTGGAAAGATGTGGATCTGACAGGTGGACTATTTGATGGATGAAAAACTGGTTATGAGATTGTACCCAGAGAGTAGTGGTCAATGACTCAGCGTTTAAATGGAGATCAATGACAAGTGGCATTCCTCAGAGAATGGCAACATGCTCCCCCACTAAGTGGGATTGAGACTCTGCAGTCTGCGGATGACACCAAGCTGTTTGGTGTGGTTGACACACCCGAGAGGCTGGATGCCATCCAAAGAGACCTAGACAGGCTCAAGCAATGGGCTCAAGAGAAACTCATAAGGTTCAACAAGTCCAAGTGGAGGGTCTTGCACTTGGATCATGGCACCCCTACTATCAGTAAAATTTGAGGAATGCTGTAACTGAAATGAAATTGTGTCACTGCACCACTCACAGGGGTAGCTTCACTCTTATTCGCCGTATACTAACTATGTTTATCTGAGGTGAAATGTTCTAATAAGATGGTGGCTAACACAAATTATAATGTAAAGTCTCTCTTCAACACAGGACTAATTCATTTTCGAGAACTTTATTTTGGTAGACCAGTAGATAGGTTAAATGAATTTCCTAATTTCAGTCCAAACACCAGTCATTCTGGAAGATGTAGAGGTACAAAATGACTAGCTAGAATGTCTCTGCCACTGTATAATGGTAAAGGAGTAAACATACCGTCTTCCTAAATTCCAGGTCAGATGATTGCCAATAAGTTGTTACTCTTTTATAAAAAATTACATGATAGTGATAAGTTAATACCTTTTACTTTGTAATTGCAGTAGGATAGAAATTTTCAATAAATCAGAAATACATGCTCAGTTTTGCCTAGTACGTTCTAATAACAAATATACACAGAATAACGCCAAAAATTAAAAAAAAAAAAAAAAAAATCTTGGAAAATACAATCATCATTTAAAAATGCAGTTCAATTATTTATCATTCTAGGTTAGCTGTAGGTTGCTCAGTAAAACAATCTACCAGAGGTAATCCTATTAACAAAACTGAGTAGATAGGATAATATCCATTCCTTTCACTAGACTTCTCCACTAGTGAAAAGTCCAGTGAAACAACTATAGTTGCAAAGTCCTATTAACTACATGGAGAAATTCTACTGTTTGCATGCCTTTAAGATGAGCTATCAAAATGCTCAAATTACAGAGGAAATGAAAAAAGAAAAGAAGAAAGAAAGGGCCATCATCTACTGTGAGAATGTCTCAAGTCAATTACTTGAGAAATAATAAAGTACTTGAGAAATTAAAAGTAGTACTTTTAAAAGAAAGCTGTCATTTAGCACCACATTTATATCCAAGCATCGTGTTCAGATAAGGTGTTAGTTAGCTTCTACTTACTATACTTTCCAGTTACTAGTAGATGCAAAGTGTCAGAATACCTAGCACAAGCCAAGTTTGTACTTGGTTCTTTGGATCTGAGCAACAGAACAGTTGGTTTTCCTCAATAATACTACTCTAAGATAGCTTTTCACTCAGAAATTTTATCAACTCCTCCTTTTGTCTATATCTTTTTAAAATTTGTTAAGTTATAATCACAGTTTTGTTTGTATATGAAAGGTGCCTATGTGTGCCTGAGATGCTTTCTGCTAACATTAGTTCCAGGCATGCCTTCAAAATGGGGAGGAATCTTATTTTCTGAACAGTGGGAATTATTAAAGTGGAAGTTAAATCGTATTAAAAGCTATAACTTGAGTCTGAAACTGTAAAGAGATTGGTTGATTAATTACAAGTGAAGGTTCAAAGAACCGCTTCAGAAAAACTGTTTTATTTCACAGGTCATTGGAATAAGTGGAATATTAATAGAAGGGAGGAAATGTATGCACATTATGAAACACGATTAAACATAATAATTTTAAAAATTAGAATAAGACTGTGCACTTTTGTATTGCCAGGCCACTTTGAACACTTATTAAACGGCCTTGAAGAAAATAAAAAGTTCTCTAATCTGAATTGCATGTGAAATACAATTAATCATTATCTATCACTTCAACACTGGGCTTGGTAAGAGTAAATATGTCACAGAGAGATAAACAGTTAACTAAAATGTTTGGATACACATCTATTGAGTAGGAAAAAACAAGATCATGAAAAGGTAATCAATTTGTCTGACAAAGATTGATATTTTTGTGTACTGCAATACAGCATTGGCAAAATTGTCTATATCCCATTATGGATATATCATAAAAAGGAATATTTATTCAATCCATGCATCGTATACACTAGGCATTATGATTTACTGATCTAGTTATATCTGGGTAACAGAAATCGGAAAATCTGTGAGGTCTACTGCAGACAAAATAAACAGAACATGAAATGCACCCGTTGTTTTAACTTAGGGAATTTGGAAATGATTTTCTGATTGAGCCATTGATTGGCTTTGTTGAAATCTAGTAATTGACTCATGATGATGAAGTGGAAATTGATATAAAGACCGTATGATGGTTGTGTGAATAGATTGCAAGCTTCTGGAGTGTTTGCTCTTAAAAGTTAAGTCACATTAGTCCCCCATTTGTTATAATTTTCCATCTGTATATTTATATAGAAACCAATACTATGATTTATACATTTAAATCCAGATGTCATTTTGTATTTTACCCATAATCTTAATCTTCTGAACAGAAAGTTTCAGTTTTAGTTACTTGGTTTCTTTGTGTAGCTTGCCTTTTCAGGCACATGACAACTTCTGGAGAGGTCTAAAGATTTAGCTGTAAGGAAGTTAGATGTAATTTCTTCTATCCACTGCCTTCCCCGTGCTTGGTAAGAAAGAGTTGGAGTAGCTGAAGGTTCTATATGGTTTGCTAATTGACTAGCTAATGCATTGGGTTAATTCCCTGTTTTGTTTAATAAACAGTAGAAGTTATCAAATATTTGCATCTTATAAGTAGGAACTATAGTTATCTGATAAGACACAGTATTGGAGGCTGTGGGATCTTATTCTGAACCTCACTTAAACGGCACAGTACCCTATTGCTGTGAACCAAACTGCTGAACAAGCAGAGCAGAGTCTCATCACAGCTCTGTTGTCAGAGGCAGCTTGCAACCTTGCAAAGACAGGATCAAAGACGAGCAAAGGACGTTACAAACAAAGTGACTGAAAATCACATTTTTTAATTAAGCTGAAGGCTGTACTCAAAGTTATGCTAAAAAAAATCAAAAATACATTCTGACTGTAAGAACATCAAATTGTGTCCTCAGTTCCACAATATTAAAGCAAGGACAGAGTGTAAAAAGGCAATTTCTTTTGATGAATTACTTGATTAAGTTCCGATTCAACTTTTATTATGTCCTGTAACATTTAACACAGAGTGGTACTAGAAACATTAAAACAGCTATAAATCTTGCATATAAAAGCATGAAATCTCATTGCTGTGTTCAACAGACATGCAGTTTCTGGCCATTCCAAAAGTTCTGCTTCATTTCTAGTCGTTAATTGCATCTGAGAACTGTGCAAATGCTGCCTGTTCTGTTTGTCTGAACACGATAACTAATAGGCATTCATATACTCAATTTAACTGACGGGCACCTAGATGTGGCATACGGATATGATTTCTGAGCAATTGATACATTAGTTTCTTTGCATGCAAGAAGCAATTGTGCCTTAGGATGCAAATCATATTAAAAACTGGGAAGTGTTATCATAGACTGCAGAAGGCCCAGGATTGGCAGCACGTTCTTAGCTCATCCCTCTCTCTGGCTCTTGAAGAAATCTTTGGTTTCTGATCAGGAAAGAAACGTCACCCATCTGTCTGGACATGCTGTAGACACATGTGAAATAGCTGCCTCAAATTAAGAAATTAAATGATGCTTGTTGGACTCTAACTCCAATGTTTTACTTTTATTTAGAATAAATAAAATAAATATGATTATAAGAGAGAGAATTTCATATAGAATTTAAAATTTATGTAGCCTGTGTCTCACGAGGAGGGTCCGAAGAACACCTTCAGAATTGAAGGTCAGCTCTGCAAAAGAGTCACTGATTCCTGTTTATAATTCAAATCATTATTTAATGGTCTAAGTGATGCTTAAGGTAAACAAAGACTATATGCACTTATCACTGCCTTGAAGCTTAAGCATAAATCTGTGCAGCTTGTAACATCTTTTGAGTTCTTTTTAATGGAGAACACCTCTTTCAAAAGTGAGTTGGCATTTTATCATGCTGAACTGAGATTTAGGCTCCTGATACTATTTCCAAACCTAATGTATTTCCTCCTTTATGCCTTTATTGAAGATCATATCATGTTAGTAGAGAAGCAGAGCACCTGATATGTAATCAATAAATGTGAACATTTCACAGAAACAAATTGCCCTCTGAGGAGGAATGGATAGCTAAAGATCATATTTAAAAAAATGTTCCATCTTTACGAATAGGAGATGGGGGTCATGTCAAAGTAATGAAAAGGCAGAGTAGAAAGGAGATATATAACAAAATGCATTCCTCTGTCTTCTTCCTATGCTAGGTCTATTATAACAGCATACAATACCCTCAAGTGTTTCACTGTTTATAGCTGAAGTTTTCACATATTCACCTGTCAATAGTGTGGAAAGTCTCATAGAAAGATCATTGCCACTGTAGTTTATTTTTCTTTTATTGCTTAACCATACTTAGAAATCCCAATTTCTTTACACAAAATTCTAGATTAATCTAGATTCTAGACTTGCCTGCGACACATGATGATAGCACAGCCTCTGAGATTAAATCCTGCAGACTCAGAGCTGGAGTTTAGATTTAATGCGAAGGAGAGACATCGTTCTCTTAATATGATGATTTTTAATGCATCTTTCATTATGTCATCTGTCTACAACAAATTAAATGAAGCAAATAGCAATGTGCAGAGGAAAAGCTTGTAATTTAAGAATTAAATAGCTGATGCACATGAAGAAACTGCCATCATTTATCATAAGCTTTTCTTTGAAGAATTTAATCCAATGTGGGAGTTCCCAAAAATAGGTTATGAAAATCATCTGCAGTTTGAAATGCATCAGTTTCTTTCTTTTGCAGTTAAGCATTAGCTTTGGGGGAAGAAGAGGGATTATGTGAGACAGATAAATCTCATTTGAAAAAAAAAGTGAACATTCTGGAAAGCCTACACGATACAGAAAGCTTCAACTGTTTAAATTCAGGAAAGGTTCAAGTCGAGGGTCAGGAGGAGGTTCTTCACCAGAGGGTGATGGGCATGGAACAGGCTGCCCAGGGCAGTGGTCATGGCCTCAAGTGCCACAGTTCAAGAGGCATCTAGACGGTGCTTTCAGACATATGGTCTAATTTTTGAGCGGTGCTGTGTGGAGCCAAGAGCTGGAGTCGATGACCCAAGAGGGCCCCTTCCAAATTGGGATATTCTATGATTCTAAGTTAGTTCTGGACATTGATCCTGCCACAAAGAAGAACCATTACTCAGTGCAGAGAATCATCATGGCATTATAGCCTGATGTACAAAATCCGTTACTTTAATTTACTCCTGCTGCTAATGTTTAAAATAAGGAAAGCATGAATTCACTTAGCTACGATACAACAGGCAAAATGCTACCTACACCAACTTCTATGCTATACTTCAAACACATAATACTCATGTGTACATTGCACTACAAATTGTTTATTAGTTCTCTATGACTGGGTGCGTTTTTCCTGAAAGCCTGCTTTTAGAGCCATCCTCCTCATGCCATCAACACCTGTGACAACAGGTAGGAATCAAGAATCACTATTAGGAATTATACCCCTCGTTTACTTACTTGGAAATTTGCATCTTCTTCACCTGTAACCTGCCCAAAAAACCAAACTATTATGACAAAAGCCCTTCTTTCATTTATCTCTTCCCAGAAAAATCCAGTTTTCCAGGCCCAGGGTAGCAGAAGCAGCACCTAGCACATGAGACTAGGAAAAGCAGAACTGAAGTGTTTAGAAAGCTTTGGTGATTTGGGATGGTTAATTACCTTCCCTCAAGAAAGACCTCCTGGGGATCCCATTCAGTACTAGTTGCCAGTCATTATCCTTCCTCATGGAGAATTTTCAAGGTCCTGGGCTGAAGTAAACAGTATCACTCCAGAAATGTTATTGGTCTTAGACAGCTTTACTCTGACATTCAGACTTGAAGCTCGGACAAAACTTTTTGATTTCTCTTGTGCAGTGCAAAACTGCCCAGTCATTGGGTGCATGCGATACATACTTTATTTTCTCACTGCTTTTTTATATGCAGTACAATACATATGCAAACTGTCACAAATTTGTGTCTGCTAGTAAAATATAAAACATATTGAAGAGAAGCTAGATGAAGGAACAAATGGAAGATGCTATTCTAAATCAAAATAACAGAACAGTCTAGTTAGAAAAAAAGTATTTAAAAGTGATTGAATACCATAGCTAATTTGAAATGCAGTATTTGTTGTGGCTTTAGAGTAGTAGTTCCTGGTAAATGGAAGAGTGTTTTTGTGTTTTCACAGGCACGGTGGGATGGCCTGACAGGGCGCATAACCTTCAACAAAACCGATGGCTTACGGAAGGATTTTGATTTGGACATCATTAGCCTCAAGGAAGAAGGAACAGAAAAGGTAAGCAAAACAATGACAGAAAGCTACTTTGGCAGTTGCATGGGAAAGTCCATTTTCCTCAGCTTGAATCTCCTATAGTTGGGGTAAAAAAAACACTGTGACATTAAACAGAGCTACTAAGATTTAAAAAATTATTTTAAAATGTGTATCTTGCATTTTGAGGCACTGGATAGGAATTTTGGATTGGTGATGTTACTACTGAATGTCAGTAATTATTCTAAGTGCACATTGCCACTTATAATGCCACCACATTGTAACTTAGAGTGGTAAGGTTATATATATACATGTATATACATAAAACTTAGACTTACATGCACTGCTTTTAAAAGGTGTGACATGAGGGAGAGAGAAAAGCAAATGGTAGAGTAATAGCCTCAAAAAGTTTTGAGATGGTAAAAAATCTTCATGTTTTTGAACATGATCGGTAGTTTTGCCCTTACATCTCTAACCGCTTATGACAGGTTATGCTGAACATGTGACTAAATTAGCTATGTCATCTTTGTTTGAAAACAGAAAATTCTACATAGTACAATTCCAGAAACTGGTTCTGTACTCAAAAAAAAAAAAAAAAAAAAAAAAAAAAAAAAAAGGTAAAAAAAAATTCACATTCTTTGAGGAAGTTCAAGGAAGAATGCCTCAGAAAAACAAATTTGAAGTCAACAGTTCTTATTTCCCTTATTTACCACTTGCAAATTGTACTGAAGATGCAGAGGGGTACGGTGGAGAGGACTCCTTGAGTCCAAAATGAACCCAATAACCAAGGATGTTTTTGGCTTTGCTCCAATGCAAATGGTTTGCTCCATGCAAACCACAGCAATGCCAATCAAGGGCTGTGCTGGAGAACAGCAGAATCTTTGGTTTCCCAGTGAAAGATGGGATGGTCTTGCCATGCTCTTGGCCAGTCAGCATGGTCTCCCAGTGAGCACTGTAATGGGCAGCTACTGCAGGTGTCTGCAGATCCCCAAGGTGAGTATCACCAGCTCATGTCAGCTAGAGGCTGCGTTGTCTCTTGCTCTGGGTACGCTGGCTTGACTCATTGATGCTTGCTGTGGGTTAATTGAGACTTTAAATGTAATTGCTCCCACACAGCTCTCTAGACTCATTCTCTTTTCATTTTTAATGAAGTGCTCTGTTTATTTTTCTCTGTACCAAGGCTGCTGGCGAGGTTTCTAATCATTTATATAAAGTGTGGAAGAAGGTTTGTACACAGACAGGTGATGCAAAAAACCTTTGGGTTGTGTCTTCAGACTCATCCTTTGGGTTTTGACAGTAACTCTCAAATTAAATTGCAGTTTAGAGACAACAGTCAATCTGAGAATGTGAATTGTTGTAGTATAAGTTTTGTCCAAACTTGAAATACTGTAGCCCTAAATAATAAAAAGACCTTGGCAGGAGTCAGACTTTTCATCAGGAACTTTTTTTTTCACAATTATTTTATTTCTTGGAAGCTGAGCCTTTGCCTTCTTTAAGTAGAACTCCTGGCTTCAGTGAAGCAGTCCTTTTCTCAGCAGTTATCCTTTCTGTTTCACTTGGGATTTACCATGAGCGGTAAATTTACAACATTTCAAATGTCTATGAGCACCAGCAGTGGGATTGTTTTAACATGCAAGGAGTATTTTTGCCTCCCACAAGAACACATACTGTGCAGGCAATGTTCTAGCATCACTGACTCAAAATTTTGACAAGTGTGTTGTTAACTCCTTACAGAAAATAATTTAGATGATTAAGTGGATGCTGTCATTCACTAACATATGGAAATTTGAACTAAGCTTGTTTATAAAAGATGGAAATTCACAAATTTCAGTTCCCTTTTGACATAGGATGTCTCTGCCTGGTGGATAAGGCACCAAAGCGGGAGTCAGAGACCAGCTCCATGTGCCGTTCCCTGCTGGAGGTACAACCCACAGTTCCCTGTACCACAAAGTCACCATTCTGTAAGGAGAAGATTACAATTGCATTTACTGTGTTTAAAGTGTTTTGGATTCACAAGTTGAAAATTTCTTATAACACTTAGAATTATATCTTTTTTATATCTTTTGCACAGCTCTTACTATTTCCTCTCCCACACGCACAATTAAAAAAGGTTTTGTTTTTGTGTTTTTTAATACTACAGAGTAGAACAGTGTAAAATATCCCACAACGCTCTTTTCTTGTTCTTGTAAAGGATGTACTTAGTACCTTTGTTTTAATATCAATCAATGGGGCAAAGGCAAAAGGACTCAATTTCCCTCATTCCCGGTGAATAGATCATCCTACCTGACATGCAGAACAGTATTGAACCAATCTGGCTTTTGAGTCTAGGCACTTCATGTTATGCTGAATTTATTTAAACCAAATTACAATTGGTTCAGAACATAGATTTGCTGAGAAGGGCATATGACAACTCTCAAACTTGTCACTAAACTGCAATAAATCTCCTGGATTCACCATAGTGATGTACTGCCTTGGCCTCATTCTTCCAGTGCCCCTCTGACCTCCTCCATTGCTCTAAACAAGGTTGACCTGTGGTGTCATCCTTATCTTCAGATGTAGAGTGTTCTCCTGGTGTATTTTGTATGCACTGTGACTGTGTTGTTCCATGTTCTTCATGGTTGTTCTCTTCCCTGCTGTCAGCCGATAAAAGCAAATCAAGTCAGTATCAACAAGCAGAAGAGCTTTTGATTAACTCAGGCACCCTGGTGCAAATTCAAGGGCACTGGTTATTTACTATGTTCCTGGTGCAGACTATCATAATATATAACATCAGTTCCCCAACATGATCTAACTTTGGAAACAAAGGGAATGCTTGAAAAATATTTAAGGGAAAAAAAAAAGAAAGAAAAAAAAAAAAAAGAAAAAAAAAAGACATGACTATCCCCAAGCGTAATTTGGAGAAAATATTTATGAAAGACAAGAGAAGTGGCACTCAGGGACACAAACTCACAGTTTGTATGAAATGATATACTTATTAACCCAAATTGATAATCAGCAGATGCAAATTAATCTGCTGGGTTTGGTACAAAGGAGAAGCATTATCTACCTCAGTTAACAACCAAAGAAAAAGAGTCCTGCCTGGCTCCGATGATGGAGCTTCCGATGGTGGTTGATCTGTCTGGCATAGACCTTCGTTACACTGGACAAGTCAGTGGATAGTGTCTTAGGCTTCCTTGTCAGCTTCGTGGGCAATCTCAGGAGGGAGAATCCGGAAGAATCTCTCCTGGGTAGAGCTGAAACATGCTGGCAGAGCAGCACAGCAGTGCAGATGGTTCAGTGGATGAACAATGTCAGTCCCCCAAGCCATCTATCTGGTGCTCTCCACAAATGTCCGAAATACAAACCAAGCTGAGCAAGCTCTTTGCCTGAGGTTTTCTCACAGCAGCTCTCAACCACACTATATATGCAAACCAAAGGTAAAAAAATCTGAAGATGCTTTCAGACTGCATTTTTGTTAAGTAAATACTCATCTGAATAGATCAACTCCAAGGTTACAATTTCTGTCAGCATAAAGTAAAATTCTAAATCCATTGAAATAATGGAGGTCTTTCCCTTAGGCTTCAGATCAGACAATAAATACCACAATTCTTCACTGCTTCCAGAGTTAGAAAGGAATTAAAAATCAGTTTTACCTTTGGTCATGTAGATTTGCTAAACAAACACTGTTCAGGGGGTGAGATGTTTTTACCTTGCTAGCTCTGTCATGTATAGCAGTCAATAAATAACAGAATAATCTTTACTAAACTTGATGAAGGCATAACAGAAGCAAAAGGCCACTGCATCCATCAATCTGCTTCAACATATTTATTCAAGCTTTTAATCTCTTGCATTGGAAGACAGAGGTCTGGATGTATGTTTCAACTCTACCATTTACAGAAGCAAAAAATCCATAAAAATAGACGTTTGACATTTTTTAGCAGGAAAGGAAGTCAACATGTTCCACTTTGTAGAAAATTGGCTAATACACAGCTGTATTGACATACCTTGTAGTCCAACAGAGAATCAAGTTCAACATGCTTTTGAAAGAGCAGTACATTCCCTGTGTTTTCTAAATGTGACAATCAACCATTTGATGTTGCTGCCTTATGCAGATCTACAGCTATATCCCTTCTCTAGCATCTTGTACTGCTGCTGTCTCTTTCTGTGGTCACGAGAGCCTGTGCACACTGACCAGGCCATGAGCATTTAGAGAAATGCTGCATTCACTCAGCCTACTCACTGTGACCGGGCAGTCTTTCACCTGTTCTCTTCTGTGTAGATCGGCGTGTGGAACTCCTACAGTGGCCTTAACATGACGGACAGCAACAAGGACAGATCAACCAACATCACAGACTCATTGGCTAACCGGACACTGATTGTCACGACCATTTTGGTAAGTCTTGGTGGGCAGAACTGGAGTCCCCACTCGTGGTGCAGTTTGCAGGCATCGCTGGTGTTGTGTCATAGGGCTCTACACAGCCACCGTGACACCTCTGCCCTGCACTCCACTGCTGCTTTCTTCCGTATTAAAACACACTTAGGTAAAATACTCCATTTTCAAGCAAATTTTTGGATGCAGTATTCAGAACCAGCATAAGTTGTCATTCATCCATGCAGTGGACTCAAAATACCCCACTACCAGTGAAGGACTCTGGGATACCTCTGTCTTTAAAACAGTTTAGCTTGCTTCAATATTTCAGAGATGAACCCTGCATACTTTTCTTCCCAAAAGAATTCTTCAATGTTTCCGAGATGAAGGCTGTATGCTTTTCTTCCCAAAAGAATTAACACACATAAATGCTCAATTTTGTAGCCACTGTTTGTACATCCTTTCTTTTAACTGAGAATTAAATGAAGAGGAATGAAAGAAAGCAACAAACAGTGGATAGACTGATTGAAGTAGGGCCTTACTATGATAAATAGGAAATGTGAAAATGTTTTTCTAGCCATTTGCCCTGCCCCGTAGTTTCTCTGTGGTCATTTATGTCACTTTTTTTTTTCCCCAGCTATCCCATCCAACCCCTTAGGGGAAGAGCTCAGAAACTCCCTCTATCCTTCTTTTCTATTGCCAGAGGTCATTTTGCCACACTAAATTGCAGCAACATTTTCCCCCAGACATTCTTCTAACCAAAATCCTTCAGAAAAAAAAGAAACAAAGTAGTTTGCAGTCAACCAATGCTGTTTTCATTTTTCTCCTCTGAATGCCTGTTCAGCTCACAGCTATATCAAACTTTAGAGGATTTTTCAGTAAAGACGCATTTTTTTTTTTCTTGAAGATTGTCAGATTTTAGGTTCTGCTTATGATTCTCTTTCCATTTTTCAGGCTTTTCCTTCAATATTCCTTCCTGTTCCTCAGGGTGGGACCATGTAGAGTACAGATCTTGAATCTAATTCTGAAGCTGCTAAGAGCTGCTTTAATTAAAGCCCATGGGAGCTATGAATGGTCTGTTTCACTGACAGTTAGGGCCCTTACGCTAATCACTAATTGATTCCATGATTTTGTTAACATACCTAGAGTAGTCTTTAATAGACATAGTAAATGACTAATATCCATCTAATTGCAATATATTAATAAAATATTCATACAATTTAGAGGAACTAATATATTCTGGAAAAAAAATCTCATTTATATTGCTATTTCTGCTGTGTTTTTCTATAGGAAGATCCCTATGTTATGTACAAGAAGTCTGACAAGCCTTTGTATGGAAATGACAGATTCGAGGGTTATTGCCTGGATTTGCTAAAGGAGCTGTCAAATATTTTGGGCTTCATCTATGAGGTCAAACTAGTTTCTGATGGTAAATATGGAGCCCAGAATGACAAAGGAGAGTGGAATGGGATGGTCAAAGAACTCATAGATCATGTAAGATTGAATCATTCTCTCTTTATTCTCCTTTCAACTGCAGTGTTTTATGTGAAGCCAGTCTACTTGAAATGTTTGCATTAGTTTATAGATTTTTGAGCCACTGGTCAGTGCTACTGCCTCTGATTAGAATAGGAAATCACAGCAGTACATCTGAACTGGCAGTTGCCGGGTGTTAAGGGAAACCCCTAAGAGCAGTGAGTCAGTGGGTGCTGAGTTCTCACAGATTATGCCCGCCTCTTGGTTACAAGCTCTTGTGGTAAAGGCAGAACTCACAGTACACCTGTGCCCTGTGGCAAACTGTGAACATCACCCTCCAGGAACTGAGCTCCTCGGGACAGGGCCTCTCCAGGGGCCAAGTGCCCGAGCATGGTCAGACATTCCACATACAGAAGCCATGAGGATCCCTCACATACAGAAAAAGGAATCAGAATGTAAAAAAGTACTACCCAGTAGTACCCTAGCACTGTTAAGTTTTGTCTTGCATTTCAGTTTTGTAGTCAAATTTAGTTTCTTTTTTAATACTCCAAGGAAATAATGGAAGGAATAGTAGCGTGTTTGCACAAAAACATGAAAAAGAACGAGTATTTTCCCATTTGTGTTTTCAGAAAGCTGATCTGGCAGTTGCTCCTCTCACTATTACTTATGTAAGAGAGAAGGTAATTGATTTTTCCAAGCCCTTCATGACGCTGGGAATCAGTATCTTGTACCGGAAGCCCAATGGCACAAACCCTGGTGTTTTCTCTTTTTTAAACCCTCTTTCTCCTGATATTTGGATGTATGTTCTCCTAGCCTGCCTCGGAGTCAGTTGTGTCCTCTTTGTCATTGCAAGGTAAGTCAAAGACATAGTTTTAGATGCATCAGTATTAACCACCTCTCATGCCATAGGTGTTGAATGGGCTTTGCAAAATAGCTATAATACTGCCCTAAGGGTGTTAGAAAATCTCTTGGTATTTGCACATCAACACTGCTATCACTTTAACATATTGCAATGTGATAAGATTTAACTTTCCTTAAGGGCTGAGAGAAATGGAGAGAAATATGTGATGAAATAGGTCTTTCTTTGCCAACGCACAGTACCTCAGTACTTGTTGAAAAGTAGTTGATATTAGTTGCGTGTAAGCACTTCTTTTTTTTTCACTAACAATGCATACAATTAAAAGGTAAGAAGGAGAACGTGAACATATTTTTGCTGAAAGGATGCTAATTATCTCAGCTCATTTCCCTTTGAAAACACAATATAACGTACCTAAGATCCTGGGGGTATATTCTGCAAGGTGCTACATAACCAATGCTCTCTCCCATAGCCATCTTGAGCTGCAACATGCGCTGCCTGTCAGTGACAGGTTCCCAGTGAAGTTTCAATGCAAAACCAGTAGGAAACAAGCAAACACCACTTTTCTGAAAGAATCTAAAGCTTATAGTGTTCTCAAAGCACTGAAAATGTGCCTGAAAGCTTCTGGACCAGTGGTCCGCAATCATACCCCAAGTTATACTTGAGCAGCAGAGCAGTCTACGCCCTTAACATTGAACTTTAAAAACACAAGACATTTGATATGGTTTCACAAGCCAGCTACAAGCTACTTGTCATGGCCTCGGGGACCATGGACCATGAGTCAGTTGCTCTGTGGCTTTGAGCAAGAGAAAGCCAAGCAGGAAAGAAAATGAACTTAGAAACTTGTCACAGGGAATTGGTCATTTGAGACATCTTTTTTCCTATACTTTTCAGTAAACGTAAACTCTGTTAACTGGCATAGTTATTGTTGCTTTCTTCAAATAATGACGTTGGAATTTCATTTCCTATTCTATCTTTTAAACTCATCCTATCCTTTGTTTTTTCCTTTTCATAATTTAGCAGATAGATAGATGTTTTATTAATGCTTCACAGATATTTATTTTTTGGATCATTTTACTTAGGATCACTAAGGCTTCCTCCACTTTCGCTATGCATTTTTTTTGCACATAGCAGTGTATTCTACATTAATATGGGAAAACAGACTGAGAAAACATCGATACTATGAAATACAAGAACTGAAAGGATATATCATTGAAAACCTGTCCTTTCACATCATAGCAAATGTAACATGGAAATGCTGCAGTTTTTATTGCAAATTCTACTTTAAAGAGTCAGCAATAATGAATACATTCCAGTTATATGCACTTATAACCCTCTTTCAAATATCAAAATGACAGTAATCTGAATCATTCATTCTGATACATTCGGCCTGACTTCCACATGTGTGTGAGCCAAGTCAAACAGACCTTTTACTGCTTTTCCACCAGCTCACTCTTCTAATCAAAAGACACTGTGAAACCTTCATTCAGAGGAATAGTTCTGCTGAGAGTGATTGGATTGGCCTTGGGCATAGATTTCTCTGTGGTCCATTGAACAAACCTAGTTCTCGGAGGTCAGCCTATGTGAAAGCTTCAGCTGTTTGCATGCTTCTATACCAGTGCCAAAGTACAGAACTTTGTGAGATTTACTTTTTTGTTTAAATTTCTGAGAATGTGAAGAAGGTGAAAGGAATTAGAGGATAAGAGATCATGAGTTAACTTATTGGTGTTGGTCCCATATAACAGAGAAAGTTCATCCCGCCCTGGCAGTGATGAGATTGTACACAATTAGTCATGGCTTCCCACAAGCTCTTGCAGTGGCTTACTGTACCATAAATAACAGCTCATACTGTACGCAAATCATGATCTCACTCATGACTAATATTAAATCTGCTCAATCATGACAGATTGCAGTTGTGTCCCAAAACTGAAAACATCCTCTCCACCTCAGAAGAGGCAGAATGGGAAACAAAGACCAAATTATCCTCAGCTCTTTTTTTAAAAAAAAAAAACATCATCAAGACTGAAAGAATACATAAACTTTAGAGTTCTCTGCCTGCTTGCAGAGCTTCTTACTCATGCACACATGGCTGGGAAAAAATCAAATGGAAGCACAGTACTCATAGATCATCACGTGAAACCTGTTTGCTTTACTCTCTTGGCTGTTAGATATTGCTCCAAATCACAGTGCAGCTTTTGGGTCAATCCGTATCTCTGGCCTGTGTTACTGTGTTCTTTTTTTTTATCCCCCCCCCCCCCCCCCTCCAAATCTTTCTAAAAAGCAGAAGT
>JAOWBP010000001.1:87828797-87867937 GCA_028571105.1 Tragopan temminckii | reverse complement strand
AGTGGAGTGGGGAGGAAGGGATGTCCAGCACTGCATTCAGGCAGCTATGACGTTTGGCACCCCTCTTCCCTGTGCCACTGGGTATTGACACAAGCCATGTGCACACTCCTACTGAGGCCAGTGGCAAAAATTCCCCAAACTTCAGTGGGAGAAAGATTAGGTCCTTAATTCTGATTGCAGTGGAAAGCTGAAGGCAGAATTTTGCTTAGAAGCCAGTTTAGGTTTGTTTGTCAAGCTTTATCCTTGAAGTACATAACTTTTAGGCAATGATATCAATATAAAAGAGCCAGTGCTTTACTCATCTTCAGGCTTTTGGAAGAGTACACTCACCCTGACTGGCAGAAAACCCAATACCGAGTACAAGAGTATCCAGCTGCACTAATTTGCTGGGTTACGTGTAATTATTTGCTGTAATCCATGTAACAGCATTAGCCCAAAAAACTTCAAAGCACTTCACGGTTGTGCCAGTAATGGAGTTCCTGGCACTGCAAAGGAAGCAGAAGAAGCATAAAGCAGAGTGAGAGTGAAAGGCTGCAGGAAGGAAAACCACTCTTTCATTCGAGATATGCTATTGACATCATTCACAACAAGCCAAAAGATAGGGCCTATTGAGGTGGAGGAAATGTTTACAGGTGTAATTTGAGTGCTGGTGTGATTCTGTGTCCTCATTTTTCCTTCTTAGAAATCCAAAATATCGACATATGAGAAGATGTGGGCATTCATGAGCAGCAGGCAGCAGACAGCGCTGGTGAAGAACAATGATGAGGGAATCCAGCGTGTGCTCACAACGGACTATGCGCTGCTGATGGAATCCACCAGCATTGAGTATGTGACTCAGAGAAACTGCAACCTCACTCAGATCGGGGGACTCATCGATTCGAAAGGCTATGGTGTGGGAACCCCTATTGGTAAGATGTTTTCCAGCACAGGTGATGTGGAGCATACCCAGCAACGTCCTCTACAGATGTGTAGATGGCTATCTGAATGATGCTCTATTCTTTTAGAAAATATTTTCATCAAAACAGACTCTGGGAGTCTCCTTTAAGGCAAAAGGTCTCCTCTTGCATCCACTTATCTGCAAGCAGCCTCTGTAGCCAATAAGGAATATAGCAGTGCAGGCTACATCTGCAGAGCAAAGTCAAGTAACCTTCTTGCCTTTGGAGCATCCCCTCTGTGATGAACTGGGTGTCCCCTGCACTGCTCTGTTCTAAGTCCAAGTTGCACTACTGAATTATCATTTGCTTTTGTGAAATCAAGTAGTCCTGGGGAGGGTGGAAGGGGGGGACAATAAATGTTGTGTCCAACATACACATCTAAAAGAAAGTATGAAAAGAGACCAATTTCTGTTCTATTTTGAGACTCGAGAGCTGCACATGAGAACAATGAGAAGCAATTGCAAGGTTCTGCCCCTGCATCAGGGACTTCAGTGTTTCAAGATAAGCAGAGCTTAAGATTCCCAGGCTCTGTGAACTCTATCCAGCAGGGTTTTAGCATACTCAGTGTCCTTTACAAGATTTTTTCTAATTGCAGAGAATTACAAAACGTGTGTTTTTTTTCCTTCTTTGCTTGCTTGTTTCATGTTTGTGTTCTTGTGAATAATGGGTACTGGGCAGCCAGATCTTTTTCTTGCATTATATGCTTCTCCATACTGCTCACACATACATTTACATTGCCTCACCCAATTAATAGTTTATAATAGGTGAAGTATTTGGTCCATTAGTTGCTTGGTAGATCAGATATAAATAAGAGAGAAAAAACACCACTGCACTTTGAACTGGGATTCTTTATGTCACTGAGCACCTCAGATCGTCACACAAATAATATTTTAAGTATATTTTTCCACTGTCTATATGAGGATGGCTTTCTGTCCTTACAGAAAATGGTACAAATGTTAAAATATCCCCAAATAAAGACAAACGAATAGCAAGAATATCATTGCAGTTACAAAGCTGCCACACTTTAAACCAAGAACAATGAAGGAATAATTGGAACAGATGGCAATCCTCGGAGAGAGTGCATCCATTGGAAATACAGCTGTGAAATATATTTATAAGATATTTCTCATATGAGAAATGTGCCTTGATCTTTTTTCTTAAGGAAAACCAGCAAAATTCAGGGGAATAGATACCTCTAAGCACTTGGGAATACTGCAGTGTCATCAAGCTTCTTAAGCTTTTAAAAAGTTGATTTCACAGATAAGATGAAGTGTCTAGATCTTCATAATATTCACATAAACCCCATAGCCTCTGTCAGTCTCTCACAGCATTCAAAACAATCGCACTGCAGAAGCTGCACTGAAAACAAGACTTATCTATGATCTTAATGCCAAAGCTTCAACAAGTCTGAGTCTGCATTTGCTCCTTCAGGAGAATCTACAACCGCATAGTTATGGTTTGCAGCAGCAAAAGCATGCCTTGCACTCCAAAATTTCCAGTGAATGAGCTGAATACCATCACCACTTGGTTCCCAAGGAAACTATTCATCTATGAATCCAGGGAATATCAACTCTGCAAGTAGAAAATTGCAGATATAAGCTGTCTTCGTTCTTCATTGTGCTGACCTAGGAAGACAGAAATTCAGGTGGATAAACAAACATCTCTGTTTACGCTTATTAGTGAGCCCTGGGTTACAAGAAGGAGGGCTTTCATTAGACTCTTGCCAAAGATCAGTGCTGATGAAAAATCTGCAGTGATGGTTGATGGTTAGCTTGCTGCAGTCTGGAAGCAGTGCTGTAACAGAGGCACCTCTATGCAAAACCTATACAAAATGTCACCCTGGGAGGAATCCAGCTGAAGAAAGCAACACTATTATAGGTGTCGGGATAGGTATGCCAATATCACTGCCAGTGCTGATGCAAGTAATTCTAACACTAAAGCTGTTACTTGGGAGATTGCTAAGAAAGTATGTGAATTTATTTCTCGTCCTGAGAGGTAGGTTGTTAATAGCTCAGTGGCCATAAATGCTATGCTGAATATTCAGAGGTGTCTTGAGTTGGATTTGTGTGCAGTTTTAATGCTCACCAATAAAACATCACTAACACAGCACTCCAGGAACACTTGATGAACTTCAAAAGCACATGTAGAAATATAGATAGGTACCTTCTACCCTCAAGATGAATTGTGATAATCCTGCTGGCAACAAAAACATCACAAGAAAGAATGAACATTCCCACAAATATTGTACCATGACTCAGGCTGCTTTGCTGTGCCTAGCCGCTCTGTTCTTTCAGACAAGGGAAAACAGATGATACCTACAATGTAACAAACTCCAGCCATCAGGGCGACAAACCTCTCCTAAGGTAGAAATAATTTTGCTTTTTCTTCTGGAAGGTGTTTTTGTTTTCGGTGGTAATAATTCACTTCTCTCTGTAAAGACAGTTTTGTAAGTGTTTCATTTTCTGCTGTTCTTATTTTTGGCTCTTTAATAGCATGCATAGAAATCATCTATTCTTACAGCCGGTGTATTTTCCTTTCAGAGCTGGCTTTCCAAAGCAGTAGCTGCTGATTGCTGGCTTCCCAGATGGACTTCGTATAATCTGACACATGTCTCTTGGCATCTGTGGTCACAGCATGTCCTATTGCTGGCAGTAGGGTACACTGAAAAATAGCTGAGTATTGGCACAACAGAGAACTGCTGTATTTTTTGCACTGACTCTCCTCAGACAGTGCTGCAGGCTAAAGGAAATGGAAAGAGAAAAAGGGACTTGCATTCATGGTACAATTATTTTTAATAGTATCCTACACAACAATGAAGAATGAAAAGTGAAACCAAGGCCAAATATCCCAGGCCATTTAGATATATGAAGACACAAAAGTGGTGCTTAGTGAGATTTTCCTGTGTCCACATCCACATGTACCCTGACATCACTGAAACTCTGGGCACACCTTCTGCCTTCAATTTTATTCATCTTGATGAAGGCAAGAATAGCAACTGCTTTAACTTGGGGCAAAATGTGACTCATTGTGAAATTCTAGCTAGACTCATTAATGTGCTAAAGGAGAGGGAAGGATGGCAGTTAGCTACATGGACGAGGGACTGGTGACACTGGCTATATTTCAGTCCAGACACTTAAAGCTTCCAACTGCAGGAATTCCAGCATGACAGAGGTTGGGAGCACATACATGTCTTCAGAGCCAAACAGCTTTTCTTGTAATCCTCTCCTGCTTGCTATCATAAAATCCTTGCCCTATAAATAAAAGCCTCCCTCACAATGCCAAAAACAACTTCTGCTTATCTTTTATAATTAATAACAGGATTGCTGCTATCGTTGACAACTTCAGCTTCTGGCAGCACAGAAAAGGTTAATTGATAATAATTTCTTTTAACAGTGCTGTGCTCCAAAAGTGGGATGAGGGGCAAACCTCTCCCTTGTCCCGCTTTGAGGCTACAGATCTGTGCATCTGTTAGAGCTGCTGGCTGAACTGAATCCTGAACAACAGAGATTTTGGAAGATGGAGAGCTAGACCAGTGCATGAGAAGCAAATCTAAACAGATTGAACTGCCCAATGTGACCCCGCTATTTGCCAGATACTGTACAGGGCCATTAATGATGTTGAGATGAAAATGCATCATTTAACAAGCTGTTGGCCTGAAAATAAAAAAGCATTAAATAGATGCTATTTTCAGCTTGAAGTGCCAATAATGTTGCAAGTCACGGAAAAAAAGGGTTAGGCCAGCTTGTGTTCTTATAAGCTCTAAGGTAGATGAAGTGGAGTTGTGGGCATATGAAGGTATAAGTGAGAAGAGAATGTATTTGACTGGCTGTGGGTTTTCTTAGACAGTTACTCATTTTTCATGCAGTAAGAAAAATAAACAGATGTTGAAGTAAATAGAAGAGATGTAAAGTGGAAAGTCTCAAAGGATGCTTAAAGCAATATTCAGACATGATATAGAGGGATTATTTAGCAAGCAAACCTACTGCCAAGTCTTAAATAAACCTCAGTAGGAGACTCTAGAAAACAACACGAATTTCCAAACAAATAAGAACTCCAAAGGAGCCTTCTGTTTTCCAGTCCCCAGGGCAGATGCCAACAGCTTGTTGGTACTTTGTCCTCTTCCAGCTGAAGAGAGCACAAGAATTTCTAGCTGGAATAATTCAGTCTTGTAACAAGGGGGCCGTTTTGCTCCAGATAGCAGCAATGTGCTCTTTCTCTGCCTTTACTTTGCTGCAGTCAGCACTGACAAATCTTGTTCTCATCTTCCAGGTTCACCTTACAGGGACAAGATCACCATTGCCATCCTCCAGCTCCAGGAAGAGGGGAAGCTCCACATGATGAAGGAAAAATGGTGGCGAGGCAACGGCTGCCCGGAAGAGGACAGCAAAGAAGCCAGTGCTCTCGGGGTGGAGAATATTGGGGGCATCTTCATAGTGCTCGCTGCTGGGCTTGTTCTTTCAGTGTTCGTAGCCATTGGTGAATTTATTTATAAATCAAGGAAAAACAGTGATATTGAACAGGTAAGTCATCCTTTTCCAGCTTGCTGATGTTTCAGGAAGGCTTAGATCTGTGGTGACTGCATTACGTCTCTTTGCTTGAGTGCAGATTTTGTATTGCTGAACTCTCACCATTTGTTTCTGGCACTACAGAGAAATAATTTCTTAATAAGAATAGGGAAGCAACTCACCCACAGTCCAATTAGTGCTGTTTAATATGGCAATGCAGAACAAGAGCAATTAATTTCTCAAATTGTTTTAGCTTGATCTTTAAGATTTAGAGTATAAATTATCTTGGAAAGGAATAAAACAGAACCTTTTTTTTTTTTTTTTTTTTTTTTTTTTTTAAATGGCATTAACATCAGCTCTTGAGTAACAACAGGAATGTACTTCCAAATCCACAGTGTAATTTTTCTCTTGCTCTGGAAAGCATTTCTTTCACAGCCAGGGGTTTACACACTCTGTGCTGAAGCATGCACTTCAAAGCAGGGAAACCTGCTGAAAGGTGATGGATGCCACAGCAAAGTAAGATTATGGAGCCAAACAATTTCAGGATATATCTCCACTGAAGTGTAATGAGTGATTTGAAAATGGCGAGAGGAAACAAAGAAAATGTTACATACAAATCACATCTTCAATATAACAGAAGCTTGTGAAATAGAATCTATCTTTAAAATAGGGTGTAAACACCCACTTACTGAGACAGACACAGTAAAAGAAACAAGATACGTATAGCCACTCAGAGTCTATTCATGAAGCTGTCTACTAACCCTCTTGCTCTGACTACCTTCTCTGGTTCTGGTCTGCTGCTGGCAATGTCCTAGACCCTACTTTGGCCCTGTTTGGATCGACTGCTAAAGACGTTCTTGTCTTGTTCACTTCAACAGGATGTTTCATAGGAATGAGGGTCATGTTGCACTGCAGGCTTGGTAGACACTGAGACAGTTGTGAGTTTGTATCACCTAACTTCAGACATACACTTCTAAGAGAGTTGTTTAGTTTGCACTTAGATGGGAAAGGCAAGAGATTTTCAGTCAGCAGTTCATCCTCTCCCTCCAAGGTGTAGTCCTACAAAACTGATGACATAAATAACAGAAAAGGCGGTCAAGAAAAATAAGGGATGAGTGGAAAGAGGAGGAGAACATTCTGAACTCTACCTCAGAGATGTAGTTTACATTGTACTGATGCTGAGACGTGAGAGGGTTTCACATTAAGTCAAAGCAAGCAGCCACGGCTGAGGGCCTGGAGAGGACAGTGCCTCATTTTTAAACATTGGATTTTTGATGGAATGAACTACCCTGCAGTGACGTCAAGGCACTGATCTCTCTCTGGTGACAGCGAATAGGACTCGGGGGAACAGCATGGAGCTGTATCAGGGGAGGGTCAGGTTAAGGATTAGGAAAGGGCTGCTCACTGAGAGAATGGCTGGGCACTGGAACAGGCTCCCCAGGGTAGCAGTCATGGCCTCCAGACTAGGGTTTGAATTTGGAGTGGTCTTGTATGGAGCCAGGATTTGGACTCAATGATCCTTGTGGGTCCTTTCAAGCTCAGGGTATTCTGTGCTTCTACGCCTGTATCTCCTTGTGGTCACAAGTAGCTAAGTCTACATGCCCACTGTTCAGACAGCTAGAAGGAAGTGATCTGAATCGTACCAGGTATCTTCATTTTCCAAATGACTCTTGATGTTACTGTGGGTCCCCGGGACCTAATGCCACAGTCATTGGTTGGACTTAGTCTTCACAGTGCCCTGCAGAAGAGGACAGCTCATGACTGTGTAGACTACTCTGCATGCCTCTGATCAAGCCCTAAAAGCAATGTGTACAAACAAAGGATGTAATTCAGGCAGACAATTTTGCACGCCTTATTAATCAAGGTGTCCCAGTTTGGGAGTAAGTCAGAGAGAAGGGATGGATGCATTTTGCTCTTATTGCAACTTTCTGGTTACCATGTAAACTTTATAGAACAGTACTAGCACAAAATGAGTAAAGAATGTATGGAGATCAAATTAAAGACTCAGGAGTTTTTTATTCAAATAAGTTTTGGAGCACTATTGCAGACAAAATGCACAGTATAAGCACTAAAGTGGTGCAGAATATTTTGGAACAATTCAGGAGCCTGGGAAAGGCAATGTACTCTTGAAATCATGATTAAAATAGACCTAAAGCTTTACATCATGAGAGATTGTTAAACTATTTAGCAATTTGTTGGATAAATAACATAATACTCAGGGATGAATACATAAATATACAGTGTCTGGATGTAGTGAAACTGCTACTATTTCACAGTGATGTGTTGCTGATTGTAATAATGGAAATCTTTAAATATGTTAATGTGACAACATAATATATGAGTGCTGCAGATTTTTTTTCAGTGAAAGTAATGTCAAAGAAAGAAAATTCTGGTGATTTCAGTGTTATTTTCTGGTTTCTCTCTTTGTGCTTTATTTTCACACTGATGATATAAGAAGCTTAGACAGAAAATGCTGCACAGCATATATTATCACTAAGCTAATCCAAAGCATGATTTGCATACAATCTATAACTTTTCTGTTTCCATAAATAGAGTCTCTTTTGATTTAAATAGCTTTTGAATCTCATTCTCATGTTTGTTTTTAATTCTACTTCTCTCATTTATTCATTTTCTCATTTTTTTTTTTTCTTGCATGCAAGGCCTTTTGTTTCTTTTACGGACTACAATGTAAGCAAACCCATCCGTCCAACTCCACCTCTGGCACCACCTTATCTACGGAGTTAGACTGTGGCAAGTTAATCCGAGAGGAGAGAGGGATTCGAACACAGCCCTCAATTCATACTGTGTAGTCAGGAAAGAAAAAAGGTGTGTCCAATGAAAGCATTAAACAGTTCACTTAATGACAAAGGTTGTACTCACCAAAACACAGTTAATGCCTTCAAAGTGCCTTTTGCTTCAGCAGGAGATAAGCTTATCTAATGCAAATTGTCAAAGTCTTGGAAATTTGTGCAGTTTAAATGCATATCACAGAAAATAATTACATCTACGGCAAAGAGTGAGAGCAACAGCCTATAGCAAATTTTAAGAAATACAATAGTCTCCATGTACAAGTGTCATCTTGTCATTTCATTGGGTAATTCACTTTTTTTTTTTTCAGGTAAGAAATACTGTTTACCTCCTTTTCATTTTCAACCAAACTTGAGTAAACTCATGGCAATCTCATTAGTAAAAGCATGAAGAAAAATTGCCCTTGGTCTCTGGTGAAGCATTCAGCAAGTGGGCCAGAGAGTTCTCTATAAACCTCAGAAAATAACCTGCAGGCTCCATTAACTTTCTGAACTCCTGTTATAAACAGCCAGAGATTTTTAGCTGGCATATATTATTTCCAGTGTCAATATTTAATGAATTTTAATTCATCCATTTAAAATTCATTAGACAACGCCTCCAAGTAACTATCATAGCACAAGATCATATCTATCAGTTAAATTTTATGCCATGTAACCATTAACATTTAAGAACATAATCAGTGATAGCACCCTGAGGCACTCCCAGTATATATGTACCTTTTGTAGAATAACTCTGTTGACTTGGCTTGAGTAATTCATGATGTTCGCTGTTGTAAGGCTTTATAATATAGGAAAATCTTTTATGACATAAATGGCAGTAAAAATCATGATATCGATTTATGTTGAAGTGTATAGGCTGTATTAGCTGTTTTCGTTTTCTTTTTTTCTTTTTTCTTTCTTTTTTGCATATTGAAACACAGAAAGAAGCTGTTGTAGAGGAAGCCAAGCCATATTGGATGTTTTCTATACCCTGGAAAGACAACAGTTTGGTTTCCTTCAGTCCTATGCTTGCCTGGGGTCTGCCAGAGCAGGAGACAACAGGCTGGATCTGTTGTTGCCTCAGAAAAACATATGACAACAATTTGGAATAGATATACAAAATATATAGAAATGCCATCTCATAGGATATAATGAACCACTGCAAACAACCAAGTTTGCAAAACCTGATTACCTTTTATCTGAATGTCATTATATCCTGTCTTACCTTCGGTTTCACCAATTCATTTTCCACCCTTCACACCTACTTTATGTTTTCTTGCACACTGCAGTTCCTCCTCATCAAACAAGTTAATGATCTGTTTTATTGAGGGGCCATTTCTGGCCTCTATTGCAATTAGAAAACTTGTTCAAGTGGATGCCTTCATGCTCCAGCAAAGCTCTGTTGTCCTGTTGAATTGTTTCTCTCGTATCTGGCTTCTGAATAGAATGTGTTTTACTTCTATTCATTTTACAACTTTTAGTCAGCGATATTTATAGTGGCAGTGGGCTTCGAGTTGTTGCTTTTGGGTGTTCTTTTTTTATGAAGACTTATAGTGCTCATGGCTTGACTACAGCAGTTCTTCTCTGCCAGTGCTCTTTCATACATGTGAGTGAGTGTTATGCTCTACTCCAAACACTGCAAGAAACTCTCTTGCTCAAACTGGAATTTTAACCTGTTTTAACAGTGCCTTGAAAGCTTAGGTTCTTCATAAAATGATCCTTCCTAGCAGTGAAGACCTGAATAAGATCTTCTATACCCCTGATTTAAAAAAATAAACACTCTTGTCTGCAATTTCCCAGTCGAAGGAACTTAAACTAATTAAATCCAGCTTCTCTGAACTCTCAGAGTAGAAGGAAAATTACTAATGGGCTTATCTTCATCATTGCTCTGTGCAAGAAATCCATCAGCTTGCAGCTTCTACTACATTCTTAATCACTGTTTAAATGAACGCAGAATGCAGAAAGTTTCTGTTACTTTTTGGGTAAACATTTTCACATCTGTCAAGGAAACAGTCACATTGTTAGTGATCATTTTGCCTGTCTAGGTGTCCCCAGAGGCAACCTTGCAGCCTTCAGCTTGCCAGTGGGAATTACAAAGCAGTTCTGCCATTTCCTAACTATCTAACTACAAAAAAATTATTTGAAAGTTTTTCTTTTTCCTTAGCAGTTATGCCAGCAGTTAAAGCAGTGAAGAGCAGGCGTGCCAGCTGGGAACTAATAAATCTACATTTCTAAACACAATATTTGCAAGCTTCACCATGGGTCCAGAAAAAGCCAGGTGCCTTCAGGTTAATAGCGGGGTTTGGGGAAGGCACAGCCCATGGCATCTCCCATGAAGTGCACGGCACCTGACAGGAGTCAAACACAGAATGTGACAGGCTTTAGGAAGAAGTGTTAAAGCCTTAAAAAATTTTCGACCTATCAACACTCTCCACTTTTAAACTGTTACAATTTGAACTTTGGCCACGAAAAAATACTCCGTTCACAAATGATTGCAGTCGCATTTTCCTCACTTGCAGCCTTGTAACTGCATCTGGGACCCAACAGCCAGACTATGTCCCCTCTCACGTGTGTCAGCATTGAGTTAACAGCTCTGCCTGTGATGGAAGAGCCACAACAGACCGTCAGCTCTGGCAGTACCAGTAGAGCATAACCAGAGCTATTCTGGGGAGAAAAATGGTTATAAACTTACCCTTGTGCCATTTTATAATTTTTTTTTTTTATTTTGCCTTTGTTGCATTTTAATCAGAGCTCCCAGAATATTCATAGTGTCTGCAGAAAAAAAAAAAAAAAAAAAAAAAAAAAAAGGCGTATTCTTTGATACATGGAAATCATCAGCTTCCGAAAGTAATGGGGTCATGCACAAACTGTCCATTGCCAGGTTGGTTTGGCTGGGGTCAATGCTCCTACCTTTATTTAGTGCCATTTGCTGCCCTCATTACAGTCTGCCATCCAATGAAGCAAAAATACAGGTGGGAACATGAAGAAAGAATGAAACAGAAGAATGAAAGGAACAAAGGCAGTATGAGAGCAGCCTTTCAAGATCTAAAGAGGGGCTGTAAGAAAGAAGGGGACAGACTCTTTAACAGGGTATGTTGTGATACGACAAAGGGAAACGGTTTCAAACTAAAAGAGAGGAGATTTAGATCAGATATAAGGAAGAAGTTTTTTACAATAAGGGTGGGGAGGCAGTGGAACAGGTTGCCCAGAGAGGTGGTGGATGCCCTGTTCCCGTAGACACTCAAGGTCAGGCTGAACGGAGCTCTGAGCACCTGATGGAGCTGTAGGTGTTCCGGTTCGTGATGTAGATGACCTTTAAAATTCCCTTCCAACTGAAACGATTCTATAATTCTATGATTCTGTGAATATGACTGTTTCAGAGAGCTAGGATCAGGGTGACTTAGCAACACACCTGCACCATACAGCTAGAACAAGCACACTAATCATGCTTTCTGCATCTGGATTGATATTTGGTCAAAGTACTGCCACAGCTTCATGTCCGTGTCATCTCTCTTGGATTAAAGCTTTGAAGAGTCACATTTTTAGCTCTTTGGAAACAAAGGAGTAGAAGAAAAAAAAATCCCTATCTCAGTGACGTTCTTGCAAAAAACATTTTTTTGTGAATTTATTGGGTCTATAAATACCTTCTCTTCTTCAAACATTAACTTGAGCCCTTCCATTGGCACACCATAACTTCACCTCCAAACCTGACTGTGGCTAGCTGTGCCTGCAGTGAGCAGCCCTGTTTGCATTGGGTGTCTTCTGAGATCAGCAAGTAGCTTTACTGATTATTTTGTGTGTGTATGTGTGTAAACAGGAATCTGAGAAGCAGTTTATATAATTGAAAAACAGTTAAAATAATCCATGGATTATTGTGACACTGTTTTGACAGTCACTGTTCAATAGACTCTGACAGTTTAAAATCCTTCATTTAGTGATCTCCTCATGCAATTAGCCATTAGTGACAGAACACTCAAACAGATTCTTAATGTGCTGCAACAGCAGCTCACTCACTAGGAGAAACTATTTTGGATATTTCTTCTTCACTGCACTAGCAAAAAACAAATCACTTTTCTTTCAGCAGAAGACATATGTCAGTGTCCCAGTGATGAGTTTTTCACACTGAGGAAGGCACAGCAGGAGTAAAACCTTGTTTTCTGCACTTCTTCCTCCATGGCTGAGCTAGTCAGGTGTTCTCTCCAAATAAAATCTAGTCTAAATCCTTTAATTTTGATAACTCCCAGTTGTCCGGCACAGCACACTGATTGTCCTTTTGTTTGTTTGCTGCTTGTTTGGTTGGTTTTCTTTTGCTTGTTTGATTTTTTTTTTCTTCAAGGTGTTTAAAAAACAATTGAAGAATCTTGTCCTCAGGGATAGGTAGCAACACTTTGATAAGGTCTAACTGCAGATTTTTTTTTTTAATTAGAAATTTCTAACTTACTTCATGTTATCCTTTAAATTCAGATTCTATAATTACTCTATAGCTTAGTACAGTCTTCTGGATGCCAGTGTAAGGAAGGATTTGAGATCTTCATGATTAAGCTTTTTCATCCTGCTGCAATGACCAAAGGGCAAAGAGGAAGAATCTCAAAAAAAAAAAAAAAAGGAGCCCTAAATCCATTCTATTTGTAAAGGATTTCCTTTAACTTTCGCAGGCCATGTACTGCAGCATTTTGGCACTGTTCAGGAAAGAAAATCAAGCTCAATAGCATAACTTTAAACTTATTATTCTGTTGTTAAATATGTTGCTGTCTCTAGTCTCCTCTCTTTTTTGGAGAGACCTCAAAAGTGGTCTTAATAACATGTCAAAAACAAACAAACAAACAAACAAACAAAAACAACCCACAAAGTTTATTAAAGAAACTCTTTTGGTCTGGCTATCCAAATATGAAATTAAAAGAACAGTATCTTGCCCTTGTAAGTGGAATTTGAATGTCATCGTACCCTTTCTAAAGGCAACTACAGACATGGTGCTGTTCAGAGGGCTGTCTCGGGAGTTCCTAAAGATGGTTTTTGTCCATGATTTTCAAGTAACTCCTAAGGCATTCTGGTGAATTTTGAATTTGCTTTATGTTGCTGTTCTCTACTGCTTGAAAAATTCAGGTCAGTTCCAGTTTTCAAACATTTGTTCAGTATCCTGATTGCATGCATGAGCTTAGAGATAAATAGGATGTTGAGCCAGTTTTCCTAGGACTCCAAAGAGTTCTTGTCATATCTGCCTTTCTGACCTTCTGAATGATTAACCAGACCCAAAAGTTCAGAGTATCATCTCAGATGGCTCTTTTAGACAACCTTAAGCAATCTGTGAAGGCAGAGGTAGAAAAGGACCTGTGTATCACAGGCTTTTAATGCTCTTTGCCACCTCCAATAGGTTTTCTCAAAGCTGGCAGTATTTCAGATACAGAGATGATCATAAAATTGATCAGGGCTGTAATTACGTCTGTGACCATTGGAATATCCTTGAAAGATCAGTTCAATATCTCTTTAATTCATTACTTCGGGTTGAAAGTGGAACCAGTGGGGTGCTCACATGTCATGAAGTCAGACACTAGAAAGCTCATATACATCATGTCAGTAAATGTCTATGTGCAGACGTAAATGACCTTCATGAGATTACTTTGCTGATATGAAATTAGAAGATATTGTGATAATTGTCTTGTCTGACTAACACAAATCAGTTTGGAAAATTTGATTATAGGCATATTAACAAGGCAGTAAACTGTACTATTTCTTCTGCAGAAATCATCCTTGCATGCACATTGCAGAGATTGATGACTATTGTTAAGAGCACACACAACATGCAGGTTGGTAAGAACAGGGGTAAAAAAACAAGCCTGATCATTCCTACAAATGTTTAATATTTTCCTTTCCTTGTTTTCCATGGAATTCCAGAATCACTTGGTAATCTAGATGTTGAAAGTTCAGTTAAAACTAAGACAGTAGAGAGAAATTATCCATGCCAAGTTAGCTAGTTAGAATATATATTTTTATTAGTTTGGAAATAAGCGGTGCTATGCTTTAAAAAGTCTGAAGCAATATACAAATAATTATGTATTAAAATGATACCTGCTTCACCTGCTGCTTCCAGAGGGCATAGGGCTGCAGCAGACATCACTGACTCTAACACCAGTAACACCAGAATTCCCATTTTACGTTATCTAAGGGGTTATTTAAATGACAATTGCACCTGCACAGTCCTGGCTATTACCAGACTTTAATTTGAAAAAAAGGTAGTACAGTGTCCTGGACTATGACTGTTATACTTTGAGTCTAGCATGATTATTATACTTTGATTTATGTATACTTAAGAATTTCAGACAAGCAAAAATTAAACATCTCAAAGATAAAACTTTAAATTCCAGATGTAGCACTTTATGGGATCTTTGCCAGCAGTTCATCCCACAAATGGATGTGCTGACACCTGCAAGATCACATACCTTCAACCACAGACACATTAATATACTGATATCTTGGGCTCACTTGCAAAATCAGGGTTACACACTACACCCACAGAGTTCATACTGGACAGGAAGAAGCACAGCACGAGGAGTTCACTCCTGAGGAAGCCCTTTGCTGCTTTAAATAAATGATTTAGCCTTTATCCAGGTTATCCTCACACTCTTTTGCATTTGAAAATATTCCTCTGGAATGTCTGGCTATTAGAAATGTTGGATTTTCTCTTCTTTTTCTCCTCTTCCAAAATCATACTGTGTTATACTTTTTTTTAACCCTGTGTAACTGAAGTCACCACTGAGTTAGTGGCTAAGAACTGAACACTACTCCTCTTGCACTGGTATCACTGGTAGAAGATAATTTATATTTGATATAAAGAACTATGTCTGTGTGCTGTTGCTCTCATTTGACAAGATAAACCAATTATAATAACAATATACAGTATACAACAATATAATATTATATATATATATAAACAATAACACAATTAACCAGATGTGTTAAAACTGAGCAGTTCTGCAGTTCTAAAATGGCTTTGGTAGGGGGATTTATTCAGCATGATGGAGGTAAGGTGGTCAAAGCTTTGTTTCACGCTGCTACCATCGCTTCATTTTATGCATCAATCTATACATATTTGCATGAAACAATCTTTTGCCTTCCTAGCTACTTCCATTGAAAGCCTCTTTGTGTTTTTTGTGTTACAAGTAATTATTTCAGCAGAAGATTGTAAAAGATTTTTCCACTTACTCAAAATGTCTTTGTTAATATTGGGATGGTGGAAAGAAAAAAGATTTCTGTTTGCTTTCTAAACTATTCAGCTACCTCATTCTTGTGGTAATTTCTTTCCTTTCTTTGACACAAAACATTTGAAAAAGATTCTTTCTAAGGAGAGAAGAGGATTGAGGAGTATGCTGTATTTTGGAATTGCCTATTAATTTAGTGAAGAGAACATAACTAAGCCACAAAGAAATCTTTGTTTTCTTTGGTATTCACAATTCTGTGGGTCTAAGGTACATGTGATTTTAAAAAAAGAAGACCTTTTTTTCTTTTAAGGTCAGAAGGAAAGTTACCTGTTGAAAAAGGGTAAGTTTTATTATGTGAAGTCAACAGAACATCACAAATCTACCTATCTGTGTTGAATTTAAGAAATATTAATATCAGCTTTAGTTAAGCCAAAATTAAATTGATTCAGGGGAAGCCCAGTTAGGCAAAAAAAAAAAAAAAAAAAAAAAGAAAAGAAAAAGTGATTACAGACTTCACCTGTTAGAAATTAGGGACTTGCTCAAAGCTGACAGAAGTCACCAGAGAAGCTTCCTGATCCTGCTTTTATGTGCTGAGATCCTTTTTTTCTAAGAGCCGTGATTTGGTCAGAGGATATGGCCGAACTCTGTCTTCAGTGAAAAGTGTCTAATGCAATTTCTGTGTCCCAACAGTGTCTTTCTTTCAATGCTATAATGGAGGAGCTTGGCATTTCACTCAAGCATCAGAAGAAGTTAAAGAAAAGGTCAAGAACTAAGGCAAAGTCTTCATTCACAAGTATCCTTACTTGCCACCAGAGAAGGACACTGAGGAAAGAAACCATAGCGTGAGCAGGAGAGGCTCCTGGGAAGAAATATCAGGAAGAAAAACAGAACAAAAACTTTGCTGTCTACAAGTTGATTGTGGTGGGATTTCTGAAATACAGACATTTACCTTGTTCTTCAGAAATTCTCTGTGGTTTCTTTTTTTAATCTAGAGGTACAACAGTTTAAATGCTCACATAGACTGATGTACTGCTACTAATCATCTGGGAAGTGTCTCATTATTTCTTTTGAGATGGATTTGTATGCTCACCTGGTTTGCATCTCTCTTCCCCTCCCCATGCATTGCTGTATGTGCTTTCTAAATAAATAAATAAACAAGAGACAGGGATCTTTTTTCCAATACTCTGGAAGTGATACCTATTTTGTTTTTCTTTTGAAGAAAATATTACAGTCCTTCTAAGTACACTTGTTTAGAAACTGGTGTCCACATAACCAAAATAAGAATCTGTACAATTAACAAACAACGACTACAAAAATGTATAAAATACTGAGGCATCAAAGAACGAGTTATTCTTACTTTTCTCTGAAGGTCCTTATCTGTGACTACCTTGGCTTTCCTTATCTTCTCTCTTTCTTATTTATTTTAAAATGAGATAATATAGTAATGCTGTGGCTCCAGGTGCTAGATGTTCAAAAGGAAAATCCGAAAATTACAAATGCAATGATCAGTGAACAAGCGAAGACAACACTGACATCATCACAGTGCCACATCTTCCAGCTCCTAATACCAATAAAATTATTCTCAAAATGAACCTCAAAATGAAAATCACCTAGAAAATAGAGCAAAGAATATTCAATTTATAACAAGCCTTGACCAGAAAAATAACATCTGACAGAGATGTAGCCAATGCTCTAGATGGGGAGTAGTACCTTGCTGTCCTACACATTCGGTTGGACATGGGTTCAGGGCAGTCTCAGTACTATGACCACTCCTAGACTTAATGCAAGGGAAAAAAGGGAACCAGACAACTAAGCTACCAACTGCTTTTCTAGACAGTGCATGGAGTTGGGTCAAATTAAACTGTGTCAACAATATTTGCTTTAGACTTTTCTGATGTTCATTACATAGTGTTCAGCAAAGTGTCAGGTTTTATTGTCCTTCTTGTATTCGCCCAGGGAACACATTGCTTACCACTGATTACCTTTGCCTTATATCCATGTCCATTTTCTTTGCAAAAGCAGACAGTAATTGTGGAAATTGTTGTGTAAAGAAATCTCTCCTCCATCTTTTCCTCACAGCACCACTCTGTGCAGCCCCTGCTGACTGGCTGGGTCAATCTGAAAAGGAATGACATTACTTACAAAAGCCTTGCTTGAGAAGTGATATGTTTCTGTATTATTATAGGCAAGAAGACACCTCAGTTCACTTAGCCTTTCCATGAGAACTGTATTTCCTAAAACGCATGACATTATCATTGATTTGCCCTATGCTTTCTATTATTACTCCATATCCTTCCCAAAACAGGATGACCCAAACTAGATATGCTCTTCCATTTGAAGTTTCACCCATGTGGAGGTGGGCAAAAGAACTGCTTAACGTGTCTGAAAAGCAGTACCAATGCTTGCACACTGCCTTGATGTGACTGGGTAAAGCAAGCGAGCCCTCGGTGTACAGGCAATGATGATTTCAGAGTACAGAATGACTTTTTTTTTTTTTTTTTAATAGACTGATTCTCAAGTATCTCCGTTTGTTCAGATCAGTTTGTCCTCAGCCATGCTTTTTGCCTTAACCAGCTTGCTAGTACTTGCAAATTTAGCAAACACATCCACTGAAGACAGAGTATAAAGGAGACCCAGCTGCCCTATAAATACCTCCATTTTGGCAGTGGAGCTCTGAGAGTTAATAGGACAATTCTACATTTTCAGCCACCACACAGAATATGCCATTTGTCCTATCATCCTACTTGTTTATGAAAATATCACATAGGATGGGATCAAAAACTTATTAAAACTGAGGTGGAGGAGCTTTCCCCTCTCCCACAGGGCTCACTAAGCTGTTAAAGAAGAAAATTCATCAAATTAACAAGACCTGGATTTGACAGATTCATATTAACTCTTGCTCATTTCCAACAATTACTTATGAAGCAGTTAGTTTATACCAGTGTGTCCAGGCACCCACAGTTAAGCTATCTGGCTCAAAACTTCCTACATTCTTGTTTTTCTCCCACTGAAGACATAAATTATGATTGCTGTTTTCCAGCATTTCCTACTTATCCTCTATGAGTTTGTCTCACAGAGCTCAGAGCAGCCAGCCTCTAGGAAAGCAAAAACAGTCTTTTACAGTGACTACAGTAGAAAGCTCCAATCAGTGCTTGCTTTTGGGAAGCTTAGCGTGTTGCCTACTCCAGTAACATGCTGAGTTGATGAGTAGTAATTAAGAAAAAACAGCCTCTGGCCCTCAGTGCTCACATAGGATCTCATAATATCGTACCTCCGTCTTTCTGAAAGTAATTTCTTTTATTTATGTCATCATCGAATTACAAACAGGCCTTTCAGACAACCATCATGATTGAAAAGCAAGTTATTATTTTCCAGTCTGAGTAACTCTATCACTCTGCCAGCCACAGCCTTCAGCTAAGATATTTTTAAATGAATAGGTTCAAAGTGATAAAAGATTTATAATCAGGTCCTTTTTTTTTTTTTCTTTCTTTTTTTTTTTTTTCCAAAGGATGACTCTTCTGTGGCTTAGACCTTGAGGCTGAGTTCCATTTTCTTAGATATCTATTAATGTTTTCCTGAAACTAGGAGGTATTGTTTTGTTTACTGCTTTTTACATTTCAGCTTTCCCATTAGTGGTCCACTCCTTAAAAAAAAAAAGATTCAGGGAGAAAAGAAACTGTTTTTGCTGTCTGCGTAGAAATATGTGGAGAAACAATAAATAGAGCATACTTGGATCTTCTTTTTTTTCTTTTTAGTAGCTTGAAAGACTCACAGCATATTAGAAAGTCTCTGTGTTAATCTCAGATGGCACCTTGCCAAGCTACACTTACTGCAAAGAAGCTAACCAGCCTGCCATGATCTCACGAAGCAACACATCACTATGTGTGGCTGTACCCTTCTCTGCCATCTGCAGGAATGAAGATTCATGATGTGACATAAAATTTACTTCAACATAAATTTTCCCCAAAATGGGGTGGATACTAGGTGAGAACTACTCAGTGAAATGCAGTTCCCCAAAAGCTCTGAGCAGCTGCAGACCACTAACATAACCCACTGCTCTGTTTTGTCTCTTGGTATTTTCATGACAGCACTGTCACGGCCTGTAACTCCTTTGCCAATTGGCCTCCTTTTGAGAAACTACAGAAAGAATTAACAGTAGACAGTGAAGGAATTGAATTGTTCTCTCCTGCCTTAGGCCAGCAGTGGCCTGGTGCCTGCTTCTGACATGTCCCTGTGCCCACACCTTGCACTGGCCATCAGCATTTCTCAGAGTACCTATGGATATGTGGGATGACTGCACAGGGACTTGAAACCAACCTACCTCTCACCTTGGTTCAACAGAGTATTTGGTATTTCAGCTAGTTAAAACTGCATCTAAGGAAGATGCTTTGGGATCATCTAAATTCACTAGTATTTGAGGATTCAGCCAAGTGCTTTTTCTGATTTGGAGCTGTGACCTTTCCTAACCTCTTCAAAACACACTCAGGTCACTGGTTAGACTGCTCATACACCACTTACAGATAGGTCCCAGCTCCACATATCCATACGCATGCAGTCCATTCACAGTTACACATCTCATCTTATTTTCTCTATGTACATTTGTGTAAAACAAACAAAAATCTTTCTAAAACCACCTTCACTTCTGCATCGCTAGAAATAATTTCCTTCAGTTTAGATGCTAATTGTAAATTCATGTCATGACTGAGAAAGCTGTTTTGTCTTGAGGGAAGAGGAACAAGCACAGGGCAATCTTACACATCGACACGGTAGCAAACATGATTACTGCGACCTTTTCACTGTATCCCAATAAATATTTTTTCCTGCCTTTTTTCCTGCATGGCAGCATGCAGTACAAGATAAGCCTGATTAGAGATTATCCATTAGGAAAGCAAATGTCCTCATCAGATCTCTGTCTTGGCAGCAGCAAGCATGCATCCTCATTGTTTATAAAAGAGAAATACAATATTGACTGATGCTGTTGAATGGCTTTAATGTGTTTCATTCCAGAAATGGCCGTGTTTTGATGTTACCACTACCAACCAACAGACTGCAGTCTTACTAAGGGCTATTAAACATCCATTAAATTTCTTGAGAAAGTGGTAAGGCAGGCTCAGTGGAAAAGAGAGAATATTGGAAATATGTAAGCAACTGTTTAAGCTGTGTGCACAGGGCCTAGGCTAACACTATGATTGATAAGCTACTGCAAAACAAATGAGGATCAGCTTATTCCCTTCTGAGCCCCTTGTCAGAGGATTGCATCTGGTGGGTCTGCTGTGAACCAGTAATCCCATGGGGCATTTATTGACTGCTGAGCTTGTCCCTTAATTGCTCTCTGTCAAGCTTGTAGGAGTCACAACTTCTCAAGGATCAGAGCTGCCACTATTTAAAGATATGTCACTTACACCTCTCAAACAACTGCGATTTTATTTCAACCCCATCTATTGATAAAGATGAGCACTTTTTGTCTGTTGAATTCTGATTCTTGTTTGCCTCTCTTAACCTCCCCCAGTTCAAGCTTCGTTATCATTAATGCAATCGTTTACAGCCATCACTGGTAAAACGTGAAGCTCAACCCTGCATTTCTAGACTTTGACAGCCCAAGAGATGAAACCCACAGATTGATCACGCATTCATGATGTGCCCAGAAACCAGCAGCAGCTGATAAGAGCCAGTGGCATGAGGCAACCTTACAGATATGGTAGCCTCCAGCTTGGACAAGCTGACATCTGGGGAAAATCTGGGTTTCCAGCCTGACTGAATAATGAAAACAGTAGATACAAAGACCTCAGATACCCCTCCCCCAAACTGCCTAGAAAGCCCTGGGCACTGTATCAGCTCTCTCAAGTCCCCATGAATATTGACAAGTAAGGATGCTGACCCACAGTCTGCAGGATTGAACACGTATCAGCCCTACAAACACTGAGAGGATGGGACAGGCACCTCATTCCCTCATCCAGCCCATAGGAGCTGTTCAGACACAGCTAACCATCTTAAAAATTGTCTAGCCTTTTTATTGCTGTCACCCTGTAGCAAGCCATCTGTGCTCAGTAAGGGCTGCATGCCTTTATTCCTCCCCTCCCTTCGCAGTGGAGGAGGAATGCTCAGTAAGAGAAGGAGTATCACAAGCCATTGGGAGCACATGGGCAATCCTGCTCCGACAGGACAAAAAAACTCAGCATGCTGATCATGCTGCTGGGCCATTTAAAGGCCCCTGGCAACTGTATCTTCAGTGCTGAAGACACCAAGAAATACTTTGGAAAGAGACTACTAGAGAAGGAAAGTATCTTGAAATAGCCAGTAGAGCCATAAATTTCACATAACAGCTGAGAGTACTGACACCAGCCCAGCAGGAGCACACAGGTGCTAGACACCAAGCACTGTGTATTAGTCTAATGAATCACAATTACAGAAACACCTGAACCAGATAACACTGTGCTCATCCTTTCTGAAAGGCATACAAGCATGAAGCAGCTTGCAACGCTCCCTCGACTCCCCAGTGGCTTCATATAAGGTGCTGTTTGGAAGCAGTTAGGTTTGCTTCAGAAAGATCCACGTCACTTTGTCGAGCACACATCTTTAGCCAAGATTTTCTTTCAACTCTGGGCTCCACACAGCACCACCCTAAATCAAACCATATCTCCAAGACACTGCCCAAACTCTCCTTGAACTCCAGCACTGAGGGCCGTGCCCACAGCCCTGTGCAGCCCGTTCCACGCCCACCGCCCTGTGGTGCAGACCCTGTCCCTAACCCCAGCTGCCCTCCCCTGACACAGCTCCATGCCGTTCCCTCGGGCCCTGTCGCTGTCACACAGAGCAGAGCTCAGCGCTGCCCCTCCGCTCCCTGTGAGGAGCTGCAGCCGCCATCAGGCCTCCCCTCAGCTCCTCTGCTCTGGGCTGGACACACTGAGGGGCCTCGACTGCTCCTCTACATCTTGCCCTCTAGATGTCCGTAATTCATTTCTGCTTCCTCAAGCAATCACCAGTTCCTTTCCTCCTAGGAAGGAGAACAGGGCTGGCCTGGCCTACAACTGTGTTTATGCGCCTACAGCCTCTGCTCATCAAGAGAGAGATGTCACAGGGCACTGTCTTGCAATAAGTGACACTCCCAGTGCTATCTGTCCTGGTGGCTCTGGGAAGGGCAGAGCCCATAAAGGCAGGGCAAGCACACAGGAACTCCTGGAGGACGTCTCTCCCTGCTTCACCTCCCAGCCAGACCAGGGTAGCTTTGCCTGTCTCTCTGCAGGCCTGTGTCCTTGGGGCACAACCTGAGCTGACAGACAACGATCAGCATTCAGCAGAGGGATGAGGACAGGGTTGGCTCTGTTAGTTTCCTGTATTTTGGAGCAGTGCACTGCCAGAATTTGCAGGCATGCAATGCCTGGGAGACTGCCATGGCAGCCCTGTGTCTGTACCACCTCCATCCTCAAGGGCATCTGCAATGGAAACAGGGATTTTGCTATTTAATAGTCCCAAAATACTTACAGCAGGGAGGACTCTTCACCGTGACTACCATAAAGAGAATTACTAAGGATGGATAAAGTGCTAAAAGCTGGGATGTTACTGATTGCAGAGTAATCTGTAAGAGTAATGCAGAGTAATGATGGGGTACATTTACAATGTTACTGGGTCTGCTCCCCTCTTGCAGATGAGCTCCAGACCAGCAAACTGTTATTCAGATTGGTGAACAGTTTTAATAACACAGTTATTCATTAGCTGACGCTTTTACATATCCTTTGGGTCCTGCCCACAACTGACATCATACACCTTCTATGTATAATACATACAGTCAAGGAGACTCTGTAAGAGACCTAGATTTTCTTTTTCCAGTTGAGTTTTTTATAAAATAAAGCTGTCACATGGGTGTGGGGTTTTTTTGTTTGTTTGGTGGATTTTTTTTGGTTTTGGTACTTAGTTTTCTGAAAAACCTGTACACTCAGCAAAAGCAACCCATGGTTTCTGAAAACTGTGAGAAAAAAGCAACCCTTCAGCAAAGATTTTCAAGCGATTGATTAGGACATCCCAAAAGCAAACAGAAGTTTTCATCCTAGAGCTGCCTACAGTCTCTTCATGGAAGCAGCAAGACTAAGAAAAAAATCTAATCTCAAAAAACAGTGAGGCAGGACCAGATGAGAGCACTGTGGATGATATTTCAACCTTGCAGAGGGGTGAAGCAAACTAGCACAACCGGAGGGAGAAAAAACATATCACAGGGAAATGGATTACTGTTTGTTGCAGGATGACAATGGAGATGACAAAGATGTTGAAAGCTTTGTTCTGGCAAGCCAGTAGTGTGTTCTTTCATTCCCAAGCAGTGACAGTGGGAAATTTTTAGTGAATTTTCCACAGATGGGCTTGAAACTTCCTCCCACAGGATTTTACTCATGCACAAAACATCAGACTGCTGAAAATACGGACTAGAGAAATTACTCTCATGTCCAGAGCACTCCAGCTGCACCCTATGAATCGTTAACTCTTCTTGTTGGTATAAAGGAAAAGATGTCTTAGTTTTAGTGTGTGAGCACAGAAGATAATCTAATAAATGTCTCTTTTCAGTGAGTCAAGTATGAGCTATGTTATCTAGAGAATTTGGGTGCCCGAAGATACAGTTAAATCCTAGCAGAATATTAAAAAGCAATTGCTTATATCAAGATATTTTCTGTTCACCCTAAAAGTAAACAGTGAATAGTACCCTCTTAGTGTGATTTAACTCTAATTCCTTACCTATCACGTCTCTGGAAACAGAGGAACATGCAAGTTCACATTTAAAGCAGCCTGTTAAAGGTAACCCTAATACATTTCCTACGAAGGTCATCGCTGTTCCACAATCCCTGTTTTCATTTTTAGTCACATTTATCCTGTGAAGAAATTGAATTTTATATAAATACAATTGTCCCCAAAACAATACTGATATTTCCCTTTCATTTGATAGTAATCAAATATTCAGGTTTTATACGGATGTGCTCGGAGAAGCAGAGGGCTGCACTCTTCCCTGACACTTGGAAAGAGATGCAGAAATGTTTGAAAAAATAGTTATAGTATGATTTGTAAAGTTCCTGCACCTGCAAAAACTAAATATCATTTCTATATTGAATCAAACTAGCAAGCTAATTTAATGGTGCCTATTAAGTGTGTACCATATTTCAACAATTATTTTTTAAATTATAGCATTTGCAGGTGCCACTAGGGGAGACCAGTGTAACCTTTAATGTCTGGAGGCAGATTTCCAGCAGGCAGCTCCAAAAATTGTGGGGAACCTTAGGATCTTTATGGCCACTTCCTTGCTTAGAAACTGTTGCCCCACACCTAATTAAATGATAAGGCCAAACAGAAGGATTTTTTCTCCTTGTTACAGATAGCACTGAATCCTGTTTCCTTCAAAGAAATCAGTGTCTCTTGAGAAGGCACAGCCTTAAATCTCAGAGGAAGACAAACAGGTTGCCTAACAAGCAAACAGCAAGAAATACTGCTGTCACAGTTACCTTAAGCTTCAGTCACCCTTCTGCAGGTCAGCACGTTTACAGTTTCTTAATTGCTAGTGCAGTAGTTTTTCATGGGCTACCAGCTCTAAATGAAAATGGAGGCTTTACATCAGAAGGACTGATGTCTTTAGCAGTTAATCTCTCTAATCACAGGGTTTCCTAACTGCTAATCTAGCATTTTGTTATCCAACAGGGATTTACCCGGTTTCATTCAATCAGATTGTATGTCAGATTAACGACTTGCTCAGAGGGCAGAGGCTGGGTATCAGTGTCTCGTGGGCCGGGGCGGGAGGATGTGGAGGACATCTGCACTGTGCAAATCCTCCCAGAGGATTTCCCACTCAGAGGTGTTGAGTAGGTTGCCATTTATTTTTTAAAAACATTGTGCACACTGGTGAATCTGCGTCTTCAGTGGAACAATCACAAAAAAAAAATGAAGTGATTGTGCTTTATTTTTTTTATAAGGGGGAAGAAGAGAAAGCACGAGGATCAACTTACATATGCATTTGACAGATGCTTCTCTTGTCAGAAAGATGTCACTCAGAAAAGACAGCTGTCTTTAAAGACTCACTTGTTTTCACCTTCCATTACTCCCCTTCAAAACAAACAGAAGTTTAGTTATATTTTTTAAAAATTTAAATCCAGTTTCATGATAGATTAAATAATCTTCCTATGATGATTAAATCAGAGTCTGAGCATTTCTGGAGGATGCTTTGAAGTGTGAGAAAAGCTTTTCTGGCATGCTGTCACTGTTCCTTCTCTTCTGTAACTATTATCTCTCTTCATACAAAAAATATCACCCTAATCAGGGATTGAGCTCTGCCAGGTAATCTTTTCTATCCACTACATGTCTAAGTTATCTTCCCATTTCAGCGCATATCTGGAGCACAATAACTGCAACCCATTTGGAAGGCCCTCTGACAGTGCAGGGATATAAAGTCGGATATAAAGGCTTATCTGACTGCTTAATTAGTGACAGAAAACTTGCCCAATTATTGATGCCCAAATTATCTTTTACTGTTTCTGTTCTTAGCATGCCAAGTACCCACATCTGTACTAACCTTGGGTACAGCTGTTTTAAATGTCTAGTCTTGCTTTCCTACAAGAAAATAGGTGAACTGGAAGACAATCCTTGACAGCAGCATAGTGACAGAAACCATAATCAAAATAAAATTGTTTTCATGCAATACCTAATTAGCATGATGTATTTGATACTGTTTGATACTGTTATCTAAAGGCTTAATTCAGTAATTATAACACCTTTTGTTCTGTAGAATAAGTATCTGGTTGGATATAAGGAGGAATTTCTTCTCAGCAAGAGCAGTGAGGCAGTGGCACAGGCTGCCCAGGGAGGTGGTGGAGTCCCTGGAGGTGTTCAAGAGCCGTGTGGATGTGGCACTGAGGGACGTGGTTTGTGGGCATGGTGGGGGTGAGCTGATGGTTGGACTGGGTGATCTCAGAGGTCTTTCTCATACTTCATGATTCTGTGACCCTATTTATTCTTTCTACTGAATTTTATGAATCTAATGCCAAGTAAAAGACAGTCAACAGGAGGAAACATGAATTATTTATATGGCTTTCAACTTTATCTCTGCGAGTAAGTTACCAGAGCATCAGCAATATATCCACCTCACATGCATGACTTTTTAAAAGAAATTAAATCTGGAAAAACATGGAAAAAATACTGGAAAATGCACTGTCCTACTTCTGTTGGAAATGCCATCCTGAAAGCAAGCACTTGTAATAGCAATTTAGCTTACTTCCTTACCAGATTAGAGAGTAGTGAGGCTGAAGATGTTCTTAAACTGTCCCATGCAGGTATGTACCCGTGATAGATAGCTGATAGCATTGAACAGAAACACTAGGGAAGGATGCAGAATTGACTACAACTCGAAGCTGTTTGAATCTGTATACTGTTGCCAGAGCTAGCATATCTAAATTGTGCTGAATTATGCAGTGCATCAGCTTAGTTTGTTTGTTTCCATATTAGAATTTATTTTGCAGGATAGACACACGCCCTTCTTGCCCAGTACCAATTTCCATTCTGGCTTATCCAACTTTAATTACTTGAAATACATCCCTAGGACTGAAATTCAACAGGTTTCTGAGAGGTGGACACTTGAGTCTGATAAGTAAAATGTAAATTGTTTCTACACTTTACAGACTATCTGGATGGCACATAGTCAGCTGTTCTACGAAAAAGATTGAAACTAAAGTAGCTGGTAGCAAATCCAAAATTTTTTAAAATGACAAGCTGTGACTGTGGGAAAGATGGTAAACTTACATCAAGAAATTAATTCTGTAAGTTCATCAGCATTATTCTAGCAAGACATGCAATACTGCACCACTTTTCTATGCAGCAGTGGCACAGCAGACAGGAAGCTTACAGACAAACTATTTTTAGTCACTGAAGAACCAACTCATTCATACACCTAATGGGTTATATGTCTAATAAAAGACTGGCTATGTCTCCTTTATAGTCCCAAGGAACCAGTTCTTTGGGAAAATATCACACTGAACAAAAGGTCAAAACCAGCGTTCAGTATTTTATTATCAATTCACTGTTTTCATAAATAATTTGAACAGTGGAAGACAATAAACATTTGCGGAGTAGTCTGACTCGGCAGTATGAATAAACTCTCAGGAGAACTCCTTGAGCTGGCAGCTCTGCCTGGCATACAGCTAGGACCAACTCTTCCCTGGTAGCCTGGGACAACATATAGCTCACAAGGGCACTGCTGCACTGAGTGACTTCCTACTCCTGATTTTACTAATGCTTGCCATGCCAAAATGCCAGTATGGATGTGCTGATCCCCTCTCAAACATGGACACCTGAACAGCCCCCAGATGGGCACTGTGCCTCCCTACGCAGAGCTCAGGAAAAGGACCTGGCTCAGCCCCAACATGGGTTCCTCACCCAGCCACTACTGATGGGAAGAAAGTCCCATCCAATGGCTGAGTAAACCAGGGAAAGCGAAAGGAATTTAGTCTGGCCAGACAGTGATGTGCTAGAACATATTTCATTTAATTAGTTGTATGCAGCTCATAGCATGCTGCAAGTTCCCACAGTCTACAGGAAGAGATAAACTGCATCTCAAGAGCTAGAAAGCACAGATAACACATTTCAGCAAACTCTTTCAGCCTGACCACTTATATCACAGAGAAATGAGCTGAAATAAAAGTGGCTCCTGCTGATGGTTAACTGACGACCATTAATCAGGGCATGCATAAAGCAAAGTAGAGGCTCATAGTACAGCTATGAGGCAGAAGTGTGATTGACAGGAAAAATGTACTGAAAAGATGTTATGACTCCAAAACCCACCCTAGGGCAGGGAAGATTTCCTCAGAATGGTCAGAAATAAACTTGCCATGGAGAAGCAGAGATTGAAAGCACTGGGCACAGAGCTGTCAAGAAAAGGGAGATGTGAAGCAAGTTGTCTTGGTGGCATGGATCTGTCACAGAAGAATGAACAATCACCATGAGTGCATCAAGGCAAAGCCACACTCCACTCACGTTGCACCATAAAGCAATATGCATTTCCAATTATAAGTGAGCTCCAAGTCTATTCTTATGCCTCCTTTGTCAGAAAAAAAATCCAGTAATTGGAAAAAAATCTGACAGGGTTCTTGAATAAAGATGGCTCAGCAATGTACTTTTCACCCAACCTTCATTCTGAATGCTGAATCCTGGGAATGCTGGGTGGCTAGGTTCCCTTTACATGCCTTCAGTTGAAATCATACTTTCTGCTTCCTGGGATGGAAGCCTTGAGGGAACAAATGTGGTGGGGAAAAAAAAGAGTAAGGGAGTTGACAAGCCAGCAAGAGAAAGGGAAGAAAGAAAGGAGATATAACTGGCATAACGGCTTAGCTCAGTGCAAAAGCAGTAGAGCTGGTCTCACCTAGAGCTCAAGGGCTGTATTTTGAAATAAACAGAAAAAAACACTCAACTCTTTCACGTCATTCTACTTACAATGAAGTATAGGGAAAAATCCAGGCTTATGGTTACTATACAAATATTTTCTCTTTAAAGGTTTGACCCAATGTATTCCCTAAAACAGTGACATGGATCTACAAAGAGGATGATTTTATGCAGCAGGAAACTCCTGGGTAGAGGATAGAAAGTACAGCTATGTTAATAAGATCAAATATGTCCTTTCTGTATAATTCACACATCTGAAATTATTTATAGCAGAGCTATGCCCAGACTAAATCAGCCAAGGCACGTGTATGAAGTGACTTTCCATGAAAAATATTTTCTACTTTTAGCCGAGGTTAACAGTTTTCCCAGAATTTACATGAGAATCTGCATGCTATTTACACTTGGTTAACTATTATTTGGTAGACTATTTGTGCAGTGAATTGCTGACATTTTGAAAGCAGCTATCTGATGATTTAACATAGACCTGAAGTGTGACCTTTGCTTTATACAAAATGCGTATAAAGTGGGTAAAATGAATTGCTGAACTTACCTCATATGTCTTGTTTAACAGCTAGTTTTCCTTTATTTTTCTGGTCTCCTCTTCCTTGAACTTCTCTGAAGAAAGATTTTGGTGTTTTGTTTTTTTTTTTTTTTTTAATACAGATTTGAGCACCATCCATTCTGCAGTGCTGTTTCAAAATGTCCCTAAACCGTGATGCCAATCCAGAGACAAAGTAGTAGCAAGACACATAGTTCTTAATATTAATAGATGATCACTGTTTATTCAATTTAGCCAGTGTTGTTGGTTTTGTTTTTTTTTTAATAAGTGACGGGGCTTCTCCATTTATTTAAGAAATCCATCATCCCTACAAGTACCCACACATCATGGTAGTTTAAGTGTAATATTATTTTTCATTTGAAGCTAGGAAAAGAAATGCAAGTATTTATGAGGATAGGTTTAGCCACTGAGATGAAAAAGGAGATGGGTGTCAACCTATTCTGTAGTACCTGTCAGACTGATTCACAGGTATACCACCAGAAGAAATATAACATGCAGGACTGTTTGAAACCAGACACATTTTTGCTTTGCATGCTTACAAGAATTGGCGTGCATTTGTTCTTCTACATGTTTGCCTTTATGCTTATCAACACACACCTATTATCCTTACTTCAGTGCTTCCACATACTTCCGTGTGATTCCAAGCACAAATGCACTTTTCCTATCTATACAAAGTTTCTTCATAGTAAGACTCTTTCTCTCAAAATTCACTATTTTCTGCTCCTAGTCAAACATATGTCCAAGTTTCCTCGAGCAGGTACTGTACAGCTGTTTTTTCTGCTGCTGCTGCTTTTTAGAGGTTTTTCTGTGATCTTTAAAAATTGTAGGAAGTTTATGTATCAATAGGAACATGCAGTTAAAGGTTGCACAGGGATTTTCCTTTCAAATCTGACCTTTCAAGTGTTATAGAAAAAAGAACACTGTAATGAGATATTTATATGCAGGATCTTTTCTGTACTTTCTAGACATATTGCAATGCTATGTAGGTGAGACAGAAAACTGAACTAGGAGTTTGAGAGGTCATTTAGTTCCCCTCCACCAAAGCAGAGCTTCTGATATCCCCACATTCCTGGAGGATGTTGATCTTTAAGTCTTCCAGTCAAAAAGAACCTGAATGTCTCATGGTAGTTCCCTTCTAGGGCAGGAGTATGAAAATTAGAGGTTACCTAAAGGTTTTTGCTTAGTACATAAACAAGAAAGAAAACTTTAAAAATATATATTTTTTCTGTTGATTAGATCAATAGCAGCTGACACTCAGAAAGACCTAGACAAGCTAGGGGCCAAGAGAACCACATGAATCAGAATCATAGAATCGCTCAGTTTGGAAAAGACCTTAAAGATCTTCAAGTCCAACCACAGCCTAACCATACTACCCTAACAACCCTCCGCTACATCAGATTCCACAAGTCCAAGTGCAAGGTCTTGCATCTGGGTTGTGGCAACCCCCACTATCAGTACAAGCTGGGGGATGAAAGCATAGAAGGTAGCCCTGCTGAAAAGGACTTGGGGGTAGTGGTAGATGGCAAGTGGGCAGGAGCCAGCAATGTGTCCTCAGAGCCCAGGATGCCAACAATATCCTGAGCTGCATCAGAAGTAGCATGGCCAGCAGGTGGAGGGAGGTGATCCTGCCCCTCTGCTCTGTGCTGGTGGGGCTTCACCTGCAGTACTGCATCCAGATGTGGAGTCCTCAGTACAGGAGAGACATAGACCTGTTGGAGTGTGTCCAGGGGGGTGCCACAAAGATGATCCAAGGGATGGAACACTTCTCCTATGAGGACAGGCTCAGTTTTTTACGATAAGGGTCATGAGGCAGTGGAACAGGCTGCCCAGGCACATGGTGGATGCCCCATCCCTGGAGATACTCAAGGTCAGGCTGGTTGGGGCTCTGAGCACCTGATGCAGCTACAGGTGTCCCTGTTCATTGCAGAGAAGTTGCACCAGATGGAGTTTAAAGGTCCTTTCCAACTCAAACGATTCTATGATTCTTAGTAGAAGATAAAGGAAAATAAATAGGGTACCTGGCTCAGAAATCTAATCCTGTAAACTAAGGAAAATCCACAGGAGAAAAGGAAGATAACATTGACCTCAAGCTGTTTATGGAAAGCAGTATATGGAGGTATTTATTTCCTGTTTCCTGAAGGTTTTTCAGTCTTAACTTAGATTGCAGACACATTGCAGCCATAAGTCCAGATGCATCCAGTCAGTTTTTGAAGAAGCCAACAATTCTTCATCATTACTCAAATCCTGCCCTTTCCACCTCTAGCTCCACATGCCAGACTGACATTTGAGCTCTTCACTACTGAGCAACTGAGGGAGCTAAACAAGTCTGCAACATTGTCGTTGAGGGGAAAAAAAAAAAACATAAAAAGTTTTCAAAGGTTTTTCCAATAACCTAAATACATAAAACAAGTACAAAATGTATATGATTTCGCAGCTCAACTAATTACTCGAAAAACACCCTAAACTGTTCCTAAAGCAGCAAATCGAGAGCTGTGGATTTCTGCAGTTACAAACCTATAAGTCTCAGAGACAGCAGTTATTGATAGGCATGCAGTTTCCTATAACCTCTCATCTGCTGAGAAACTGGTCTACAAACTTCATGAAAGAGAGGTTCCTCTTGAGATTTTCTGTCTGATTTTGGCTAGATCAGAAAGACCCTGATTGATAGGAACCTTGTAGAAATTCGGCACTTCAAACCTGCACACTGCTCCAGTTTAGGCAGAGGCATGAATTTACAACTTCTTATTAAAATAAGTATGCATAAAAAATCCTTCCCAAAGGTAATTAAAGTATAATAATCACTCCTATCAGGTTCTCAAGCACTTGTCATTTACATCATTTAAACTGAACTCCCCAGTCCACAGTCTTAATAGTAGTATAAGAATACCAAAGGCTTCAGCTGAAGTCAGGTCACATTATGCTAAATGCTGTTCATGAGTAATATATAGAAGCAAAGTAAGCAGCTGACACTTCCTATTCAATTAAAATAGAAGCTGCAAGAGAAAGCAGAGATAAATCTATTATCACTAATTTACAGACAGTAACCCATTTCAAAGGTGTTAAGCAGTTTGATCAAGGTCACCTAAGAGAACCGTGGCAGAACCATTAAGATGGGAAAGGGTTCTGTATCATCTAGTCCAATTGTCAGCCCATCCTAAAATTGTTTCAACCATGGACACAGTAACATATTTTTCTTTCAATGGAAAGGAGATTGTGCGAGATGAAAAATAATTTAAAAATTATTAAAGAGTCTTTTAATTGCCTACGCTCAGAGGTTATTGTTGGTTATCTCGCGGATTTTCTGCAGACTATCATTTATTACTTTAATATTGTGGATAATCTGTGCTACTAGAATATTATCACATTTTATTATACCCAACTGTTGCCTTGTGGGATGGACTCATCCCAAGGCGATAGGTCTAGCCTGCTGCCCAGCCCTCCCTTCATCTCATTGTAATGTTCTGAGCTCTGCATCACTGCTTGGGGGTAGGATGCACAGAATGCCCCTTGTCCCCTAGAGAACTCTGTGTCTGGAAGTAGGAATGGATGCTTTGCATCCAAATGCAGGACTGTCCGAATTCATCTGTCTTCTCCTCATTTAAATCTTTAAATAAATAAAGACAAAAGCACAGCTAACTTGCTGAAGTCCGTCAATGAAGTCTTCTAGTTTAGATTGATGCTCCTGTTAACAAGTAGAAGGGCAGCACAGGTCTGAAAAGCCATCCGTCACCACTTTTATTCACACCGAGCAGTATCCTCTTTAAGAGTGATGGAGTACACGAATCGTACCAGTTAGCAGATCTCCTTACTTAGAATTATGAAGTACCCATTGGCAAGACAGACTGGGTGCACAGAACCAGAGCAAGGATGCTCACAGAGAGATAGGCCTAACAGATGCATCTGCTCCCCATGCCAAGGTGGGAGATGAGCGATGGCAGCACACTTGCCCCCTGGTGCTGTCGAGGCACCATGCGGGGCTTTACCTTACAGTAAGGGCTGTGTTTCTTCCAAATTTCTGCTTTGTGCCAACACTGTTTCTGAGGATGGAGAGTTTTTAAAGAGTTACAAGTAGGAAAGAGGTGAAAAGAGAACTTTTACAAAGACTGGGGAGAAAGTGTCTTCATCGTTCACTTGCTGTACTTGCAAAGATCTGACAGAGGTGAAGGGAAAGATAAGGGAAGGCAGAAAAAAAAAAAAGAAGAAATCCAAAACAATAACAAAACAAAACAAATTTAATAACTATGAGATGAAAGTTTTTTTTGTAAGATAAAAGGAAGCCTTGAGAGACTGCTCCAGTCTCTGTAATTTCAGAGAACATCAGAGTTCAACACAGTCATTCCTTGGTCCCCCTGGGCTCTACGAGTGATAACTCCTCCTCCTCTATCCTCAGCTGCCTTTCTTAGTACTAAAATTCTCCCTTACCCCGTGTTTCTTACCTTCTCTCTCAGACAGCCTAACTACCAATACAGCCACCTAAACTCAGAGCAACTGTTCCCACCTTGTATTTCACTTTGAAATTTCGTGTTTTTATTTCAGACAGTGTATGCCAGAAAACATTTCTACTTTTCCCGACTGTACCAGCATGTCTAATAAAAGATATCATCTCTGTTCCTAAGTCCCACCTGGCTAATGTTCTTAGCTCATGATATCCAAAAACCCACTAACTCTTCTTCCAAAATATTAGTGGGGAGTCCCTTACATTAAAATTGAGCAACACTTGAGAGAGCTCTTCACCACTTGGGATAGTAAATCTCCTGTTTATGAAAGTAAAGATACTGGGAAAAGTGATATTTCATCACATTACCTGGTGAATGAAGATCTGCTTCAAAAACTAGATGTTAATGTTTCTCTTAAAGACCTGTCTGTCTATATTATTCATATGAGACTCCTTATCCTACCATCTGAATCCCTCCAAATGATCACTCCCCATTTTCCTGTGTGGAGTTTGGTCATCAAAAAAGCACTTTGGATTCAAATGAATATTAAACTCTGGCAAGTACAAGAAAGGGAATTTAAAGAAACAAAGACTTATAGACACCTTCCAAAACTATTTTTTTCTTTGTTTATGAGATGGTTTAAGAAAGGTAACTGAGCTGACTTTTGTAAAGGGACACAAAATATTTTACTTTGTCTGTGTGAAATTCTTATTTTGGTAAGAAAAAAAAAAGTTGAATTGTGAGCACTCAAAGTTTTTCCCTTCCCTGTTTTGTGATGTAGCGAGACAGAAGAATTTAGGACCCCTAACAATTCCTGCCACAGTGCTCCTGTGAAATGCAGTTTGGTTGGCCCCATTTGGCCAAGGAGAAACAAGAGAACAGAGAGGTGCATGAGGCTACATGCCATCCATCACAGGGTAGAGACCTTGACCAGCCCCTTGTCTTCACCTTTTTCTTCTTTGGAGCATCTTCAGAAGCTTCTACTATCCCTGAAAGCTTCTACCACGATGTGTCCCCAGGCACTGGGGGTGACGATGGCCTCTCACAGTTGGTCTGTTGTGTACCTGCAGCTTTGCATGGGGACTCTTAACTCATCAGTGCTGTGGAAGGAATGGTTTTAGGTGCGAGCTATCTCGTAACTTCTTTTCTTCTGTGTTTTCACAGACTCATTCTTCCTCATCTTCCTTGTGGCTTACGTTCCCACACAGCAGCGTGGATAGTGATAGCATTTCATCTCATAAAATGAGATTTTTTTTTGCTAGGAAGGTACACATTTTGTGTATGGCACAATGCATTCAGACCCACCGTGCTCAGCTCCAGTAAGAGCAAGCAAAGCCAAAGTCATTCTTAACTTAAAAATAACAAAATTAACAGTGAACTCAGAATCTGCTCTGTATGTTATTTGTGGAGATAACTCCACTTGTACTCCTGTACCACTGCAAGCAGAACACCCAGAGGAGGTTCTAGCAACACCACCTGTACCGAGACCTGCAGTGCTCAGGGCACCAAAAGCTGGGGCTGTATGGGGGGAAAGCCTGAACTCATTGAACAAACATATTTATAGTCGTGCTGGCTTCTGGCTGCCACTGCAAGTCATGCACACCTGGTGTTTGCTGGGAGCCCTGACACACGAGGGCAGCCCAGCTCCCAGCTGGAGCACAGCAGGAGGGCACTATAGCTGGTGACAGCATAAGGCAGATCAGTCACATCCTCTGGAGCAGAGCATTCCCCCAGCACTTCTGTGGATGAAAGCAGTGGAGGCAGCTTCCTTCTTACTCAGGATTACTTCAGCCAGGATTGGGTGATGTTGTCAGTGGTGCTTGCTGATATTTCCCTTGTGTTAGCAGAGCTTCCTCATGCAATAACGAACATGACTAGAAATGATGATGCTCGAAAAACAACTCTTCCTAGCGTGAAAGAGTTTGTTTCAAGAGAAATAAGTGGTAGAAAACAGTGTATTTCCCAATGGAAATCCTTGCATGTTGTCTGCCAACTCTTGTTCTTCTACCTTTCACATGTTTTTAGGACCACAATCTCTCTCAGTGGCTACCTCATAGGATACTCCAGAAGTAATGCCTCTTATTTGTTTCCACGGAAACAACAACAGGTACATAGAGTGCAGTAACACTATTTGATGCGGAATGCTGCTTTTCACCACACTCATCACCATTAGCTGTGCATTTTCACCAGCAATGAACATGAGTCAGCATGTCATGCTTGTAAACATCTGAACCAGCAGAGGTGATCCACTGTTGATATCACCACTGCTGAAATGCACCACCCACCGCCTCACTGTGCTCACATCCACTGGTTGGTCTCCATCAACAATCAGCCAGCATTAACGAATGTCAATGGGTGCCATTTTTTCCACATGGAGGAATTCAATGACACACCTTTGCTTCATATGCACTTCCATGTCAGATGTCGTTTTGTCAGATTGCCTCTCTGCTGCCATCTGTCACATGGCAACAACATGTAATGGAATATTGGTGAGAAGGTTCAGCCTCTACTGCCATACTACCAACATTTGCCTCTGATGTCATAAGCCGACATCATAAAATAGGAGGCATTACTTTTGGAGCAGCCCTTGTATAACTATAATCTAGGACATGCTAAGCTTCAGACAAGAATAAAAAATAAATGCACATGAAAAAAATTTCTTGCATTTGCAGGCTCTGTATTATTATTACAGGTTAAATCACAAATACTTTTTTTTTGCCATCACGTAAACAAACATCCAACAGCATCAAAAAACAAATTAAAAGGACGCTATGTTACGAAAAGCACATGATACATTTGTCTTAAACAACAAGCTGCAGCATATACTTTTCCAGGTGACACTGGGCAAATTGTGATTTCTTTCTGTGACATCTGGTGGCAATGATAGTTTGATTGTGGTGTTTCCATTCATTCCCTCATTTGACTTTTATAGTTTTAAGAATATCTCCCCCAGGGCGAGTGTCTATGGCTTCTGGTCATAATGCGGAAACTGGAAACCTTCTATCAAAAAAAAAAAACAAAAAAAAACAGATAGAGATATCCAATTGCAGCATAAGAATTTAACGGAGACAATGCAGGCAATAAATCTCCCAGATTTAGTGCACAGCCAGTAGAACAGTGCTAAATTTATGTAAAATAAAAAATACCCACAAAATATAGCAGTCATTCTGGAAGAGAGAAGCTGATCCAGCTTCTGTATTTCAGCAGAGCGCAGGGGGACCTAAGCCAGCTCTTTGGCAGCCTGGTCCCATAGGACCCCAGAACTCTGTGCCAGACCTTGGAGGCTGCTCTGTGGCTGTTCAGCAAGGTACAAGCACTCTCAGCATGTTTGCATGACAGGGAATGAGCCTGGATAAAGCGTTACAGCACAATTAGAGATATCTTGTTCAGACAAATTGGTTTTGATGCTTATATTCCTTAGCTCTTCGATACTGCCATGTCAGATAGAAGAAAACAACAGCAAAACAGAGCGAAGGGTCAGGTAGCAATTGCCTTCATTCCTCAACAAGAACAAACCCACTCAAGAAAATCCAGTTCTTCAATAAGTTAAGACAAAAGGAGCATTGTGAAGCCCTGTAACTCGGAGATGTTTCATCTGAAACCTAACTATTAACCCTGCCAACAAAGCACCAGGTCCAAACAATTCCCGTGAGGTTCGCCCTGGCCATGCTTTTAGGTGCTTAGCCCACACAATGCAGCCACAAGCAGCTGAGAACTCCCATCCCAGCCACACAGAAACATAGAATACCCTGAGCAGGAGGGGACCCATAATGGTCGTAAATCATAGAATCATAGAATGGCCTGGGTTGAAAAGGACCTCAAAGATCATCAAGTTTCAACCCCCCTGTTGTGAGCAGAGTGGCCAACCACTAGACCAGGCTGCCCAGAGCCACATCCAGCCTGGATCATCAAGTCCCTGATCATCCAGATAATCATCAAGTCCAGCTCTGGGCTCCAGACAGGACCATCCAAAATCAAACCCTATGTCTGAGAGCACTGCCTAAACACTCCCTTGAATTCCAGCACTTGAAGCTGCGCCCGCTGCCCTGAGGAGCCCGTTCCATGCCCACTGCCCTCTAGTGAAGAACCTTTTCCTGATATCCAACATGTAAGCCGTGTGTCCAGCAGAGCAACTCCTCTCTATGTGTGCACATGTCCAGATTGATAGTTAACTACTCAGCAGGGTAGAAACACACATAACGTGCGATGATGCAGCTTTGTGTTCAGATCATCAAATCCATAGCCTTTGGAGGTGCTTTTCAGGCTTAGGTCTGCTTTCAGCCTGGCTTTCCCCCAGCCAGGAGCAGGTTCTGGGGGGCACAGGAGGCAAGCACAGGGTTTCTGCTGGGGAAAGGCTGCCAGCAGCATTTGGGCAGCCTGGAGAAGAAAGTCTATTGATCTGCTGCAGGGTAAAATGTAGTTCGGTGTCCTTGACCATTATAATCCCATCCTGTCTTTGCCAAGATTTTCAACTTTTCCTCTTTTTCATTTTCTTTTTTCTTTCTTCAAGCAGGAATATTTGTATGCTAGATACTGGACTGAGCTGCACTCTCAGGATGTGTTTCAGTTTCTACATTGTAGTGGAAGGGGAACCAATAACCTCTTCATTGTATTCTGTTCCTCCCGACCAGGTAAGGGCAGGTGCTATGTTACACTGTGACCCAAATATCTATAGAATATCCACTTCATTCTGCACACAGAAGGAGAAATCAAGTACTTCTTAAACTAAAGGCTATCAAAAAAAAGATAGTTTTAGAGAAGCGATTACAAATTATGTAGGGATAAGTGTTGGGATGTGCTCCAATGGCACTCTTGGCAAAGTATATTCTTAGTAATTTTTGAAGATATCTTGAAGGAAAGGAACACTTGCATCAGAAGTGAAAGTAGTCCATCTACATCTGTATTCCTTGTCTTTTGCTGGGCATGGAGATGTGGTGCTTATGTCTTCTCAAAGGCTTTAAAAGAATGGAAAAGAGGGAAAATAAAAAGCTGAGAAATGCAGATGCGATCTGAGTTTCTAGGGAAATAAATCTCTTGATAAAATACTACCAAAAATTCACATAATCTTCTTTTCTTCTCACATACGGTTTAAGTTTGGGATTAATATTTCATACCCAATTTGAATTCTGTATTTCTTTTAAAATAATAATTATTCTATCGTGAAAAGTCAACAGAAAATCAGATTTTAAGACTTATTTACAACTATAGTATTATTTAAAAACCCTGACTGTCCCAGTTAAAAGACTTTACGCTACAGCATATTACTGACATTTATCTAGCTATAAACACTCACTGAAGAGCAGCATGCTATGGTTAATTAAACAA